>JAMWYP010000394.1:0-312853 GCA_025563575.1 Acacia pycnantha | reverse complement strand
TCAAGAGACAAAAATAAGTGTATAAAATATTCAATTATCAATCAACCACATCACATTGTTGTATACTCTCTTTAGTCATATTTAAACATTAATTATAAGGGTAACATTGACAAAAAACACACACACACGTTAATTCCTCTCCCATTGACTTATATTGTGGGTTAGAAGGAATATTTTGGTTCGTTAAAATGTGCAATTACTACTGTAACATCCCAAATTTTGGGATTTGGAATTTGAATAATATAAGAAATAATCTATGAGAATTAAATGGTGGAATTTGGCCAAATGATTAAATTAGTTATTTGGAAAATTAGGAATTTATTTACTTGTAAATAAAACCAAGGAAACAATTGCAAGAGATAAATTTTAAAATAAAACCCTTATATGGGAATTAAGGATTTACTTTTATTATTTACCTAGTATTTTCCATTAAATGAACAAAAGGTCTAAATGCAAATAAAGGCTTTGAAAAAAAGATCAAGTAGGGATTAATATGGGTCCACAACACAATACATCACTTTTTCCTCTCAAACTCCACGGGTTATACCACATATATGTACATAATCTATTTCTTCATTCTTTAAACATTCATTTTGGGCTTTCATATATTCTCTCCAATCTCAATTGTTGCTCCAGCCCACGTAAAACATTTAGCCCATATACCAAGAACCCATTCCACCTCATTTCCTATTTTGATTCATTAACCTACACAGTGCCTATTCCCTCTAATCCATATCAGTTGAACACGGCAAACAGAAACACGCAAGAAAATCACAGCGTGCTACGTAAACGCAGAGAAGGAGATTTGTACCAGCGATTTTTACGGGATAACAGAAGAGAAAAGAGAAAAATTAAAAAAACCAAAGTTTCTTTTAGTACACACACGTTGCTGATCGTAAAAGAGAAAAGAATGGAAAATCTTGCTATCTTATATATATAAGCTGCGCATAGAAGAAATGGGGAAAAGCTGATATATATATATATATATATACACACACACACATAAATACACTTTTATACACATTGTTGTTGTTTGACTTGTTTCCTTATGGAGTTAAAATAAATGGGTATATGTATATTAGCTAATTTATACACTCAAAACGTTGCTGCATAAGAATGAGTGTGGGAGCTTATGATTATATGTAGTGGCTGATAAGAGGAAGAGACTTTGCTTACTGTGTGTATAACGCCACATTTAAAAACCAAAAGAAAACCTGTTGCTATATGTATATATAATGACGCTGGGGTTGTGGAAGCTTGTGGGAGTTAAATGTATATTTATATCTAATGTTGCACACACACAAAAGACGCTATGAAGGGAAAAAAGAAAAGAAAAGAAAAGAAAAGAAAAGAAACATTGCTTTATTTCTTATAAAGATATATGTCTCTATTCATGGATATTAAAGCAGAGACTAAAGCTTAATGTTTAATACATATATATCACTAGAAGCTTACTGTCATTATCACTGAAAAGTTGAATGCTATATATACGTGTGTTGAAGGTATGTATATATATGTATATTGATGTTTATGTTAATAAGCTATGAAAGAAGTACCTTGTTGATATATGTAGATGCCCTTAGTAAAATAATAGTAATAATAATAATAACAATAAAATAAATTATTATTATTATTATTATTATTATTATTAAGAAAGAAAATAAGTAATAAAATAGATAAATAAATAATATTGTTATTTATTAGAAAGGGGGAATTATTAATTAATAGAAAGTGTTTCTATTAATTAATAATAATTAAAAAGGGTATAAATGGAACAACAAATCCACTAGGGATAGAAAGGTCAATAGAGGCAATGACATCTCTTAGGAAGTTATTTATAAGGAAAATAATGTGGTGATACTATTATAGGATATCCGAGAAACTCGTGAATCGCATCTAAAAGGTGAACGTACCTCTAGCGACGCAAACTAAAGTACGACGTGTACCAGAACTTTAACTATGATGTGTCTTGTATGCTTATATGTGATAGGATGATTCATAGATTCGTGGACAAGACTGGGTCTTGGGTCATGCACAATGGCTAAGACCGGGTCTTAGGTCACATATTTATATACATTCAGCCTTTGCGCGGTTATGGTCATGATAATGTCGTATGTATGTTTTCCTAGCGCTGAGGACACGGAGAGGCGTGGCACTGGTGAGTGCAAACATTGCAAACATTACATGTGCTGTGTGCTATGTAGTGTTGAGTTGTGAACATTACATGTGTTGTGTGCTGTGTATTGTTGTGTTATGAACCTTACATTGGTACATGTGCTGCTATGTATGGTTGATGTTGAAATGTAATGAATATATGTCATACATATATTGTTTATACTTGAGCATGAGATTAATCATTTCCTCGAGATTCAATGGGTATTGAATCTCGAATTTACTCCTAGCTTCTGTGGATCTAGAGGATCGGGAGCCTGAGAAAAGTGTATGTAGTACGCGTGAGGACTCACTGAGTTTTATTTTGGGATAGTATTATGTACAATTTTTGAATAGTCGGATAATTGTACCACTAACGTGCCGACGTGATACACCGCAAAGAATTTTAAGTTGTATCACGCTTATATTCCTTCGGAAATTTAAATTAACCAAGATATGTTTGGGCATACGTTATCGGCCACTCATTCGTCCAAACGTTATGCATGCTCTCTTGTGACTCACTGACCGTTAACGCCTTTACATACTCGATAATTTCACACCACTTAGTCTAATAAGAGATTTAGGACATAAATGGATATCATAATGGACGTAGAATTAGGGCGTTACAACTACCAACGGGGTTGAGCTTAGTGGAAAAGGCTAGTTTCCTATATTATGGCGAATCAAGGTTAGAATCCCAGTTGAGAGAGAGGTTTGATGCTCACATTTAGTATCCAATAGTACCTCCTATCCAAAAACAATATTGAACCTAACAAAAAAGAAGTGTAATGACTGTGGAAACAAACTATGTAATTACTATCAAGTTTATAGTATAATTTGCACTATAAACTTAGTCTTATAATTATGACTAGAGGGAGGGAGTAGTATTTATGTAAGTAAGGAGTTATTCTTCTGGTTAAGATTTGACTCGATATGAGTGCAGTTCCAAGAATTGTTGTTCGGTGGATATGGTGGGAAAATCTGAGAAGGAGGGAATAATAAAGCAAATGCAATTGGCCCGGTTCTTTTAAATAAGGGTGCAATGGTCTATTCCTTACATCTTTATCCTTTTAACATATTCAGAGTTTTTATGGCCCTGAGCCCCTGACTGTTCTCCTGTATAATTCTCCTAGGAGTACTACATTTCTTATCCCTCTCCTCTCTCCCTCCCTCCCAAGAGTGCAAGAGGGTCGTGGATCTTCGTTCTCGTTATACACCAAATTCGTGCTTTTAAAGCCTCTATTCTGTTCATTTTCGTTAAATTCAATTCCATTTCAGCTGAACTCGGATTCTTTTCGTATCGGGTGCTGAGCCTGTCGGACAATTTTGCTTCCAAACTCGATTTACTCGGATCTAGCTTCTATACTTTGCAAGTTAGTGTCCACTGCATCCTTTGCATTGAAACGGCGCCGTTTTGCAAAAATTGAAGTTGTGCTCTCTTTTAAAAAAACAATTTAGAGTATTGATTGATACTAAAAATATATTTTAGGATACTAAACGGTACTGAAAAATACTTTATAATCTTGAAAATTTATTTTAGGATTTTAAATTTAAAAAAATCGAGTATTGATTGGTACTAAAAATATATTTTAGGATACTTGAATTGTATCGAAAAACACTTTATAATCTTGAAAAATTATTTTATGATCTTGAAAAATTATCCCGAAGTATATTTTTAGTACTACCAATGCCCGAAATAATTTTTCAATATCATGAAGTATTTTTTAGAACCATTAAGTATTCAAGTATCATTTTAGTACCATTTAGTACCCCGAAATTTTTAAAATCATGAAGTATTTTTTCATTACCACTAGCATTATCAAGTATCTTTTCAAGAATTGGTCAAGTACTCGAAATATTTCTTCAAGATCATAAAATAATTTTTCAAGATTCTAAAATAATTTTTCAAGATCTTAAAATAATTTTCAAAATCATAAAGTATTTTTTCAGATACCGTTTAGTATCCTAAAATGTATTTTTAGTATAAGTTAATACCCCGAATTTAAAAAAGAAAAAAGTAAAAAGAGCACTGCTTTATTGATTATATGTCCTGATTTTAGGGATTCAGCCAAAGTCCTTTTCTATTTCTCAAATTTATAATTAATTTCTTTCTTAGATTCAGCCAACGTAACTATATCATCGTAAAAGCATGCAGTTAGAGATTTCGTATTTGATATGCTCAGTTAAAATGTCTACCACTAGGTTGAATAAATAAGGGATCCCTAATGTAGGTCAATATAGGAAAGTCCTTTGCCTTACCTTCAGGCATTCTAACAGTGGTTGTTACTGATAAGGGCATTTTGCCGTTAGCTTGTCCATAATAAAAATTAACTATGTATAGGCAAACATATAATCGTTCTCTTTGTCAAGGAGCCTTTTATTGAATCCTAAGTAATTTAAATGACGTGAAAATGTAATGAAAATAAGGGGAAATTGGTTTTGCATTTTGTTGAAAATAGATAAGTGCAAAACTTAATTAAAATCCTAAAGCTACTATTTTTTGTCTTTTCTTAATAAAATAAAATGGTTAATGGAATATGAATGAAGGGAATTCTCTTGAGAAATTGGTTCAATGGCTATCATTGCTCACAAAATGATATGAGAGTTTGAAATCCATCAAGTCTTAATTAAAAACCTCTAAAGTAATCACATTGAGTCTAACTACTCCTACGATCGCATTCATAGCTATTGCTTAGAACTATTATTCAAGAACCATTTGATGTGTGAAATGGAATAAATTAATGCAATTGTTTCCTTAAATATGAATACACAATTGCAACACTCAAATTAACCCAAATCAATTACACAAACAAGTAATCACATAGCAAGCATAATCTCAATGAGTTAATAGAAAATACTTAACTAAAAATCATCCAATCACAATAATTCCAATCCACACACACATTGCATCAATCTCAATGAATTAATAGAAAATACTTAACTAAAAATCATCCAATCACAATAATTCCAATCCACACACACATTGCATCTTTAAATGTTTGATTGAACATTATTTCCGCCTTCAATTATTGTAATTCTTTTCCTGCATGTATGACAATGACGATGATGATGACGTATGACGATGATGACGATGATGATGACGACGACGACGACGACGACGAACAACACGACGACGACGATGACGACGAACACGAACACGATGACGAGGAGGAGAAGTATTAGAGCTTCCACTGTACTGCAAAATGGCTGTGGGTGTGGTGTTATCATATGGAGATGTACCGCCGTGGAAGGGGGAAGCGACAATATAGTAGAGACCTGCTTTCTGGTTAGCTTCGAGCGTAACGTCTATGGTTTGGCCGGGGTTATCGGAAGGTAAGGGGTGGTAAAGGGCTTGACGTAGGCTGCGTCTGTGCCTACTAGTGTGAGTGTGTGGTCGGTGATTCCGAAGTAGTGGTTTTCGTTCATGTCAGCGTTGAATATGTGAAGGAGGTAGGTTTTTCCGGACACCACTGAAAACCGGTGTGTCGTCCCTGCATGCAGAAATTACCGTTAAGTTAGTTAGATTACTCTTAAAGTACACTTTAGTCTCTATGGTACTCCTCTAGTCCTATTTATCATGTTTCACATAAACAAAACAAAACAAAAACCTTAAAGTTCATTATTTACTCTACCTTAAAATTCAACAACTTTTCAATTTTATCCTTATTTAATACACATTATACCACATGAGAACCCGCTTAACACAATAATAAATCAAAGGTAAAACTGCACATTCACATACAAAATTTAGTGAGGTGCCTTTTGAATAGGACAAAAAATTTCTTCTCCCTGCCCTATAAATATGATCATGGGAGTAACTTTATGGTTAGATATGTTACCATTAGAACAGCATACAAGTCTCCGGGTTGGCCATTAATGGTGTAAGCATCGAAGCATTTGGTTCTCCACCGAGGCCATTATGATTTTCATCACATCTCCCTTGTACCACTCCCCTATAATTATTTGTTTACACAAGAACCAACAAGATTAGAGAGGGACCTAAAAACTCACGGGTAATTATTGAAGTCCCAAGGAATAGGCTTAATTACCAAAAAATCTCAATGACAAATGAAGTGTTACCATTTCTTATATTGATACTTGTCAGGGAGACTTTTTGGTAATTTACAATTAAATTCCTTTCTTAAGACCTCACAGTACTTCTCCCGAAACTCATTGAGAGATGAACTACTGGAGAAATGGGACATACCAATGATGAGTGTTTCTTGGCCATGGGGCTCGGGGAAAGGATAAGAAGCTCCAAGAGGAGGATGGATAACAATGGCGCCATGAACAGTGGCACGAGTCCAATCACCGTGAGCGTGCCACCAAAGAGTTCCTTCTTCGGAAGCCAAATTGACTCTCGAGTGAAGCTTGAACTGGAGGGATAGGGCACTGTGTTATGTTCTCGGTCCATCGACCATGGATCGTTTGGTGCCTCACTCCATGCCTGCATTTTGAGGATATATATATATATATATATATATATATATATATATATATATATATGTATATATGAAGGAATGAGTATAAAGAAATAGATAGTTTTAAGATGTGCACGAACTAGATCCCTTTTCCGATACTCCCCGGACTCCCAAATGTAAGTCACACATATCAAATATCTATTTGAAAACATCATATTTATTTGTCATAAAAATATAAAATGCAAGTAATTTCTACATTTCCTTATTTAGTGTAATAAACTCAAACATTATATTCAACTCCTCTTGTCCTATTATTGATAAGATACTTCCAACATGTTTTACCATAATCGAGAAAGAACTTAAACTATATTAGAGTTAAGATGCATCCAAACTCCTAAAATATTTTTCATATGTATACAAATTAAAGTTTACACAATAATAAATGAAAAGTAAAATTATACATTCACGTAACATTTAATGATGTGACTTGGAAATGTCGAGCTCGATAGGTGACAACAGACATTCGAACATTGACTAATGATGTGACTTATAGATATGATCAAAAATCTTCTCCCTCGCCTTATAAATAGGACCAAGAGTAATATTAATATTTATTCTTTCTCACTAACCTTATTTAATATGAACAAATAAAGAAAAATATTTAATATTATTTAAAACAAGCAAATGCCTTATAACTCGTTCCGAAGGCACCTATAACAGGGACTAGAGGGAGTACCTTGTTTTTCTGTAATTTTCTAATATGTTGAGTTTTTTTTTTCCTGTAGGGAAAATATGGATACAGTTCTTTGAAATGTTACTGATCTATAGCTATTAACAATATTATATTGGCCAAAAGAAGTTGATCAAATTCAATAATATAAAACAAAATTAAGAAACAAGTTGTCCAATAAGATCTGCGGCTTCAATGCTTAACTCATGCTGATCATATAAGAAACAACTCCCCTTTTGCGTTGTCCCTTAAACTAGTAGCTTCTAATAACAATCGGTTGCGTGCCTTTACAAATCTTAAGAATGAAATCAAATTATTACTTCAAATGGGTCAAAAATTAAATGATGGAACCGGATCTTTGTCTTGGGAAAATTTGTAAAATAGAAGTTAATAATTTGGTTGTGGAAAAATGAGTACCAGTGTACAGTGACACCATAAGTTCCATCATTGTGTACAGTGACATAAACGATATCTCCTTTGCGAGCAGAAATGGTTGGCCCTGGAAAGCTACCATTCACCGTCAAGATGCTCTTCGTGCTGCACAGCTTTGTGAAGTTCTTTTCCTTCAGCTGTAATCCACCGTAATTATAAAATTAATTAGCATATCCACAGTTAGCTATAATTTAGATTACGCGTGGGAAAAGTTGCATAACATTGGTTTGCGTGTGGCCAATTAATAAAGCAGAACTTACCTTAGCTACTAGCCTCCTAAAGATAAGTGTTTGTGACAAAGTTATCTAAGTATCACAGTAATGTTCTTAGAAAAGCAAAAGATATAGATGCATTTGTTTTTTATTATTATTTAAATGACTGTGTAACGTGCAGAAGGTGAAAAAAACTATATTTATTGTTCAACCAATTGAAATGCATAGAAAAATGTGAGGGTTTGATGGATATGTGAGATGCTTTAATAGTCACACTACTACAAAAATGCTAAACAACGACTAAATAAACCCAATTAACCACCCTTTTCGAGGACGTCTTGAAGGTAGAGGAAAATTTCCAAAATGGCGACGATCCAAAGGCAAACCACAATAATCATAAGTTATAAGCGAGATTGAACCTGCAATCTCCTAATTATAGAGGAGTTCTTATGCCATTAGGTTTCAAGACCATTAACTAGTTAGTTTATACTCAATTTCATTACCTACTTCTTAGTTTCCACTACTCCTGAAAATTCCTCTTCTTCCATTATATCCTTGTTCTTTTTTATGTTTAATACTTTGATTTTCAATCTTCTTCCTCCTTCTCCTCCATCGGGAATCTATATATTTTGTATTTTTTTTTCAAGTTGATACATAACATCTAATCTTAGAGGATGAATTAAGAGTATAGAGAAGTAATTTAAGTGCACCACGTGCATTATTAGCGCTTCCAGCTAAAGTTTCGGTAGGATGAAGATGAAGAAAAACACTTTAACCTTCGAATGACAAAACCGCAGAGAGTTTATAAGTTATTAGATTAGAATATGAGAGAAAATATATACGTGTTTGTGTGTGTTGAGCATTCTATTGATGGTCTAGAGCTGAAATTGCAATATTAAAAATATGATCTTTAAGAAGAATATTGTGACAAGGAAGAACTTACAACGAAGTCATAGTAATGAACAGCGGCTTGAGCCTTACAGAAAAGAAGGAAGCATAGAAGAACTATCATCACACTTCGTTTCCTCAAATCCATTTTCTTTCTTTCTCTCTATGGCTTCTTCAATTCATTTCATCACACATGACTTCTATATATAGTACATAGCCATCCCCTAGTAAATGTATAATTGCTCGATGACACACACACACATTGCATCTAGGATTAAAATTCCTTGTTTGCTTACTGAAGAACAAGTTTGGTGCCCATCACTTTATTGTGCGGCCTCATTGCCTTTTGATTGTCAAAATGGCTTTTCATGTTGTCAAAATAGGTTTTTCTGTTACTAAAATTTTTTCGAGTATTTCCTCACCTGGAAAATTTTTTACAACAGAAAAAACTATTTTAATAACATAAAAACCATTATGACCAATAATTTAGCCTAATTAATCTTTTATCTTCTCTATAATTCCACTATCTCCCTCTTCTTTTCTTTTCTTTTCTTTTATTTCCTTTTTATTTTTCTTTTTTCCCTAGCTTTGCTTCCTCCACACGCATACCGAGTCCGACGCTTCCATTCTTCTCTCCCACATCGCCTCAACTCGACTCCTCTCACGGCTCACGGCTCTCCATGCCCCGACTCAACCATCCAGATCCACCGTCGGTCTCCCTCTTCCTCCGAGTTGGCAAGCCTCCGACAACGTCCGACGTCCACACGGCCGGACCGCACTCGCTCCGAGTGCTCGCTCTCCATCCTCGAGTCTCCGACAAGTGTGGCGACGTCCGACCGCAGTCCAGTGACCTCTGCCTCGGTGTCTCACAACTACTTGACCACTGACCAACGACCACAGTGACCGACCGTCCGACCAGGTATTTGAATGCCAACGGTGTTGTTTGGAATAACTGTTAAATGAAATCAAATTACTTAATATTATGTTCATTCGATTTCCAGTTGAGATTCAATTTATGCAAATCAAAACCACCTTTCGAAGGCTTCATTCCATCAATTTGCTTCAATTTCTATTTCAATTTTGTTGTATGTTTGGGTGATAAAAATGTTGGCTGGATTGGTGATGAATTTCTAAACTTAATGGATTCAATTAATGGATTTTGTAGTAATTTTATGGATTGGTGATGAATTTTTGGGCTGGTTTAATTTCAAATAACTATTATTTTGTGTTTGAATGGTGTATAAGAATTTAAATGTTAGGTTTGTGGATTAAGTAGTAGTATAAGAATTTATGTTTAGTGACAAATTCATTGTAGGTTGAAAAAGATGAGTAAGGATAAACATTGTGATATCTTTAGGACAATGTTTATTTCATTACTCATTGGACTGTGAGAGGAAAGTAAAATTCATGTTTGAGATACCTACTGAAAAAGTTATTATCATTATATATCTTGTTTTAATTTATAATTGTCGGTTATTATTTATTTATATTTTCAATGTTAAATCATATTATTTAGTAAATAGTTCAATATGTTTATTTTTTGACCCGGGCTAAAAAAAATTTCTGGTTCTGCCACTGCTCGCGATGGTTCCAGCTAAACGAGACAAGGGCCAAGACGGAGAGGAATCTCTGCGGGAGGAAGGGATGAAAGCTGAGGCATGAGTTTCAGCTGAGGATGGTTGGCCTTGGAAAGCTCCCATTCACTGTTAATATGCTTTTTGTGCTGCACAACATTGTGAAGTTCTTTTCTTCCACCTGTACGTAGTTAATATTCATTAATATTATTCACATTTCACACAAAAATAAGTTTGACGGGATAACAAGGATAAATTGTCACGTCATGAGAAAAATATACTAAAGATGTGACAAAGTTTCACAAGGATTTTCAAGACTTTCTAGGTAATCATAACGTTGCATTGGCTCAGCTTGCAAAAAAACATGAAGCCTAGAAGAGTTATTAGCAAAGCTTGATTTTCCAAGCAATTTCCCATATTGGTTGCTCTTCATAGTAGTAGCAATTAGAGACAACAAAACATGTATAGCTTTATATATAATTTCAAGACATATATTCAGTTTTTCCATAATTGCAAGCTACATGCAAGTTCTTGGTTCTGATGGATTTCTCAACGGTTTTTTCTCAATCTTTGTTGCAAATATTATAAAATAGACACTGCTTTGGTGCCACTTTTTTTGTACCGTGGCTTTGTGCCACTTTACTCTCACTTGAAAGCAATGTTTTCTTTGTAATATATCCTCCTACTTGCCCTAAAGCAGGGTCTACAGTAACATATATCGTATATTGACTAAAAAATGTGGATTGGCAGTAATTTTCTTGATCTTGTAAACATTATGAGCTTGTTTTGTTTCTGGTTTATGTTTTTTTTTCAAAATTGTTTTATAAAATTAAAAAAATAAGTTTTGAAAAAAAAAGTGTTTGGATAGTTGTTTTAAAAATATATATTTTGAAGTGACGTGGTGGCGGACATTGCCTATAATTGGCGTCGGTGGTGTAGTGTCGATAATGAACAAGTAGTGGCCTCAAAAAATAAGAAATAGAAAAATAAAAACAAGAAAACGCTTAAAAACTGCTTTTACTTTTTAGTTTTAAAAAAGAACTTTCTATTTTCTTAAAAAGAAAAAACTTGTTAAAAACAGTTTTCTAAATAAGGTTTATGGTTTTTATGTTTTTTAAAATCAAACAAGCCCTATGTTATCCTAATTTAATAAGTAGTCCTGGCTTTGAGCTCTGGGCAAGTTGTGTTAAGTATTTTCTTAATGATTTTTTACCTTGCGGTCCTTCCTTACTCAATCTGAATTAGCCGGAGTTCAATGTGTCTTCTTAATAATGTGGTTTGATACCAATTTTTTTAAGGGGGAAAAAACATTATGCTGCACTACGAGGACAGAATAATTGAGGGAATTTTTATGGAAAAATAAGTATATCTTAGGTTGATTCTAATATTGACCAACATTGACCTTTTTCTCATCATGTTTTTCTAACACAGCCACTCATAATCATGCTGATCATATCAAGTAATGGATCAATTTAACTTTTGACTTTTTGTGAAGGGGCTAAACAAAAAGTGATTTGTATTATCTTTTTTCTTGGATTCCCACATTTCACCATTGCCTTTTTATTTTCACGACACATCACCTTTTTCTGTGTTTATTAGAGTTACGTTGCTATGCTTCGCCTCTAGGATTAAATTTCCTTGTTTGCTTAATTATTGAAGAACAAGTTTGGTGCCCACGCTGAAAATAACACCACATCTTATCACAACTTTTTTAATTAAAATTACGTGAGCTGCTTTTTAGTTTACACACATATATATACATATACATGAATATACATATATCTATGTGTGTGTCTATATATATATATATATATATATATATATATATATATATATATATATATATATATATATATATATGCGCGCACGTATTATTTCAGTTTCATTCTTTTCACTCACCAATTCTATCTGTAATTAAATTTTGACATCTTGATTCTTATTTGACTCATGGAAATGCGAATATATTTCATGGTTTGAGAACCAAATTTGGACATTTGGCTTTCACTTAAATTTTTGTTACTTTCCTTGAATTAATAATGTGCTTGAAAGTTTGGTGTTGTTTTTGAAACAAGCTTGAAAGCAATTCAATCATTAAAGTTTGATGCTAAAAAACTCTTATGGTAAAAAAGGGAGTGAAATAATTTTAGGCTGAATACTTCCTTTCACCATGAAAAATCTGTGGGATCGAGGAATATTAGTAGCATAATAATGTTTATTGTAATACCCTAAAATCACACTTAGGGTAAATATCAAAGCTTGGAAAATATACCTATTGAAAATAGGTGAATATGAGGTCTCGAACACCTTGTATTGAGTTTACCATGTTATTAGGGTAATTTCCTTGAAATTAGATAATTTACAAATAGGTCCCTAAAAACGTTTGAAAAATTGCAAATAGGTCCCTAAACACATTATAGGTTATAAATACCCCGTGAAAGCTATAAAAGAGTCAAGTAAATATCTATTTGAAATAGGGAAGGGTATTGTCCCTAATTTAGGTAATTTATTAAGTTACTACCTTGAAGAAATAAAGGGGGAAGAGTCAAAAGTATCCAAATGATCAAAATGACCCCAGTAAATTTTAGTACAAACGATGAAGACAGAAAACACAAATGTCAGTGCAAAAGTTATGAGGTAATGAGTTATTATAATTAAGAAAATTATCAACTATTGATAAGAAAGTAATTAGGTAATTATTGGCTAATTACTTAAGCTTAAGCGAAGGAAATTCAAAGATAATTATGTAAAACCCTAAAATTAGTGGTTTTTGGCCAAGAATTAGTAAAAACATATTTGCTAATTAATTGGAAATTTTTGAGGAAAATGGATGAGTTTAGGTATTTTTAAGCCTAAATACAAATATGGATCAATAGGGAAATTTTGTAAAAAATAATATAAAATAATTATTTTATATAATATTAATTAATTATTAATTAAATAAAAACGAAAATTGAAAAAAAAAAAAAAAAAAAGACCAGATCATTGACCGAAAAATTGGATGAAGAAGGGATAAGATTTTGTGAAGAAATATCATGATATTTTGTATAAAGTTGTAATATTATATATTATAATTAAATATGGTGAATAGTAATAGAATAAATAGGAAACGGATCCTATCTAGAGAACTAGGAATGGGAATTCCAAAGTCAAGGTAAAATATTGATCAGTGGATTTTTACCTTTCGTTAGACTTTTCCGGAAGTCAATTCTGAGGCCGGTAGAACATTTTCCTAATAAAACGAAATAGGGAAAAATGCAGATAGGCACATTTTTGGATCTAAAGAAAATAAATTCTAACTCAACATCTAGAAATGAGTTTGAAATTATCTGGACATATTTGGAATCAGTGAATTTTTGTCCGAGTTGATGATTCAGAAATTCGCCCGTAGCTGGCACGCTTTTCGAGGAACTTGATCGATTGTTGGAGCCACATATGGAATCAAAATTTAGGTTAACCTAGACATTTCTAATGAGTGAGAATATGTCTTCAAAGTTGTAAATCCAGAATTTTGAGATTTTTCCGGAATTACGCGAATCGGGTACCGATCGGGGTATAAATGCTTCTAGAATATACCAACTTGTCACACAAGTTGGTGACTCATAAGGGCTGAACGAAATTTTGCTTTGCATGGCCACAAATCATCCACCAAAACCCTAATTTTTCTATGGTTAAAAATGAGGGGAAGGGAAAATTACACAATTTGGCACTTTTTTCCCCTATAAATAGCCCTTGAATCCTCTTCATTTCTCACACAATTTGGAAGAGCAAAACCGAATTTAAAGAGAGGTTTTAGAGAGAGAGCTCGGAGAAAAGCCGTAGTGAAGCTCTGGGTAAGTTTTTCGCATTGAGCTTTTAGCTTTCGTAGTTCTTTCAATAGTTAGAGTAGTAATGCTAGTATAGCCTTTAATTTTCAAGCATGATTGGATATCATATGATAGGGCTATATTAGTCTAGAATTTCAAAAATTACCATTGGGTCGAAGTTACGGCAAAATTTTGGAAAATCGGAGCCAAAGTAACGAGTCTTTGGCGAAATTCCACCAATTAGGGGTATAGGGGCAAAATGGTAATTTTTACCTAAAATGCCAGTCCTAATGTCAAATCACTAATGAAAGTGATATTACCCTTATAGGATATCAGAAACTCTGTGCCACCGTTGGACGTTTGTGATTTTCCGTAGAAAAGTACGATTTCCGACAGAAGTATCGTCTACCGTCAACAAAGGTACGTTCGCGTACTGGTAACCTTAAATCAGATGTTTATTGTATGCATATGTGTACTATTGTGCAGTCATGCCAATTGTGTCATGCATGTACTCACCGTTTATCTTGTTGTTACATGCAATTGTCTGTCATGCACGTACTCTAACCGCATCTTTTGCTCTGTCATGCCTATTGTGTGTCATGCCCGTACTCCGATTGTACTATTATTCGTACTCTAATTGTACTATTATGCATTACTCCGATTGTACTATTATCTCAGTCTCCGATTGTACTATTTTCGTACTCCGATTGTACTATTGTTACGTACTTTGACCGTACTATTGTGCGTACTCCGACTGTACCGTTGTCTATCATCCGATTGTATAATTGTCTCGTCATCCGATTGTATTGTTATTGCTATACATATCGATATGTATACCATATGTCGACCATAGTAAATGTTGCCAAAAGTCTAAGAATGTACATTGTACATATATGATGTATGTAATCATGAGGTTAACCGTTACACGGGTTCGATGCATGGACTCCGGCTCTTAACTTAGCTTCGGGATCGGGAGGACCGAGGTTCGAGGAGAAGGACAAACGGCAGACGCCTAGGAATCGCGGTGAAGACTTCTTTCTGTTATACTTTTGAAACACTCTTGTACCGCTGTTTAAACGACAATACATGCTACTGATGGGTATTTTAATATATATATCGGTTACTCAATCGCTCAGGTGTACTTTTGTGATGTTTACAAATGATGTTTGATGAAAAAAAAAATTATATTGCTTGTGAAAACGGGATGTTACATTTATCATATCAAGTAATGGGTCGAGTTTAAACTTTTGACTTTTTGTAAAGGGGCTAAACAAAAGTGATTTGTATTATCTTTTTTCTTGGATTCCCACATTTCACCATTGCCTTTTGATTTTCACGACACATCATGTAACATCCCATTTTTAAAAGCAAGATAAACTTTTTTTTTTTCATCAAACCTCATTTGTAAACATCGAGTAGTGCACCTGAGCGATTGAGTAAGCGATATATACATTTAAAATACCCATGGTAGCATGTCTTATTTGTTAAACAATGTACAAGAGTGTTTCAAAAGCATAACAAAAGAAGTCTTCACCGCGATTCTAGGCGTGCTACTTGTCATTCTCCTCGAACCTCGGTCCTTCCGATCCACGAAACTAAGTTAAGAGCCGGAGTCCATGCATCGAACCCAGTAAAGCAAGTAACCTCATGATTACATACATCATATATGCACTACTGACATTCACATAATTTTGGCAACATTTACTACTTGGCCGACATAGGCTATACATATCGATATATGTATGGCAAAACAATACGTTTCTGATCGGATGGACAGCAAAGAGTATACGATCGGAGAATAATAAATTCGGATGGCAAACAATAGTACGATCAGTAGTACGTACAATAGTACAAATGTAGTACGATGTAATAGTACGGTCAGAGTACGGACATAGCAATGCATGCAAATAGTAATAATACGAGTACGAGTACATGCATGACAGACATTAGTACAAATCAAAGTACAGGTAATATACATATATGCATACAATAACCATGAGTTAGTGTTACAAGACGCGAACGTACCTTCGTTGACGGTGAGCGGTACTGCCTCTGAAATCGTACTTTTACGGAAAAGCGCAAACGTCCAACGGTGGCACGTCGGCAACGTAACGCCGGCAAATCGAGTTTCGATATCCTATAAGGGTAATATCACTTTCATTAGTGATTTGACATTACGACTGGCATTTTAGGTAAAAATTACAATTTTGCCCCTATACCCCTAATTGGCGGAATTTCGCCCAGACTTCGTTACTTTGCTCGATTTTTTCCAAAATTTTGCCAGAACTTCGACCCAATGATAATTTTCGAAATTCTAGACTAATATAGCCCTATCATATGATATCCAATCATGCTTGAAAAATTAAAGGCTATACTAGCATTACTACTCTAACTATTGAAAGAACTACGAAAGCTAAAAGCTCGGTGTACCGAAAACTTACCCGTGAGCTTCGGCTGCTTTCTCACAGCCTTTTCTCCAAAGCTCCTCTCTCTAAATTTGGTTTTTCTCAAGGCAAATGGTGTGAAATTTCAAGAGAAGTGGTGGCTTATTTATAGAGAGAAATTGTGGCCAATTTTGTAATTTTGCTTTCCTAAACTTGTAATTTTCCCTCCTTTATAACCAAGCAAACTAGGGTTTAATGGTGGATGATTCTTGGCCATGGAAAGCTCAAAAACTTCTAGCTTCCCCTTGAGTCATCAAAAGCATTTTTGCTTTTGCCTCCGATCCGGAGAGAATCCCCGATCGGTGTCCGGTTCGCGTACTTTCGGAGAAATCTCAAAATTCTGGATTATACAATTTGAAGACAATTCCTTCCTTATTAGAAATGTCTAGTCCAAATATTTTTTAACTCTGTCTAGGCCTTCTCGGCCCGACGAAGTTTTACTGAAAAAGCGTGTCGGTTTCGAAGCGAAATTAGGAAGCTCACTTTGTGGACAAGAATGCACCGATTCCAAATATGTCCGAAAAACTCTCAATTCCTCCCCAGATGTCGCATCATGACTTCTGAATCCTTAGCTTTCAACTTGGCTATCCGGTTTTTCTCAGAATTTCCCTATTTTGTCTTATTAGGAAAATGCTCTCTAGCCTCGGAATTGACTTAGGAAAAGTCTAACGAAAGGTAAAAATCCAGCGATCAATATTTTACCTTGACTTTGGAAATCTCATTCCTAGTTCTCTAGATAGGATCCGTTTCCTATATATTGTGTTACTATTCACTATATTTAATTATAATATATAATATTACAAGTTGCAAAATAATATCTAGATATTATTTTGCAAATTCTTATCCATTCCCTATCCAATTTTTCGGTCAAACAATAGCTGGTCCTTTTTATTTTAATTTTCGTTTTTATTAATTATTTAATTAATTAATATTATATAAAATAATTATTTAATACTTATTTTTATATAATTTTTTACAAAATTTCCCTATTGGTCCATTCTTGTATTTAGGCTTAAAAATACCTAAACTCATCCATTTTCCTCAAAAATTTCCAATTAATTAGCAAATATGTTTTTACTAATTCTTGGCCAAAAACCACTAATTTTAGGGTTTTACATAATTATCTTTGAATTTCCTTCGCTTAAGCTTAAGTAATTAGCCAATAATTACCTAATTACTTTCTTATCAATAGTTGATAATTTTCTTAATTAGAATGCCTCATTACCTCATAACTTTGGCCACGACATCCTTATTTTCATGTCTTCTGCATTATTTTAGGATTTATGAGGGTATTTTGGTCATTTCCATACTTTTTGGACATTCTTATACAATTTCTCCAAGTTTGTAATTTAATAAATTACCTAAATTAGAGATATATACCCTCTCAATTTTAATAATTATTTCACTGATATTTAGGATTTTTCACAATTTTTCCTAAGTTTTTATACATTTCAAGGGTATTTTGGTCATTTTGACCCCATAGTTCTCTTTCCTAATTTTCCTAAGAGATTTTCCCTTGGAAAATAAGATAATTATTACTTAATATTTGATATCTCATATTCACCTATTTTCAATAGGTATATTTACTCATTTATGATATTTTCCTAAGTCGATTTTTAGGGTATTACACATCACCTTTTACGTGTTTATTAGAGTTACGTTGCTTTGCTTTGCGTCGGGATTAAAATTCCTTGTTTGCTTACTGAAGAACAAGTTTGGTGCCCATCACTTTATTGTGCGGCCTCATTGCCTTTTGATTTTCACATCTCTTTTTATAAATTAAAAAAAATATCAAGTACTTCCATGTAGTAAAAATATAATTAGAATACTAAATGAATGGTGTGAAAAAATTGCTCATGATCTTAAAAATTATTTTAAGATTGTGAAAAAATATTTGAGGCTACTCATTGGTAGTAAAGGATCTTGAGTGATACTTGAGTCTTGGTGATACTCAAAAATAATTTATGATCTTGAAAAATTATTTTATGATCTTGAAAAATATTTTATGATCGTGAAAAAAATATTTCATGATACTAACTGGTATTAAAGGATACTTGGGATACTAACTTAAATCTTGAAAAAATAATTCATGATCTTAAAAGTTATTTTAGTATCTTTAAAAAATAAGTTAAAGCATATTTTTAGTAGTAGTTACTAGTTAGTATCGGGGCGGACCCGGGAATGAAAATTCGGGCGAAAATTACATAATAAAATCCGAGTGGAGTAAACATTTGAAATTAGGGGGAGAAAATTATAGAATTGGACCCAAAACTTTTGAAAATTATGATTTTACCTCATAAATATTTAACTATTTTCATTCTAGTCCCTTCATCGAGACTTTTTAATAGGGACTAAACTAAAAAATTTAAACTTTTATAAGGCTAAAGCATAATTCTCAAAAATTTTGGGTCAAATTTAGTAATTTTAGGGGGGGCGGGGGCCACCCCTAGCCCCCTTGATTCCGCCCTGGTTAGTATCTAAATTATTTTTTCAAGATCCAAAAATAATTTTTTTAGGATCATGAATTATTTTTTCAGTATTCTGAAGTGTCCTTTTAGGACCACTCGGTACTCTCAAATATTTTTTGATTACTGAAATATTTTTCACGATCTTAAGAAACAATTTTAAGGTCATGAAGAATGTTTTTCAATATTATTAAGTTTTCTAAATTATCTTTCTACTACCCGGCAACGCTTGAATTTTTTTATAAAAAAGGGATGTGAAACTACACCAAAACAGCGCAATTTAAGGCGGCGATCAGTAGCGAACGAAAGTCGAAGCGGACCAAAGCCAAATCACGAAATCTTGTACCCACTTGGGTTTGAATTCGTACATTGTTAAATATGAAGTCCTCAGTAATAAAAGTATCTTAAAAATACGAAGGAAAATATCACTTAGGTCCCAAGGAAAGAAAAATATCAAAAAGTCCCAACCCCAAATCCCTATCACAAAAGTCTGAGGAGATATTAATTACGGAGAAAAATATCAAAAAAATCTTGTTGTCAAAATAAATTTTCAAGTTGTTAAAATAACTTTTCCTGTTGTTAAAATTTCCCTATGAAAAACTTGTTGTCAAAATTGTTTTTCATATTGTCAAAATAATTTTTACATTATTAAAATTTTTCGAGTATTTCCTCACACGGAAATCTTTTACAACAGAAAAAACTATTTTAATATCATAAAAACCATTTTGAGAATACTTTTTCATAGGAAAATTATAATATCAAGAAAAACTATTTTGACAACAGGACTTTTTATATTGGAATTCCGTAATTAATATCAAAAAAGTCCCTAGGGACTATTTTGATAGGGGATTTGGGGTTGAGACATTTTTTATATTTTTTCTCTTCCTTAGCACCTTAATGATATTTTCCCAAATACGAATGTGCCTCTTTAAATTAGAGAGATCATTAAAGCACTCATCACATAAATTTTAGCTAATTCACATATTTAAGACCAACAAATTACTTGGATTTGCATGCCTATTAATTGTAGTTTTTAGTTCATTCTCTTTATATTATTCTTTTAAATCACTCATTACTCAAAGCGATCACTCGAATTAGTTATAAAATTTGATTGATTATTAGTTAAACATGGGGAAGAGATTGATTGTTGCATCATGAAGTAAATATCCGTTGCTTCAATCAATGAATGAGACGGGTAATAACAAGCTGGAAGAAGAATTTCAAAACTTGAAACTACACATGCATGTGTGAAATCGGGCGCCCAGCTAATAAAACAAGACCCTTGTGTTGGAAATTTCCTTATTAAAATAATAACATTACTCTTGTCCTTGTTACTCTTATGCCTCTTATTGTAGGAAAAAAATTTGTCCTTGTCACACGTTGTCCTCGGTCCTCCTGACCCTGACGCTATGTTAAGAGCTGAGGTCCAATGCATACGGACCCCAGGTAACGGTTAACCTCATGTTTACATACACACATATGGATTACAGATAATCACAACCTTAACAGTATATAAACACGTAACCAATGCACATGTATTGCTCCCAGCATGCAGATATATTGCTCCCAGCATCACAGATGTATCGCTCCCAGCATTACGGATGTATCGCTCCCACGGTATTACGGATGTATCGCTCCCAACATGCATACGGATTATCTTCTAACATCAATACGCATTCCAACAACACACCACATATAAACATACCATACACACATCACGTATACGCATAATATAACCATCGAGTTAGTGTTACGATGACGCGAACGTACCTTGGTTGACGATATACGGTACAACCATTGGTCGAAACGTAATCACGAGGTATCCTATAAGGATAACAACGTATTTGTTACTAAACAATCATTATAACGTCATTTTAGTCAAAAATGACCATTTTACCCTGACTCCCTAATCGGCGAAATTTCGCAGAGCTTCGCTACTTTGACTCTAATCTTCCAAAATTTTGTCATATCTCTAACTCCAACATATTTTCAAATAAATATCATGTTTAACCTTAAAACATGATATCTAAACTAATTTGGAGGATTAAAGACTAAACTAGCATTTCTACTATAACCACCGAAAGAACTACTAAAGCTTAAGCCTAGGGACCAAAGAATTTACAGGAACTTCGCTACTCTTCCTCCGAGACTCCTCCTTCTCTCTAACCTCTCTATATTTCGAATTTCCTTAGAAATGGTGTGAGAATTTCAATTGGAATGAGGTGCTATTTATGAGCAAAGGTCAAGGGCAAAATTGCACCTTTACAAATTAATCTAAACCTTTGGATCAAGATTGGATTGCATGGCTTCATCTCCTCCACCCAATCCACCATGCCGACCTCCATGCCCTTTTTTCAACAAAAATGACATCATCCCATGTCATGCACATGATGTCACCCTTGTTTAACAAGTTTCCTGCCGATAAAGTCCCCTTGTTCGGTGTTCTAATCGCGTAATCTTGGAAGATCTCAAAAATCCGACAACATAGCCACGAAAGTCTATTCTTCCTCTTTAGAAATGTCTGGGTTAACTAAAATTTTTATCCCATTCGAACATTTCGTTGCTGCCAACATTTTCGGATAAACGTCTTGATTCACGAAAATCACCGGGTAACATCATCTTCGGGACAAAAATCCACTTGATTCATAATATGCCCGATGTTTACCACCTCATCCACGGATTCAAGTTATGGCTTAGTTTCTATAGATTTCCATTTATCGATTTTCTTTTGAATATCGGATAGCTTATTTCACTAGTATAACCCTTTCGGTTACGGAAATAACTTTAGAGGTAACCTACTCCGAGCTAAAAATTCACTTGTCTATAATATGCCTGACTTTAGAAACCTAATTCATGGTTTTCTAGTTAGGATTTAATTTCTATCAGCTTCTCATTTATCCCATTTGCTTTTCACATTTTATATTAATATTTTAATACCACTTGCATCAAAAAATCATGATATTATTTTTGCAATTTCTCTCTCCCTCACATGTCCAAATTTTCGCCAACCTCTCTTTTTTTATATTTTTATTTTTTAATTAATTAATATTATATATTTCAATTATCTTATATTTAATTTACCAAAATTCTCTCATTGGTCCACATCAAATAACATGGATTTAGGCCTTTAAAAATTACTAGAATAATCCTAGACCTTTGATTTTGACTTTCAAAATTCAATCTTAACCATTGATTAATGATTAATTTGTCTAAATTGATTAACAAGTTTAATTAGTGCCCTAATCACATGATTAGCAACTTTCTAGGATTATGGATTTCCATGTACTTAATCTCACTAATTTTTCTTAATCTTTTCCAATTAATTAGCAAGTGTATTTTATGCTAATTTTAGCCATAAACATTTAATTAAAAGGTTTTTCACAATTTAACTTGGATATTCCCTTAATCATGCTTAAACAATTAGCCAATAATTACTTAATTAATCACTTACTAATTGTTGACAATTTTCTTATTTAGGATTAACCATTATCTCACAACTATTTTACTGACATTGGTATTTTATGTCCCATGTAATATATTAAAAATCATTGGACAACTTATGTCCCCCAAAATTATATTTAATTTTGCCTCATTATTTTCAAGGAAATAATCCCAAAAATTATCTAAATTAGAGACAACATACTCTCTAATTTTTAACAAATATTTTATTTCCTCTTTGGATTTATCATAATATATTTTAGGCCATTTTATGCCCGATAAATGCATTTTTTGGCTCTTTAGTACCTTAATTCTTCTAATTTTAATAGAATTTACCTTAGAAAATAAGATAAATACTACATTAGTTTTGAGATCACATATTCACCTATTTCCAATAAGTATTATTTACTTAATTTATGATATTTATCATAAATACGATTTTTAGGGTATTACATATTTATAAGTCACTTTTAGTATGTTTCTTGTAAACTAAGAAAAACACAATACCTCATTGACTCTTGAATTAAAAGTTAACAAATTTTCAATGTTACTTCTATTTAATATACAATATATTATATGAAAATAAAATCAATGTAATAACAAATGAAATGTAAAATTATATAAATTCATATAAAAATTAATGAGCTGACTGATAAAAAGAACTAATGAGTATGTAAAAATGAGTTATAAGTGGTAATTATTGAAACGTGGGGTCACAAGTCACAACAAACGAGAATCATTTCTATTGTTCCCCACTCCAATTCAACGAGGACAGGCAGGACGTACATCATCATTCGAACAAGATTCCTCGTTCATCACGTTTCACATGGCAGGTAATTGTAAAGCTACCAAGGGTCTTTTTCTAGTTAGACCATAAAGTGACAAATTGAATTCGAATCTCACCGAGTTTAAAAATATTCTTAGGAGAGGCATCCTATTAATAAAACTTCAATCCAGATTAGTCGAGTACTCAAAAATCTGATCATAGGATCCAAAAAAAAAGGTCGAATATTGGATGGCCTAAGTGAAGCTATTTAACTGCACATCTGCCATTTGATGAATCACGATCACCCGTACTCCCTCGGCTCCACATGAACTCCACTTCTCTCATTATATATAGGTCTGACATGATTGAATGAAACTCACTTTTTTCTTCCTCTTTTTCTTAATTATATTTATTATATGGAAGGTATTAATTAGTTTGTTAATAATAATTCATTTCGAAGTAGAAAAGATAAGAAGGACCGTTAGATCCTCTAGGTCTCGAGTTAAAATCCTAGAAAAGACACTTGTATGAGAAGAGGAAACTACGAACCCCGAAGCTGAACCCAGCGTCCTCCCTCCTTCCTCGCTCTCTCGTTCGGTTCGGGGATGAAGAAGACGATGGCTGCCTCCCGAATCGATTCTTGTAATACCCGATTTTCACTTCTGAAAATCACGTATTTTGGAATATGTTATCATATTAAATTGACTAATATATGTGATATAATATCACATAAAGTAATGGCTATTTTAAGTATAAATGAGCCATGGAAGAATTATAAAGAACTTAATTAAATTAAGTATCGATTAGCAAATAATAGACAACTAAGCTTTGCACTAATTGAGATTAGTGGCATAACTCTTCAATTTGATTATGGGAAAATTAAATTAATCATTTTTGAAATAAAAGAGGGCTAATTATTGAAGAAAATTAAGGGCCAAAGATGAAGAATTAAGCTTGTCTAAATAAGCACAAATGAGCATGATTAGCTAGCCAACAAATCCTATGTTAACACATGTAATTAGTGGGCATTTAAATACTTGATTAAAGAGTTAATTTAGCTTCTTAACCATCCCCAAAATATAGCCAAAAACGTGCAGCTCACTATGAGAGAAGAAAAGATGAAAAACTTTGTAAAATTGTGTTGAAAAGTCAACAAAATCAACTAACCAATAGGGAGCTTGGATTATGGGATATTTGTGCAAGTGGGAGAGCATTTCCTTGGCCAAGAAGGGTCCATGCATTTCGAAAATTACATGTGGATGGAGGGAGTTTTATGTTTAAATAATATCATGATATTTTGCCAAAAGATATGTTGGAAATTAAAAGCTATTAGGAATAATTTGTAATACCCAAAAATCAGTATCAAAATATACCTATTGAAAATAGGTGAATATAAGGTTTCAAATATTAAGTAATAATTATTTTATTTTCTAAGAAAAATACTATGGGAATTAAAGGAAATGAAGTGCCAAAACGCTTAAAAATGCATTTTTAGGGTCATAAAATATCCTAAAAATATTATGATAAATTCTAAAGGGCAGTAAAATAGTTATTAAAAATTAGAAATAATATTTTCCTTAATATAGACAATTTAATAAATTATTACCTTGGAAAAATTAAAGGAGAAAAATCAAAAAGTATTGTGTGGGGCCATAATTGACCCCATGATTTTTAATATTTTATGTAAAGTATAAAATACCAGTATAAGTTCAAAAGTTGTGAGAAAATGGTGAATTCTAATTAAGAAAATTATCAAAAATTAGTGGGTAATTAATTAAATAATTATTGGCTAATTATTTGAGTTTAGACAAAGGAGAATCCAAGGATAATTAGGTAAAACCCTATAATTAGTGGTTTATGGCTAAAGTTAACATAAAATATATTTTCTAATTAATTGGAAAATATGAAGAAAAATATGTGAGATTAAGTAATTTTAAGCCTAAAAACATGTATGGACCAATAGGAAAATTTTGTAAAAAATTATATAAAATAATTATTAAATAATTATTTTATATAATATTAATTAATTAATTAAATTATAAAAACAGAAAAAAAAAAAAGAAAGGACCGAAAATCATGGATGGATAAGAAGATAAGATTTTGTGATTAAAAATCATGCTACTTTGGTTAAATGTTGATTAAGTTGTAAAAAGCAAATAGGATAAATGATCACCGATAGAAACTAAACCCTATCTAGAAAACCATGAACAAGGTTTCTAAGGTCGGGGTATATTCTAAACAGTCAATTTTTACCTCGGAGTAGGTTGTCTCAAAGTTATTTAGAAACCGAAAAGGGTTATACTAGGCCCGACTTTGAATCTATCGATGTTCAAAAGCAAATCGGATAAATGAAAATCTATAGAAACCAAGCCATAACTTGAAATCCAAGAATGAGTTGGTAAACATCTGGGCATATTATGAATCAGTGAATTTTTGTCCAGAAGATGTTGTTACCGGCGATTTCATAACCGAAGGCGGATATCAGAAAATCTTGACGAAATAGGAGAGGCCACGAATAGGATCAAAAATTTAGTTGACCCAAGTATTTTGAAAGAGGAGGAAGATATCTTCGGGCTACGTTCCGGAATTTTGAGATTTTACAAGATTACGCGATTAGAACACTAAACGGGGACTTTATCGGTAGAAACCCATAAAGCACATGGATGACATCATCAAAGCACATGGGTGACATCATGGGGATGATGTCATATGGAGGAAAGAGAAAGGGATGGATGGATGAGATCGAAACTTCTTTACTAAGTAAGATCCTACGGTTGAGATTAAAGGAGAAAAGTGAAAATTTGCCCTGGAATTCTCTATAAATAGGCCAACCATTCTCTTCAAATTTTCACACCAAGAGCTCTTGCTCATTTCAAAATTTGGAGGAGGAAGGAGTCCGGGAAATTTGTAGCGGCTCGAGTAAGTTCTTTGGTTCATAGTTTTAGTTCGGTAGTTCTTGAAGTTCTAGAGTAGATGTTGTTTTGATTTTTAATCTTCCAAGTATGATTAAATATCATGTTTTAGGGGTAATTAAGGAATTAATTTCGAAAATAATGTTGGAGGAAGAGTTAGGGCAAAATTTTGGAAGATTAGAGTCAAAGTAACGAAGTGCTGGCGAAATTCCGTCGATTAGGGGCTCAGGGGTAAAATGGTCATTTATGACTAAAATGTTCGTCGTAATGATAGATCCTTAATAAATACGTTGTTATCTTGATAGGATATCCCTATGTATGTGATGTGTGGATGGTATGTATATATGTGGTGTGTTGTTGAAATGCATATTATGTTAAAAGATAAGCTGTATGCATACCGGGAGCGATATATCTCAGAGAAGGTGGGAGCAATACATACTGTAATCTTGGGAGCGATATATCCGCATCTTGGGAGCGATACATGTGCCTTGATTACGTGTTTATATACTGTTAAGGTTGTGATTATCTGTAATCCATATGTGTATATGTAAACATGAGGTTAACCGTTACCTGAGGTCCGGTCGGACCTCGGCTCTTAACATAGCATCGTGGTCGAAGGACCGAGGAGAGAGGAAAGCAACAAGTCCAAGGATCCCATGAAGACTTTCGTTATTGTCCTTTACTTTTGAAAACTCTCAGTTACTGTACCGCTTCTGTAATTAGCCAGTGGGCATTTTGAATATATATATCGCTTACTCAATCGCTCCGGTGCTCTACTCGATGAAAAAAATTTATCTTGCTTTTGAAAACGAGATGTTACATAATTCAAGACTCAAGTAAATGAGAACCGATAGAAAATAAATTGTGTACTTGAAATATGTGAACTAAGTATCAAATATAAGGACATATTATAAACAAGTGTATTTTTAGCCCGAAGTAGGTTATCTCCGAAGTCATTTCCGTAACTGTCGGGGTTAATCCTAAAGTGACCAAAAGGCTAGTAAAAACTCCAAATTGAACCATAGTTCTTGTTATTCCAAATATTTATCAAGAGACTACATAAACTTCAAAGTTTACCTCAAAAAGTATTTGAGATTTATAAGCATATGCAATTAGAACACTGAGCAGGGGAATTAATCAGTAAGAGGCATTATCTCTTTGGACAAAAGCACATGGGAGCATTTATGGGTGGAAGAGGATAGGGAAGAGAGAGTGAGTGAGGAGACCGTTTTTTGGAGATGGATGGTGGAGATGGACTTTCAAAATAACCCTAGATCCAAGGGTTGCAAATGGTGTAGAGAAAGTTCAAGAATTACCAAATGTGCCATAGCCTTTTCCTATAAATAGGCCTTCCATTTCACTTCAAAACTCACCAATTCAAGAAGCAATTCGAAATCTAGAGAGAGGTTAGTGAGAAGGAGGAGCTCTGGAGAAGGAGTAGCAAGGTTCTGGGTAAGTTCTTCGGCCCTTAGTTTCTAAGTTATAATCTTTTGTTAATAGTTCTTAGTATAACTGTTAGTTAGATCTAGGAAGTAGGGGTAAATTCTATTCTTGTTTTTATGCCTCATTGCATTGAAAGATGCCCGACGAGGTAAAAACATGATAGGAATATAGTTTTGGAAGTTGGGAGTTAGAGTAGCGAAGCTCTAGCGAAATTTTATCGGTTAGCGATTTTCAAGCCGGGGTAAAATAGTCATTTTGGCTAAAATATCTGTTAGGATGTTATTTATGAATTAATAGAAACGATATTACCTTTATAGGATATACGTGATTGTGTTCGACTAACGGACGTATCGTATTCGTCAACGAATGTACGTTAGGTATCGTTGTAACACTAACCACGATGCTTATTGTATGCTTATATGTGATATATGATAACTTTACGTTTGCTGTGTGCGACACATCTGCTTTATGCTTATGTGCTATTGGGATACGTTTGCTGTGTGCGACACATCTTCTTTATGCTTATGTGCTATTGGGAAACACTTGTTGTGTGCGATACATCTGTTGTGTGCGATACATTTGCTATGTGCGATATATCATTGTGTGCTCATATACCGTTAATATTGTGAATATTTGTAGTCCATATACCGTCATATTTAAACATGAGGTTAATCAGTTACTCGAGGTCCAATGGGCATTGGACCTCGGTCTTAACTATTAGTACGGGAGAGGATCGATCGAAATATCGGGAATATCGAAATATTAGAGAGGTACCGTAGATGGAGTCATAAAGAGGAACCAAGGGGCAAAGTCGTAATAATACACCGGTCGAGGCAGGAGCCAGAAGAAGTGATCAGAGCCTATGGTCAGGCATGGATCTAATAAAGTTACTTGAACAATTTGATGCCGAAGGCAAGGCTAGTCTATGTGGGTCACCAATAAGTCGCCGTGAACTCGGTGAGGCCCCCATGATAGACACTTACGGCCATTCATTCGGTTAATGGAGTTAGGTTCATTGCCCCAAGTCTAGTTAAGGCTTGGTCTAAGTTGTATAGTTAATTTTTGGGAAATGTAATTGTACAAAGCTCTGTATATTGTATCACATGAATATTCCTTCGGGATTTTCAATTTAACCAAGATACGCCCGGTATCATCATATGTCTGGGTATTTTATTTCGATTACTCATTGTCCAATTTTTAATACATGCTCTCCATTTCCGCATTACTCGATGTAGCACCTCAAACTCTGTTGAATTTTCTAAAACCAAGTGTCATCCGACACCTTTTGACGTATGGAATTTTGGGTGTTACAATTACTAAGATGGAAAACCAGTGAACTTGCTTCTCAGCTTTTCCTCTGGTCTCTCCCTTCTTTTTGCTCGATGAAGGAGATGCTGATTTCAAAGAGATGATGAATAGTATCCGCCTCATCTACTCTTCAAACTCGTGGTTTTTGTTGCGTCTCTAGGTTTCCTCTTGTCCAACAAGAAACCAAAGCGGCGTTTGGTGGCATCAATCAGCATCATTAAAAATTGTTTGGGAAAATCTTATATAAAGACAGTTGAATTACCCAAAATTTAATTTGGGATACTAAACTTAATAAATTATTAATTAGATTAGGTAACACAATTAGAGATTTAGAATTAGGGCCAAATTACCTTTATATCGCTTAATTATTAAAAAATTAAAATTGGAGACGTAACAATATCACGCACTACATAAAAACTAAGAATAGAAAATTCATTAGAGGACACTGTCAAAAAATCGGCAAACAACACTAAGTTAGTTCTAATGTTAAATCTTCATTCCTTAATCACTTTCCTCTTTTCTCATGAGACGGCGAAGAAACCAAAAAGATGAAGATACGGACACCGAGACAAAGTAGAGGAGCCTCTAAATTCAACAATTTGCCCCAAGATGTTCGGATATACTAAACCCGGTGTTGCTCCAATGAAGTAGACGAAGAAATATAACCAGAAATCTATTCTCTTCACATTAACTTCACCCCGATCTTTTCTATAACAAGAAGAACCTCATCATCAAACTCTCTGTTGAAGGACTCTTACCGCATCTTTGTGAGTTTGCCATGACCCCATCCGGTCATTGAACTTCGCAAGAGTGGAACCAAAAAAAAAGGCAAGAGAAAAGGACAGAATGTTTCTTCGCACATCTCTCGACTCTTCAAATGCGGCAAAATTCAAAGTCTGATCGGTCAAGATGCTTCAATTTGATGGCTAATTTCTGAATTTTCCCTTATTAAATAACTATTTACCAAAATGCCTCGTCGAAACCTATTTCCCAAAATGCCTGGCGTAAACCTATTTCCCAATCCTTTGTTTAGTCGACTAAAACATTTGGTTTAGTCGACTAAATCGCGGGCAATAATTTTTTTCCAGGCCCCCGAAATTTAGTCGACTAAACCAAATTTTTTAGTCGACTAAACCCTTTTAGTCGACTAAAAATTCATTTAGTCGACTAAATCATTAAAAAAAGTTAAAACTTCTAAGGCCGTAACTTGCTCTGGAGTCCGAATCAAGCGATTCTTTTTTGATTCCACATAACTTTTGAGATCTATGCACTGATATAAAAATTATCCTCAAATTTAATGAAGAGAAAGGAGGAAAACAAGTGATTCTTTATTGCGCAGAAATACCAACAATTCATTAAATATAATCAAGTGATTTTTTAATTATATATATATAGTTTTCTTTTATTTGATGTTTTATATTCATTAAATATAATCACTAATATCACTAACCAAAAGATTCGGTAAAACAAATTAAAATGACTCCACTACTTCCTAAAAATAGCTAACCACATGTTTACAATAATATAATAAAAAATCAAGACACTCAACACAATAAACAATTAAAAAATAAATAACTTAATCCTTCTTATTGTGGAATCAAGAACGTATGGAAATCGGCGACATGAACCATGTAGAGAAAAAGCTGGGATTATTAACTTCAACAATATTAACAATTCATTAAATATATATCATGGGTTTTTTTCCCAATTTACTATATTTAATGAATTGTTAGTATTGTTAGCATTTTAATTTGTTTTACCGAGTCCATTGATAGTGATATTAGTGATGGCTAATTTCTGAATTTGCCCCTTATTAAATAACTATTTACCAAAATGCCCTGTCGAAATCTATTTCCCAAAATGCCCTCTGCCGAAACCTATTTCCCAATCGCCTGTTTAGTCCACAAAATGGAGGGCAAAATTTTTTCCAGCCCTCGACATTTAGTCGACTAAACCAAATGTTTTAGTCGATTAAACCCATTTAGTCAACTAAAAACTCATTTAGTCGACTAAATCATTAAAAAAAAAAGTTAAAACTTCGGAAGGCCATAACTTGGCTCGGGAGTCTGAATCAAGCTATTCTTTTTGATTCCACATAACTTTTGAGATCTATGCACCGATATAAAAATTATCTTCAAATTTAATGAAGAGAAAGGAGGAAAAACAAGTGATTCTTTATTGCGCAGAAATACCAACAATTCATTAAATATAATCAAGTGATTTTTAATTTCTCTATCCTGACAAAACCCTAGGATTGGACCATCATTTCCCACTCTATCTCCTTTTCCTTGTGGCACCGCCCCTCTCTCGCGATCAATTGTGTATACACACACATATCTTATCTTTATTGTACCGGAGATATTATATGATCTAATAAAAAAGAAAAATCCGCTATCAAGAGCCGCACTCACTACGGAATTCGATGTACAAGATGTCCAGAATTGGGAAATGCTTTCCGAGAGGTGCTGGTTTGACCCAATCTTTTCTCACCCTCCACCACAAATATGCGGAGATCCGCGGAGTGAAGCGTGCCCGATCGTAACGCGATGAAGCTCAAACAATGGCAAATCGCTTCGAACGAGTTCCGTGCTCGTGAGGTTCAAACTGGGGAAAGTGGAGTTTGCACCGAAAGAGACCCAGGTCTCTTGGCCGACTCCAACGTAATAATTGAGGGCTTTAAAGTGGCTCAAGCTAGCAAACAAGAGCGGTTGAAAGCCATAATACCGAGAGGGACAGGTCAAAGCCAAGGGGAGGCGTCTTCGGCATCGACAATACGGAGATAACCCGCTTCAGGAGTTGCTACCGGGATCCGTGGTGGAGGCGTTTGAGAATTCTCTTGCCCAGATCCGGCTTTGAACCCGTGGGTCGAGCTCAACACTACAGAGCATCATTTTCGGCCTATGTGGATGACGAGCGCTTGTCCCCTATGTGGAACCTCCCGCTAACTCCGAGACCCGAGTAGATGGCGATGCGACCAATCTTGGAGGCCGAGCAGGTGAGGAAGTCTCGACCGCCCCCAAGCTCGTGGGTTAATTTCCTTGATTTATACTTTGTATATTCTGTCCGGTTGTGTTACCGCATTGACTCTTATTGAACAGATTGGCCAATCGGCCATTTTTGCCTATGATTAATAGTAGATGGTGACCTAGCAATCATATGCATCATATAAGAATATAACTTTACCGCTTATTGCGGTCGACCGGGCCAAGGTCATATGAAAGTAAGCGAGAATCGCGAACGCGCTTCTTGGTCATAAGACCATAATGTTTTAAAGTGCTAGTGTTTGCAATTTGCTTATAAAATTCTCGGTATTGTAACCGGGTCATCCAAAGGCAAACGAAAATTGCCACCGCCCGGTTCGGTTTTTGTCCCAATAGCGTCCGAGCATTTTGACTCGATCGTGGTCTCGCATGACATTTTCTATTGATACCGGAGTAAATAAGCGTGTCTCTGGGTGCGATAGCTATCCGAGACCTATTTTCTTCAAATTTGAAAAGCTAGTAACAATTTAATCTTGAAAAAGACAATGTTTGGAATTCAACAAATACTCTCCAACGAGTTTCATTCATACTCGACAAAACAATTGTTACGAAGGGAAAAGCCAAAGATGCCAACATCGAACAAAGAACTTAATGGAAAAAGATGCTTTAAGACAAACAAAAGATAAGCCTAATTGAAATACGCCTTTAACTTGTCCGCATTCCATGTTCGCTTGATTGGGGCTCCGTCCAAATTTTCCGAATGTAGGCTCTCTCTCTCAAGAGTTTCCCGAATGCGGTAAGGTCCGTCCCAATTAGCCGCAAGCTTGCCGTCTTTGGAATTCTTGTTTCCAATGTCGGCCCTTCTAAGCTGGAATGTCTGTGGTCTAACCTTCTTGTTATAACGAGCCGCGATCAGCTGCTTCATTGCAATATCCCGACAATGGGCGGTGACCCGGGCCTCATCGGCCAGATCCAACTCGACTACTAACGCCTCATTATTGGCTGCTTCTCCTTGTGATAAAATGCTCTTCCTGCGCCAAGACATCATCCCTATTTCGACAGGAATCATAGACTCACAAACCGTAGGCCACCATAAGGAGTTTCTTGAGTGGATGTCCGAGCAGTTGTTCGGGTTTCCCAAAGAACAAAGGGTAGTTGATCAGCCCAAGAGGTGTCACCCTCCAGATACGTTTCTTCAAACCATCAAGGATTACCTTATTGGCGGCTTCACTTGCCCGTTGGATCAAGTGGTGTTCCACTAAGCAAAGTGATGGTGTATTCCGTATTCATAAATCAAATCACGAAAACCGACTCCAGTGAACTGAGTTCCTCCGAACCGCGTAATTATATTAACTTCAACAAACCGTTGAACAGAGCCGAGAGAGATCGTTGTGAGAGGTTCGCCTCAATCCACTTGGTGAAATAGTCTACTGCCACGATTAGTGATAATTGAATATTTTATACACTTATTTTTGTCTCTTGAATAATAATTTAGGACCCTTTAGCTAATAAATAATGGCTCTTATGTTTATTTGGGCCTTGGGCCTTTTATTGCATTTTAGCCATTTTTAATAATAAAATTCCAGTTTTGTGTTGCTTCACTATTTCTACCATAACTCTTGAACCAGACATCGTATTTGCCTCATTTTTGTCTCATATTTTAGATGATTCAGAGAGCTACAATTGTTATGAAGACATCAAGAGCAAATTCGGTCAAGAAGGCGGTCAATTTTGGAGCCAAAGTCGGATGTACAATTCTGGATTTATTTTGGACCCGAATTTTGTAATTTAAGTCCAGCTTTATTTTATTTCTTTTGGGCTAAAACTATGAGAGCCCATTTCGTTTTAGGTTATTTTTAAGTATGGCAGCTGCCACAAACATATTCATTCACGTTTTCAACATTAGAGTAGATCAAAATACAAGTTTTCATTTTCTCTCATCTGTTCTTCATGTTCTTCGCGTTCTTCGTTCGTTCTTCTTCGATTTTCCCACCATGATCGGCTAAACTCTTGTGATTAACCCAACGATGAGGATTCCATGATTCATCCAGAACTCGTGCCCAATCGGTAACTACTCGATTCTGTTTTCATCTTATCGGATTCGATTTCTGGAAATAGTTCGAATATTAGATTTAATATTCGGTTTGGTTCATCCCAAGGACTTAGTTCGGACTAGGTTACACTGTTGCTGTGCGATTGCACAGTGAGACGCCACCGTCCTGGACAGATTCTAGGTGATTGTCTAGGCGAGGGAATCTCCTGGATGAATGCGAGAGATTTCGATTCATCCGAACCAAACGTGGGTTAGTTGTATTTTCGCTCAATGATGGAGGTTTCGAATCAATTCGTTGGGTTGATCATATTTAATCCGTCTCTGTTTATTTGATTCTGTTTGACTCATTTATTGCATTTTGGTTATGTTATTTCGTTTTGTTCTATTCTGTTAAACCAAACCCCCATTTTATCATTCTCGTTTCACTATTGTTATTAAACAAGCCCGCCGCAAATTCGCTGGGAAACGACCCAGTGTTCCTAATTCTCGCAAATTAATTATAAACTTGGTTGTTTTAGGAGATACGGCAAAAATATTTCCAAAAATGGCGCCATTGCTCGGGAATTTGCATCGGTTTGATTAGTAACAAGATTGTAAATAGCTTAGTTTAGGTGGTTCGGGTGGTCGACGTAAATTTTTCTGACTCGATCACTCAAACCAGTCTTATTCACAAGGAATTGGGTGTTTTAAGCAAAAGTCACTTCCTAGGAGGAAGTGAGGTCTCACTCATTTTCCCAAATTCCAACGTTTAGACCATTTTTTTCACTGCTTTAGATTCTCGCTTTTTGATTTCCAACAGACCATTTTTTTAGTATCTCTGATTGAGTTGAAATTTGGTACAGTGATAGAAAATGGCGAATCGTTAGACCCCCTTTGAAAATGTTCCATTTTCCAAGGGCTATCATCCGTTTCGCCAAATTCCATCGTTTAGACCACTTTTTCAATCTTTGAAGTTTTTATTCCATTTTTGAGTCCCCAATAGTGTAGGAGTTGCCCTGTCCAAGTCCCAAAAATTTTAAAAATCATTTGATACTGTTTCTGGACTTGTTTTGGTCAATTTCTAGCATAGGTTTTTGCTTTTGTGTGTTTTGTCTCGTGTTTCTTAGTGTTTTTCCACTTTTCACCACCGATAGTGGCATTTTCGTAATTCTGATTTTCTCGGTGGCATCTTTGTCATTCCGAGTACTTGCCAATTCTGCTTTGTGTATATGTTGCATGAGTATTACTACTAATCCGTAAGATTTGTTGCCATTTGATCCCGAAATAGAAAAAACAATTCTTACCGCTAGAAGAGTTGTTAGGCTAAGTCATAAGATTAATACCGAACCGGATACTCAATTAGAGTCCGATTCTCGCCATTCGATTGTGTCCATTCTCGTTGATATTTCTGATTGTGCTTCTGATAGTATTTCTGATAGTCTTGTTGTGTTCACTGATTCTAGTAGCAACTTTGCTCGCTCGGACATTATGGCAGGAGAGCAAGATAATCATCATACTTTGAAGGAATTGGGTGCACCTGATGTTAATTATCAACCCTTGTGCATCCAATATCCTAACCTTGCGGAAATTGGCAACATTAAAAGTTATGTGGAATCAAAAAAGAATCGTTTGATTCGACTCCCGAGCCCAACGTTACGCCTTCCGAAGTTTTAACTTTTTTTTAATGATTTAGTCGACTAAATGAGTTTTTTAGTCGACTAAATGGGTTTAGTCGACTAAATGTCAGGGGCCTGGAAAAAAAATTTTGCCCTCCATTTAGTCGACTAAACCAAATGTTTTAATCGACTAAACAGGGGCAGATTGGGAAATAGGTTTCTGACAGGGGCATTTTGGGAAATAGGTTTCGACAGGGGCATTTTGATAAATAGTTATTTAATAAGCGGCAAATTGAAATTAGCCAACACCAAAAAGTAGTCCGACTACCTTGTGAGGTAGTTAAAATAATTTTTTTAAAAAAAAATTATAAAATAAAATATAAACAAATCTTTTTTAACAAAATTGAAAAAACAAAAACCGACTCGTGAGGTAGTCGGACTACCTCACGAGGTACTTAAAAAAATTAAATTAAATAAATAAAAAACAAAAATCATATAATAAAATTTTAAAAAAAAAAAAATAACTACTACCTTGCGAGGTAATTAAAAAAATTCTAAGAAAAACAGTCAAATAATATAAAGAGTAAATACTCTTTCTAGTCCCTAACAAAAAACGCGGACCACATTTTAGTCCCTGATAAAAAAAATGTCTTTTTTATCCATAAAAAAAGATAAATAAGGGTCAATTGGTGGACATTTTTATCCCTCAAAAATTTCCAAAAGGTCCTTTTTAGTCTCATAAAAAAGACAAATAAGGGTCGTTATTTTTGTTAGGGACCAAAATAGGCTCTGTGTTTTTTGTTAGAGACCAGAAAGGGTATTTACTTTAACATAAAAATGAAAAAAAATGTAATTAAAAAAAAAGAGTAAATACCATTTCTGGTCCCTGATAAAAAACACTGACCTTATTTTGGTCCCTGACAAAAAAAATGTTCTTTTTAATCCATAAAAATGACAAATAAAATGTCGATTGGTGGACATTTTGATCCATCACAAATTTTCAAAATGTCATTTTTAGTCCCATAAAAATGACGAATAAGGGTCTGTAATTTTATCGTGACTAAAATGGGGTCCGTGTTTTTGTCGTGACTAGAAAGAGTATTTACTCTAAAAAATGAAAAGAATAAAAAAAAATTGACAAGTACCTCACCGGATAGTAAAAAAAAGAATTGAAAAAAAAAGTAATAAAAAATTAAATTAATTTTTTTAGGAAAGTGAATGTGACGCGAGGTGGTCAATCTACCTCACGAGGTAGTTACAAAAATTAAAAAAGAATAATATAATATAAAAAAGGAAAAATTTAAGAAAAAATCAATGCTACCTCGTGAGGTAAATACAAAAATTAAAAGAACAATAATATAATAAAATCAAAACAAAATCAAATACAAAATATTAAAAAATTCACTACAGAGTACCTCGCAGGTAGTTAAAATAAAATAAATATTTAACAAAAAGTGATTGGTATCTCACGAGGTACTTGTACTACCTCGCGAGGTACTTAAAACAATTGGGAAAAAAATAATAAAATAAAATAAAATAACAAATTTTAATAAAATTAAAAATAACTGATCGCTAGCTTGCAAGGTAGTCGCACTACCTCGCGAGGTAATCACAAAAATTAAAAAAAATAGTAATATAATAAAATGAAAACGAAATCAATTAAAGAAAATTTTAAAAACATTTATCACTACTGGAAAGGTAGTTAAAATAACTCAAAAAAAATTAAATAAAATAAAAATATAACAAAAAAAGTGACTAGTACCTCACGAGGTAGTAGGATTACCATGTGAGGTATTTAAAAAAATTGGAAAAGAAATAAATAAATAACAAAAAGAATTAATAACAAAATGATTGCTACTTTGTGAGGTATCGAATTTTTTTTTAAAGAAATAAAAATATAATAAAATAAAAATGAAAACAATTTAAGAAAAAAATTCTCTAATACCTCACGAGGTAGTTAAAAAAATTAAAAACTAATAATAATATAATAAAAAAGGAAAAATAATTAATAAAATTTTAATAAAAAATTAATGCTACCTCGCGAGGTAAGTACAAAAATTAAAAGAACAATAATAAAATCAAATAAAAACGAAATCAATTTCAAAATATTAAAAAATTCACGGCTACCTCGGGAGGTAGACAGAGTACCTCGCGAGGTAGTTAAAACAAAATAAAAAAAAATAAAAATTTGACAAAAAGTGATTTGTACCTCACGAGGTAGTTAGACTACCTCGCAAGGTACTTTAAACAATTGCAAAAAAATAAAAAGAACAAATTTTAATAAAATTAAAAAACTGACTGCTACCTTGCGAGGTAGTCGCACTACCTCCCGAGGTAGTTACAAAAATTAAAAAAATAGTCATATAATAAAATGAAATCGAAATCAATTAAAGAAAATTTTAAAATTTACTACTACCTCGCGAGGTAGTTAAAATAACTCAAAACAAATTAATTAAAATAAAAGTTTTAACAAAAAAGTGACTAGACCTCACGAGGTAGTAGGATTACCTCGTGAGGTACTTAAAAAGAATAAAATAGAAAACGAAAAACATTTAATAAAATTAAAAACAAAATGATGCTACCTCGTGAGGTAACCGCACTACCTCGTGAGGTATCGATTTTTAAAAAAATAAAATAAAAATATGATAAAATAAAAATGAAAACAATTTAAGAAAAAAAAAATCTCTAATACCTCACGAGCCCACGAGGTAGTTACAAAAATTTAAAAAATGATAATATAATAAACCAAAAACTAAACCAATTTAAGAAAATTAAAAATAAAAATTCACATCCACTTCGCAAGGTGGATGGTCTACCTCGCGAGGCAGTTAAAATAATTCAAAAAAAAATTAAATAGAACAAAAACGATAAAAATTTAACAAAACTAAAAGGAAAAATTGACTGGTGTCTCACGTGATAGTCCGACTACCTTGTGAAGTACTTAAAAAAATTTGAAAAAAATTAAGTAAAATAAAATAAAATAACGAAAAAATTCAAAAAATTTTTCTTAAAAAATGACCGCTACCTTGTGAGGTAATTAAAACAGGATAATTTCTGAATTTGCCCCTTATTAAATAACTATTTACCAAAATACCCACTCGAAACCTATTTCCCAAAATGCCCTCGTCGAAACCTATTTCTCAATCCTTTTTGTTTAGTCGACTAAAACATTTGGTTTAGTCGACTAAATGGAGGGCAAAATTTTTCCAGGCTCCCCCGACATTTAGTCGACTAAACCAAATTTTTTAGTCGACTAAACCCATTTAGTCGACTAAAAAACTCATTTAGTCGACTAAATCATTAAAAAAAAAAAAGTTAAAACTTCGGAAGGCCGTAACTTCGGGCTCGGGAGTCCGAATCAAGCGATTCTTTTTTGCAGAAATACCAACAATTCATTAAATATAATCAAGTGATTTTTTAATTTTATATATATATATATATATATATATATATATATATAGTTTTATTTATTTGATTTTTCTTTTTATTAGATCATATAATATCTCCGGTACAATAAAGATAAGATATGTGTGTGTATACACAATTGATCGCGAGAGAGGGGCGGTGCCACAAGGAAAAGGAGATAGAGTGGGAAATGATGGTCCAATCCTAGGGTTTTGTCAGGATAGAGGAAATTCATTATATTTAATTGAGAGATATTTATTGTAAAATTAATTAATCATTATTTCTAATTTTATTATCTAATAATAATTAATTGATCTTATTTTAGATTTTAATATCTTTATTTTCCTACCATGTATTTGGTAAACTTTGAATTTCAACGTAACAATTAATACTGGATTTTCAAAATACAATATATTCAAAATTGAGATTTTCTCTCCATTAATAATATGGATTTTAAAAGAAACGAGAAATATGAAAAATATCGACACTAAATTTGTGGGGCTTGATTTTAAGGGGAATAACAGTGTTTGGAAGTTATACATAAGATCATATGTTGTGATAGCACGGTAGTCAATCTAGCTAAAATCTTGGATCATAGCTAATATCTAGGATCACTAATATTACTATCCAACAGGACTCGGTAAAACAAATTAAAATGCTAACAATACTACCAATTCATTAAATATAGCAAAATGGGAAAAAAAGCCCATGATATATATTTAATGAATTGTTAGTATTGTTGAAGTTAATAATCCCAACTTTTTCTCTACATGGTTCATGTCGCCGATTTCATACGTTCTTGATTCCACAATAAGAAGGATTAAGTTATTTATTTTTTAATTGTTTATTGTGTTGAGTGTCTTGATTTTTATTATATTATTGTAAACATGTGGTTAGCTATTTTTTAGGAAGTAGTGGAGTCATTTTAATTTGTTTTACCGAGTCTGTTGGTTAGTGATATTAGTGATTATATTTAATGAATATAAAACATCAAATAAAAGAAAACTATATATATATAATTAAAAAATCACTTGATTATATTTAATGAATTGTTGGTATTTCCTGCGCAATAAAGAATCACTTGTTTTTCCTCCTTTCTCTTCATTAAATTTGAAGATAATTTTTATATCAGTGCATAGATCTCAAAAAGTTATGTGGAATCAAAAAGAATCGCTTGATTCGGACTCCCGAGCCCAAGTTACGGCCTTCCGAAGTTTTAACTTTTTTTAATGATTTAGTCGACTAAATGAATTTTTAGTCGACTAAATGGGTTTAGTCGACTAAAAATTTGGTTTAGTCGACTAAATGTCGGGGGGTCTGAAAAAAAATTCTTGCCCGCGATTTAGTCGACTAAACAAGCATGGCATTGGGAAATAGGTTTCTGACAGGGGCATTTTGGGAAATAGGTTTCTGACAGGGGCATTTTGGGAAATAGGTTTCTGAGGGGCATTTTGGTAAATAGTTATTTAATAAGGGAAAATTCAGAAATTAGCCTCAATTTGATAGCTAGATTCTTATTCTTTGTCTGAAATCCAGGAATTAAATAAACAAGGGAATTTATTCATTTAATAATGAAATCCTTCATGGATTTATGATTACAAAACCAGAAAAATGAAATCAGCTAAGATGGCTTTTCTTTTCCTCTTTTCTTTAAAACATGGGATAGGGGTATTATTAGAAAATAACCAACTTTTAAATATTCTACATTTGATCATCAACCAAATTTAAGATTTTTAAATTTACCAACCTTAAATAGGACTTTTCTATTTCAATTGTCTTTTTTGGGATTCTCCCGATTTGTTATCCTCACCCCAAAACCATACATAAACTCTTCTCTATTCTTTTTTTTTTCTTAACTTGTTATAATTTACTTATTATTTTATATAATCCTAAACTATTCCAATTTAATTTAAAATTATGATAGTTGCAATAAAATCCCCTAAATACTATACTAAATTGATATCTTATCAAAATTTTCAATAAATTCCTTTATGTTAGTATTAATGACTCCCTAAATATATCATAATATAACACAAATCTAATAAAAAATGAGGAGTCATCGATTCCCAAATAAGAGACTTTTTTCTATGCAAGTCTCATCAAGTTGAAAAAATACAGTCAAGGAATAAAGGTAGAAAATTTTGAAGGAGATACCAGCATGCAATTTTATGACAATGTATTTGAATCAACCACATCACATTGTTGTATACTCTCTTTAGTCATATTTAAACATTAATTATAAGGGTAACATTGACAAAAAAACACACACACACACATTAATTCCTCTCCCATTGACTTATATTGTGGGTTAGAAGGAATATTTTGGTTCAGTTAAAATGTGCAATTACTACTGTAACATCCCAAATTTTGGGATTTGGAATTTGAATAATATAAGAAATAATGTATGAGAATTAAATGGTGGAATTTGGCCAAATGATTAAATTAGTTATTTGGAAAATTAGGAATTTATTTACTTGTAAATAAAACCAAGGAAACAATTGCAAGAGATAAATTTTAAAATAAAACCCTTATATGGGAATTAAGGATTTACTTTTATAATTTACCTAGTATTTTCCATTAAATGAACAAAATGTCTAAATGCAAATAAAGGCTTTGAAAAAAAGATCAAGTAGGGATTAATATGGGTCCACAACACAATACATCACTTTTTCCTCTCAAACTCCACGGGTTATACCACATATATGTACATAATCTATTTCTTCATTCTTTAAACATTCATTTTGGGCTTTCATATATTCTCTCCAATCTCAATTGTTGCTCCAGCCCACGTAAAACATTTAGCCCATATACCAAGAACCCATTCCACCTCATTTCCTATTTTGATTCATTAACCTACACAGTGCCTATTCCCTCTAATCCATATCAGTTGAACACGGCAAACAGAAACACGCAAGAAAATCACAGCGTGCTACGTAAACGCAGAGAAGGAGATTTGTACCAGCGATTTTTACGGGATAACAGAAGAGAAAAGAGAAAAAATTAAAAAAACCAAAGTTTCTTTTAGTACACACACGTTGCTGATCGTAAAAGAGAAAAGAATGGAAAATCTTGCTATCTTATATATATAAGCTGCGCATAGAAGAAATGGGGAAAAGCTGATATATATATATATATATATATATATATACACACACACATAAATACACTTTTATACACATTGTTGTTGTTTGACTTGTTTCCTTATGGAGTTAAAATAAATGGGTATATGTATATTAGCTAATTTATACACTCAAAACGTTGCTGCATAAGAATGAGTGTGGGAGCTTATGATTATATGTAGTGGCTGATAAGAGGAAGAGACTTTGCTTACTGTGTGTATAACGCCACATTTAAAAACCAAAAGAAAACCTGTTGCTATATGTATATATAATGACGCTGGGGTTGTGGAAGCTTGTGGGAGTTAAATGTATATTTATATCTAATGTTGCACACACACAAAAGACGCTATGAAGGGAAAAAAGAAAAGAAAAGAAAAGAAAAGAAAAGAAACATTGCTTTATTTCTTATAAAGATATATGTCTCTATTCATGGATATTAAAGCAGAGACTAAAGCTTAATGTTTAATACATATATATCACTAGAAGCTTACTGTCATTATCACTGGAAAAGTTGAATGCTATATATACGTGTGTTGAAGGTATGTATATATATGTATATTGATGTTTATGTTAATAAGCTATGAAAGAAGTACCTTGTTGATATATGTAGATGCCCTTAGTAAAATAATAGTAATAATAATAATAACAATAAAATAAATTATTATTATTATTATTATTATTATTATTAAGAAAGAAAATAAGTAATAAAATAGATAAATAAATAATATTGTTATTTATTAGAAAGGGGAATTATTAATTAATAGAAAGTGTTTCTATTAATTAATAATAATTAAAAAGGGTATAAATGGAACAACAAATCCACTAGGGATAGAAAGGTCAATAGAGGCAATGACATCTCTTAGGAAGTTATTTATAAGGAAAATAATGTGGTGATACTATTATAGGATATCCAGAAACTCGGGAATCGATCAGAAAGGTGAACGTACCTCTAGCGACGCAAACTAAAAATACAGACGTGTCTTGTAACTTTAACTATGATGTGTCTTGTATGCTTATATGTGATAGGATGATTCATAGATTCGTGGACAAGACCGGGTCTTGGGTCATGCACAATGGCTAAGGCTGGGTCTTAGGTCACCTATTTATATACATTCGAATTTCGCGAGTTATAGTCATGATAATCTTTGTATGTATGTTTTCCTAGCGCCGAGGACACGGAGAGGCGTGGCCTTGTGAGTGCAAACATTGCAAACATTACATGTGTTGTGTGCTATGTAGTGTTGAGTTGTGAACATTACATGTGTTGTATGCTATGTATAGTGTTGAGTTGTGAACTTTACATTGGTCATGTGCTATGTATGGTTGATGTTGAAATGTAATGAATATATGTCATACATATATTGTTTATACTTGAAAGCATGAGGTTAAGCATTACCCGAGATTCAATGGGTATTGAATCTCGAATTCCTAGCCCGGGATCTAAAGGATCGGGAGCCGGAGAAAAGTGTATGTAGTACGCGTGAGGACTCGATCGGAGTTTTATTTTGGGATAGTATTATGTACAATTTTTGAATAGTCGGATAATTGTACCACTAACGTCTTGACCGAGATACACCGCAAAGAATTTTAAGTTGTATCACGCTTATATTCCTTCGGAATTTAAATTAACCAAAGATATGTTTGGGCATACGTTATCGATCACTCATTCGTCCAAACGTTATGCATGCTCTCTGTTGTGACTCACTGATACGTTAACGCCTTTACATACTACGATAATTTCACACCACTTAGTCTAATAAGAGATTTAGGACATAAATGGATATCATAATGGACGTAGGAATTAGGGCGTTACAACTACCAACGGGGTTGAGCTTAGTGGAAAAGGCTAGTTTCCTATATTATGGCGAATCAAGGTTAGAATCCCAGTTGAGAGAGGTTTGATGCTCACATTTAGTATCCAATAGTACCTCCATCCAAAAAAACAATATTGAACCTAACAAAAAGAAGTGTAATGACTGTGGAAACAAACTATGTAATTACTATCAAGTTTATAGTATAATTTGCACTATAAACTTAGTCTTATAATTATGACTAGAGGGAGGGAGTAGTATTTATGTAAGTAAGGAGTTATTCTTCTGGTTAAGATTTGACTCGATATGAGTGCAGTTCCAATAATTGTTGATCGGTGGATATGGTGGGAAAATCTGAGAATGAGGGAATAATAAAGCAAATGCAATTGGCCCGGTTCTTTTAAATAAGGGTGCAATGGTCTATTCCTTACATCTTTATCCTTTTAACATATTCAGAGTTTTTATGGCCCTGAGCCCTGACTGTTCTCCTGTATAATTCTCCTAGGAGTACTACATTTCTTATCCCTCTCCTCTCTCCCTCCCTCCCAAGAGTGCAAGAGGGTCGTGGATCTCCGTTCTCGTTATACACCAAATTCGTGCTTTTAAAGCCTCTATTCTGTTCATTTTCGTTAAATTCAATTCCATTTCAGCTGAACTCGGATTCTTTTCGTATCGGGTGCTGAGCCTGTCGGAGAATTTTGCTTCAAACTCGATTTACTCGGATCTAGCTTCTATACTTTGCAAGTTAGTGTCCACTGCATCCTTTGCATTGAAACGGCGCCGTTTTGCGCAAAAATTGAAGTTGTGCTCTTTTAAAAAAACAATTTAGAGTATTGATTGATACTAAAAATATATTTTAGGATACTAAACTGATGATGAAAAAATACTTTATAATCTTGAAAAATTATTTTAGGATTTTAAATTTAAAAAAAAAATCAGGGTATTGACTGGTTCTAAAAAATATATTTTAGGATACTGAATGGATGCTTGAAAAAACACTTTATAATCTTGAAAAATTATTTTATGATCTTGAAAAATTATCCCAAGTATATTTTTAGTACAAATCGGTCTTCAAATAATTTTTCAAGATCATGAAGTATTTTTTTTAGAACCATTAACTATTCTGAAGTATCCTTTTAGTACCATTTAGTACCTTGAAATATTTTTTTAAAATCATTAAGTATTTTTTTCATTACCAGCTAGCATTATCAAGTATCTTTTCAGTAACGGTCAGTACCCTGAAATATTTTTTCAGGATCATAAAATAATTTTTTCAAGATTCTAAAATAATTTTTTCAAGATCTTAAAATAATTTTTCAAAATCATAAAGTATTTTTTCAGCGCTGTTTAGTATCCTAAAATATATTTTTAGTATAAGTTAATACCCTGAATTTAAAAAAGAAAAAAGGAAAAAAGAGCACTGCTTCAATTTTTGCGCAAAACGGCGCCACTTCAATGCAAAGGATGCAGCGGACACTAACTTGCAATTTGCAAAGGATAGAAGCCACATCCGATTTTCTCGTGTTCTCAACGTGGGCGGTTTTTTAATAGTGACGACAAAATGATGGTTGAAGATCTTGGAGTTGAAGCTAAGGAAGCAGCAGTTCGCGAGGTGGCAAAGCTTTTGCCACTTCTTGAGCTTCTGCAGTCCATCTCATCTACTAAGGCCAATTACATTTCACGTCAACAGGCACAAGTTGAATTCAATTTATTGTCTTTGATGCGTTTCTGCATTTTGCTTTTGCTGAGGATTTTGGTGAGCCATGTTTGTGATTTATCAATAATGATGCAATTTATATTCAACAAGGTGTACTATGGCAATGGACTTTATTTGCATTGGTATATAGCTGATAGTTTGGTCCAATTTCGTTCTTATCCATTTTTCCAACCAACTGGAATGGGGCAATGTCGTTTATAGATGTAAAAATCTTGAGGCAGCAGAATTCTTTTGTGGGGTAAGGAGGAGACAGATAAACGAGTGTGATCATTGTTTGCTATGCATGAAGTCTGCGGACGTTCTTTTTCCTTTTTTATAACTAATTCAATTAACACACCCAAGAAGAGGGGAGATATCAAACGAAGGAGGAAACAACTGATTTTTATAGCTTCTCCCTAAATGTGATATTTAAAAGTGATGAAATATGTTGCAGAGCGAAGGGGCATATTTTTAAGAACCATTTTCACTTCCGTTCTCTGTTTAGGAATTTCGTGGTGTGCATTTCTGCTGAAGATGAATTTTGCATATTTTCTTCTTTACCTTTCCTTTTGCACCCTTTGGGTGAGAACTTGGGATTTTCTATTGGGTTTATACTCTGACCTTGGCATAATTCTTTAATCAATATTAGAAAATAGAGAAGAAAAAAAGAATTGATTACACAGTGAAAATTTGAAAGCTCGTGGCTTCCTATTTGGGGAGGCACAGCGCACAGTGCTATGGGTCCCCACACTGTTGGGATTCTTGTGACTGGTTTTCACAAGAAGATACTAATCAGATATTCCATTAGGCATGTTGCCTCTAAAGCCTGTAGTTGTTTGGGTTAAATTTTCTGCATGGAGATTTACGACTACAAAAAGTGCTGTCTCTTTTCATAATTCATTAGAATTGCCCATATTTTAATGCATAATTTTTGGGCTTACCAGTTCTGATCCCTGCTACTCTGCTTTATTTGCAGGCTAATGATGCACAGCTTAGTACAATGGTTGCAGAGCAGGTAATTATAATTTCTGGCTTTTTTTCTGATGTTACTTTTTCTAGCTTTAAGCTACTTAAAGCTCTCTCCAAAAGAGGCCCAATATTGAAGAATTATAAAATGGAGAACCCAGAATTTTGTATTCTGACTGACCTTATTCCACTACATCAAAAAATCATTACATAAAAGGGATGTATCACATGTCCTCTATTGCAGCAATATAAGGCATATATTATATGAACTTTAGGGATTGTTGTGTCAGCATTATATTTATACCGCTGAATATGCATCACCATGTGCTTCTTCACTTCCTGTTGATACTTTGGAACTCTGATCTCATGTCTTATGTTCCTTTGCTCTCAATACTCTTAACTGCAGGTTGAGCAAGCACAGGCTGGATTGGAATCACTTACCTCATCTCAAAAGATAGTAAGCCGGCTTCGTGAAAATTGTCTCTATTGAAAAGTATGTAATCAATGAGATTGTAATACCCTAAAATCTCACATATGATAAGTATCATAATTTAGTGAATAATACCTATTGGAAATAGGTGAATATGTGGTCTCAAAGCTAGTGTAGTATTTATCTTATTTTCTAAGGTAAATTCTATTAGAATTAGAAGAGATAAAGTACCAAAGAATTTCTAAGTGAATCTATGGGTAGGTAACTATATGAGACTTATTATATAATATTAATTAGGTCCACAATTTTTTTAAAAAAATAAAAGCAAGACAAAATGGCACTACTTTTGAGATGATATGACATGAAGTGGTGTGCAAGTCTGGCAAGTCTCCTCCAACTTCAAGCACGTCTCTCTGCTTCTAGCACGTCTCTCCATGAATTTATCTTTATCAATTAATCAACAGAGGCATAGGATTTTTTAGCAAAAAAACCAAAGGAACGGGAGCAAGAGACACAGGAGCCATAGAGAAAGAATGGAGGAGGAGGTGCAGGAACGACCAGAGAAAAAGAAGGAAGAAGGCAAGGCTTTACTGTGGAGTCACCTTTTTCCTTAAAACGCATATGAACCAGAGAGAGAGGACGCGAACATGACACTATTCATCATCTTCATCGCGACAACGAACAGGGAGCTGCTCTTTCCCCCTCCTCTCTCTTTCTCTCTTCATAACTGTTGACACTGCCGGCGATTTTCTCTTGCAGCGACCAAAAAAAAAGCCTAACTCGGTTTCTAAGGCGAGGCCGGACCGGTCCACACGGCGGTTCGCCGGTTCCGGTCCGAACCGTCGGTCAGTCGGTTTTCATAACCATGGAAATAATCAAAGATAATTATGAACAACCCTAACTGATGATGAGATTAAGATACTAAGCAATCTTGTTAAACAACTTTGACAAGTCAAACAAGAATCAAAGGCATGGATTGAAGTTAATAAAGTTAATCTAATGGTCCTAATAATTCAAAGCTTGATCCATGTGAAAATGAAAAGAACCAATGGGGGAACTTATTTCTAAAATAATATAAAGTAATATAAAAACTAAATTGAAGAGCAAAAAGGGGATCACACACGGTTTTGTAAACTTGTAAAAGAAGTGAAGAATTGTTTAATAGTTAACATAGTGTATATCGATAAAGCAAAGTTGAAAAGTCGAAAAGTTTAACAAACCAATGAGAACACAAGAACATGGGTTGTTTGTAAATAGGGAAAGCTTGAACATCTTTTGTCAAAAACATGCATGTATTTGAAATATGAAGAGGAAAGGAGAGAAAATATGTATGTAGGGTGTGTGTGAAAGCATAAAGCAAGTTGGTGGAAAAGTGATAAAGTAGAAAGAGATATTTGTTGAAAAAGCAAATAGGATAAATGAGAACCGATAGTAAATTAAATCCTATCTTAGTAAACATCTGGACATATTATGAATCAGTGAATTTTTGTCCCGAGGTTGATGTTACCCGAAGTAATTTCTGTAACCGACGGCGGTTATCCGAAAATATTTAGCAGACTAGGAAATACGCTTAATGGGATCAAAAATTTAGTTAACCCAAACATTTCTAAAGAGGAAGATTAGACCTTCAAGACTACGTTGTTGGATTTTTGAGATTTGTTAAGATTACGCGATTAGAACACCGAACAGGAAGACTTATCGGTAAAAGCTCATAAAGTGGGTGCATGACATCACTTTGATGACATCTTTTTGTTGAAATTGGAGGCATGGAGCTCGGCCAACATGCTTGGAAGATGAGGATTTGATTTCAAAAAGTGTTTCCTAATCTAATGGCCAAGATTAAAGAAGAGCAAATTTGTTATACCATTTGGGTCCTTAAGCTTTGCCTATAAATAGGCCTTTCCATTCACTTCATTTCCTCACCAATTCCTTGACCCATTTTGAAATAGAGAGATATTTTAGAGAGAAGAAGGAGTCTGGAGAAAGTGTAGCAAAGTTCTGGGTAAGTTCTTCGGTTCCTAGTCTTAAGTTCTAGTAGTTCTTTCAGTAGATATAGTAGAAATGCTAGTTTAATCTTTAATCTTCCAAGTTAGTTTAGATATCATATTTTAGGGATAAATATGATATTTTTTTCAAAAATATGTTGGAGAAAGAGATACGTCAAGATTTTGGAGGATTAGAGTCAAAGTAGCGAAGCTCTGGCGAAATTTCACCGATTAGTGGGGTCAGGGGTAAAATGGTCATTTTTGACTAAAATGACTGTTATAATGATTGATTAGTAACAAATACGCTATTGTCCTTATAGGATACCTGTGATTACGTACTGACTAACAGACATACCGAATACAGTCAACGAATGTACGTTCGAGTACTGTAACACTAACTCTGATGGTTATTGTATGCGTATATGTATTAGGTGTATTGTATGCGTATAGATGGTACGATTGATGATTGTTTGAATACATATTGATGTTAGAGGATAACTGTATGCATGCTAGGAGTGATACATCATATATCTTTGAGAGCGATATATACGTAATCTTGGGAGCGATACATCTGTTATCTTTGGGAGCGATACATCTGCATTGGTTGTGTGTGATATATTTGTTGTTGTGGTTGTTCGTGATCCATATATTGTATATGTAAACATGAGGTTAACCGTTACACGAGTTCGGTGCATTGGACCTCGCTCTTAACATAGCGTCGAGGTCGGAGACCGAGAGGCGGAAGAGAAGAGAAGCGGCACGCTTGAGAGGCCTTTGGAGATTTCCGTTTCGTTTATTTATTAATTTTGAGAACACCCGGAGGAATGTACTGTTGCTACATTACACTATGGATGATGTTTTGAATATATATCAGTTACTTTTATGCTTCGTTGCTCTACTCTGATGAAAAAAATTATCTTGCTTTTGGAAATGGGATGTTACAAAGATGGACTAATATATTTTATGACTTCTTAGGGTATGTTTTTTAGCATTGCAATATCGATTACTTTGGGCATAATGTACTTTTTTGTGTGAATCGGGTTTTGTCGGGAATGCGAAACATTAATTGAAAACCATGACCGGATAAAGCTACTTAGCAATGCAAGAAATAATTTAAACACAACCTTGAAGGTTTTATTATTATCCTTGTTAATGAAACCATTTATCATGATTGAATTGCAAATCCTTGATATCTTAATCTCACCTTCCACTGCTTTCTGCATAAGTTTTATGCTTGGTTTCTCTTGGTGAACCATGGTTAAAGTGAAGATACAATCGCGTACTTCCACCGCAGTGTTTCTTGTGTTGTGTCAGCCATTAATGTTGTATTTGGTCTTTAGGATAAGCTAATAGTGGAGACAGCTATCGAGCAGTAGATTATTGATTATATGTCCTGATTTTAGGGATTCAGCCAAAGTCCTTTTCTATTTCTCAAATTTATAATTAATTTCTTTCTTAGATTCAGCCAACAGAACTATATCATCAGCGAAAAGCATGCAGTTAGAGATTTCGTATTTGATATGCTCAGTTAAAATGTCTACCACTAGGTTGAATAAATAAGGGATCCCTAATGTAGGTCAATATAGGAAAGTCCTTTGCCTTACCTTCGAGCATTCTAACGGTGGTTATTCTTGATGAGGGCATTTTGCCGTTAGCTTGTCCATAATAAAAATTAACTAAGGATTGCGTATAGGCAAACCTATAATTGTTATCTCTTCTCGATGAGTCTTTTATTGAATCCTAAGTAATTTAAATGACGTGAAAATGTAATGAAAATAAGGGGAAATTGGTTTTGCATTTTGTTGAAAATAGATAAGTGCAAAACTTAATTAAAATCCTAAAGCTACTATTTTTTGTCTTTTCTTAATAAAATGGAATGGTTAATGAAATATGAATAAAGTGAATTCTCTTGAGAAATTGGTTCAATGGCTATCCTAGCTCACTAAATAATATGGGAGTTGAAATCCATCAAGTCTTAATTAAAAACCCCTAAAGTAATCACATTGAGTCTAACTACTCCTACGATCGCATTCATAGCTATTGCTTAGAATTATTATTCAAGAACCATTTGATGTGTGAAATGGAATAAATTAATGCAATTGTTTCCTTAAATATGAATACACAATTGCAACACTCAAATTAACCCAAATCAATTACACAAACAAGTAATCACATAGCAAGCATAATCTCAATGAATTAATAGAAAATACTTAACTAAAAATCATCCAATCACAATAATTCCAATCCACACACACATTGCATCAATCTCAATGAATTAATAGAAAATACTTAACTAAAAATCATCCAATCACAATAATTCCAATCCACACACACATTGCATCTTTAAATGTTTGATTGAACATTATTTCCGCCTTCAATTATTGTAATTCTTTTCCTGCATGTATGACAATGACGATGATGATGACGTATGGCGATGATGACGATGATGATGACGGCGGCGGCGGCGAACAACACGGCGGCGGCGATGACGGCGAACACGATGACGAGGAGGAAAAGTATTAGAGCTTCATTTGCTTTGCAAAATGGCTGTGGGTTGTGGTGTTATCATATGGAGATGTACCGTCATGGAAGGGGAAGCGACAATATAGTAGAGACACGCTTTACGGTTAGCTTCGAGCGAACGTCTATGGTTTGGCGGGGGTTATCGGAAGGTAAGGGGTGGTAAAGGGCTTGACGTAGGCTGCGTCTGTGCCTACTAGTGTGAGTGTGTGGTTGGTGATTCGAAGTAGTGGTTTTCGTTCATGTCAGCGTTGAATATGTGAAGGAGGTAGGTTTTTCCGGACACCACTGAAAACCGGTGTGTCGTCCCTGCATGCAGAATTACCGTTAAGTTAGTTAGATTACTCTTAAAGTACACTTTAGTCTCTATGGTACTCCTCTAGTCCTATTTATCATGTTTCACATAAACAAAACAAAACAAAAACCTTAAAGTTCATTATTTACTCTACCTTAAAATTCAACAACTTTTCAATTTTATCCTTATTTAATACACATTATACCACATGAGAACCCGTTAACACAATAATAAATCAAAGGTAAAAGCGCACATTCACATACAAAATTTAGTGAGGTGCCTTTTGAATAAGACCAAAAATTTCTTCTCCCTGCCCTATAAATATGATCATGGGAGTAACTTTATGGAGTTAGATATGTTACCATTAGAACAGGCATACAAGTCTCCAGGTTGGCCATTAATGGTGTAAGCATCGGAAGCATTTGGTTCTCCACCAGAGGCCATTATGATTTTCATCACATCTCCCTTGTACCACTCCCCTATAATTATTTGTTTACACAAGAACCAACAAGATTAGAGAGGGACCTAAAAACTCACGGGTAATTACTCTGAAGTGGTAATTTACAATTAAATTCCTTTCTTAAGACCTCACAGTACTTCTCCCGAAACTCATTGAGAGATGAACTACTGGAGAAATGGGACATACCAATGATGAGTGTTTCTTGGCCATGGGGCTCGGGGAAAGGATAAGAAGCTCCAAGAGGAGGATGGATAACAATGGCGCCATGAACAGTGGCACGAGTCCAATCACTGTGAGCGTGCCACCAAAGAGTTCCTTCTTCGGAAGCCAAATTGACTCTCTGAGTGAAGCTTGAACCTGGAGGGAGAGGGCACTTGTGTTATGTTCTCAGTCCATCGACCATGGATCGTTTGGTGCCTCACTCCATGCATGCATTTTGAGGATATATATATATATATATATATATATATATATATATATATATATATAAATATATATATATATATATATATATATATATATATGAAGGAATGAGTATAAAGAAATAGATAGTTTTAAGATGTGCACAGAACTAGATCCCTTTTCCGATACTCCCCGGACTCCCAAATGTAAGTCACACATATCAAATATCTATTTGAAAACATCATATTTATTTGTCATAAAAATATAAAATGCAAGTAATTTCTACATTTCCTTATTTAGTGTAATAAACTCAAACATTATATTCAACTCCTCTTGTCCTATTATTGATAAGATACTTCCAACATGTTTTACCATAATCGAGAAAGAACTTAAACTATATTAGAGTTAAGATGCATCCAAACTCCTAAAATATTTTTCATATGTATACAAATTAAAGTTTACACAATAATAAATGAAAAGTAAAATTATACATTCACGTAACATTTAATGATGTGACTTGGAAATGTCAGGCTCGATAGGTGACAACAGACATTCGAACATTGACTAATGATGTGACTTATAGATATGATCAAAAATCTTCTCCTCCGCCTTATAAATAGGACCAAGAGTAATATTAATATTTATTCTTTCTCACTAACCTTATTTAATATGAACAAATAAAGAAAAATATTTAATATTATTTAAAACAAGCAAATGCCTTATAACTCGTTCCAGAAGGCACCTATAACAGGGACTAGAGGGAGTACCTTGTTTTTCTGTAATTTTCTAATATGTTGAGTTTTTTTTTTCCTGTAGGGAAAATATGGATACAGTTCTTTGAAATGTTACTGATCTATAGCTATTAACAATATTATATTGGCCAAAAGAAGTTGATCAAATTCAATAATATAAAACAAAATTAAGAAACAAGTTGTCCAATAAGATCTGCGGCTTCAATGCTTAACTCATGCTGATCATATAAGAAACAACTCCCCTTTTGCGTTGTCCCTTAAACTAGTAGCTTCTAATAACAATCGGTTGCGTGCCTTTACAAATCTTAAGAATGAAATCAAATTATTACTTCAAATGGGTCAAAAATTAAATGATGGAACCGGATCTTTGTCTTGGGAAAATTTGTAAAATAGAAGTTAATAATTTGGTTGTGGAAAAATGAGTACCAGTGTACAGTGACACCATAAGTTCCATCATTGTGTACAGTGACATAAACGATATCTCCTTTGCGAGCAGAAATGGTTGGCCCTGGAAAGCTACCATTCACCGTCAAGATGCTCTTCGTGCTGCACAGCTTTGTGAAGTTCTTTTCCTTCAGCTGTAATCCACCGTAATTATAAAATTAATTAGCATATCCACAGTTAGCTATAATTTAGATTACGCGTGGGAAAAGTTGCATAACATTGGTTTGCGTGTGGCCAATTAATAAAGCAGAACTTACCCTAGCTACTAGCCTCCTAAAGATAAGTGTTTGTGACAAAGTTATCTAAGTATCACAGTAATGTTCTTAGAAAAGCAAAAGATATAGATGCATTTTTTTTTATAGAGTATATTTAAATGACTGTGTAACGTGCAGAAGGTGAACAAAACTATATTTATTGTTCAACCAATTGAAATGCATAGAAAAATGTGAGGGTTTGATGGATATGTGAGATGCTTTAATAGTCAAGTTCACACATTTTTTCATAATCAAAAGGCAAACCACAATAATCATAAGTTATAAGCGAGATTGAACCTGCAATCTCCTAATTATAGAGGAGTTCTTATGCCATTAGGCTTCAAGACCATTAGCTAGTTAGTTTATACTCAATTTCATTACCTACTTCTTAGTTTCCACTACTCCTGAAAATTCCTCTTCTTCCATTATATCCTTGTTCTTTTTTATGTTTAATACTTTGATTTTCAATCTTCTTCCTCCTTCTCCTCCATCGGGAATCTATATATTTTGTATTTTTTTTTCAAGTTGATACATAACATCTAATCTTAGAGGATGAATTAAGAGTATAGAGAAGTAATTTAAGTGCACCACGTGCATTATTAGCGCTTCCAGCTAAAGTTTCTGTAGGATGAAGATGAAGAAAAACACTTTAACCTTCGAATGACAAAACCGTAGAGAGCTTATAAGTTATTAGATTAGAATATGAGAGAAAAATATATACGTGTTTGTGTGTGTTGAGCATTCTATTGATGGTCTAGAGCTGAAATTGCAATATTAAAAATATGATCTTTAAGAAGAATATTGTGACAAGGAAGAACTTACAACGAAGTCATAGTAATGAACAGCGGCTTGAGCCTTACAGAAAAGAAGGAAGCATAGAAGAACTATCATCACACTTCGTTTCCTCAAATCCATTTTCTTTCTTTCTCTCTATGGCTTCTTCAATTCATTTCATCACACATGACTTCTATATATAGTACATAGCCATCCCCTAGTAAATGTATAATTGCTCGATGACACACACACACATTGCATCTAGGATTAAAATTCCTTGTTTGCTTACTGAAGAACAAGTTTGGTGCCCATCACTTTATTGTGCGGCCTCATTGCCTTTTGATTGTCAAATGGATTTTCATGTTGTCAAAATAGTTTTTCTGTTACTAAAATTTTTTCGAGTATTTCCTCACTGGAAAATTTTTACAACAGAAAAAACTATTTTAATAACATAAAAAACCATTTTGAGAATAATTTTTTTCATAGGAAAATTGTAACATCAAGAAAAACTATTTTGACAACAAGACTTTTTTTATATTGGAATTCCGTAATTAATATCAAAAAAGTCCCTAGGGACTATTTTGATAGGGGATTTGGGGTTGAGACATTTTTTATATTTTTTCTCTTCCTTAGCACCTTAATGATATTTTCCCAAATACGAATGTGCCTCTTTAAATTAGAGAGATCATTAAAGCACTCTGTCACATAAATTTTAGCTAATTCACATATTTAAGACCAACAAATTACTTGGATTTGCATGCCTATTAATTGTAGTTTTTAGTTCATTCTCTTTATATTATTCTTTTAAATCACTCATTACTCAAAGCGATCACTCGAATTAGTTATAAAATTTGATTGATTATTAGTTAAACATGGGGAAGAGATTGATTGTTGGATCATGAAGTAAATATCCGTTGCTTCAATCAATGAATGAGACGGGTAATAACAAGCTGGAAGAAGAATTTCAAAACTTGAAACTACACATGCATGTGTGAAATCTGGCGCCCAGCTAATAAAACAAGACCCTTGTGTCGGAAATTTCCTTATTAAAATAATAACATTACTCTTGTCCTTGTTACTCTTATGCCTCTTATTATAGGAAAAAAATTTGTCCTTGTCACATGTTGGTCGTCACTTGTAGATATTTAATTTATAGTGTTTCAATTTTATCCTTATTTAATTCTCATTTAAAAGAGAAAAAGAAGAGAGAGCGATATGAAAATAATTTATACATGTTGAGAAAAAAATTATTAAGGGTAAATTTGAAAATTTTGATCAATTTAGTACATTTCTTGATATTTCTTTGGTTTTATTTATAAGTCACTTTTAGTATGTTTCTTGTAAACTAAGAAAAACACAATACCTCATTCACTCTTGAATTAAAAGTTAACAAATTTTCAATGTTATTTCTATTTAATATACAATATATTATATGAAAATAAAATCAATGTAATAACAAATGAAATGTAAAATTATATAAATTCATATAAAAATTAATGAGCTGACTTATAAATAGAACTAATGAGTATGTAAAAATGAGTTATAAGTGGTAATTATTGAAACGTGGGGTCACAAGTCACAACAAACGAGAATCATTTCTATTGTTCCCCACTCCAATTCAACGAGGACAGGCAGGACGTACATCATCATTCGAACAAGATTCCTCGTTCATCACGTTTCACATGGCAGGTAATTGTAAAGCTACCAAGGGTCTTTTTCTAGTTAGACCATAAAGTGACAAATTGAATTCGAATCTCACCTAGTTTAAAAATATTCTTAGGAGAGGCATCCTATTAATAAAACTTCAATCCAGATTAGTCGAGTACTCAAAATCATAGGATCCAAAAAAAGGTCGAATATTGGATGGCCTTTGTGAAGCTGATTTAACTGCACATCTGCCATTTGAATACTTGCTTTCACCATAAAAATCTGTGGGATCGAGGAATATTAGTAGCATCATAATCTTTATCATATCAAGTAATGGGTCAGTTTTAACTTTTGACTTTTTGTAAAGGGGCTAAACAAAAAGTGATTTGTATTATCTTTTTTTCTTGGATTCCCATATTTCACCTTTGCCTTTTGATTTTCACTACACATCACCTTTTTTCTGTGTTTATTAGAGTTACGTTGCTTTGCTTTGCGTCTAGGATTAAAATTCCTTGTTTGCTTACTGAAGAACAAGTTTGGTGCCCATCACTTTATTGTGCGGCCTCACGCTGAAAATAACAGCACATCTTATCACAACTTTTTTAATTAAAACTACTTGAGCTGCTTTTTAGTTTACACACACATATATACATATACATGAATATACATATATCTATGTGTGTCTATATATATATATATGTGCCCAGCGCGCGTGTATTTCAGTTTCATTCTTTTCACTCACCAATTCTATCTGTAATTAAATTTTGACATCTTGATTCCCAAAGAGAAAGTAAAAGGCCATTTCAGATCGCAACAGAGCAACCAAAGAATGTTGGAATCCCGATCGTGTCCTCGATCATGGGAAGTACCATTACGTAGTTGTAGTGGTAGACGGGTTTGCTACAGATGCCGAAAGACAGCACACATTATTTCAAACTGTCCCGAGAAAACTATGGAGAGACGGGTCTGCTACAGATGTGGGAAGCCTGGACACATCAGTGTCAACTGTCCTGAGGTAGCCGCGAAGTTAAGGCCACAGAGCTCGGGCCGAATGTACGCAAATAACCGGTGCGGGGACGAGAGAACTTCCAGAGATGGTCCAAGGTACTATCTCTCTTAGACGGAATCTTCTCTAGACGATATATGAATTAGACGTTAGACACGTGTTCCATGATTCTTTATTACAATCCGACCGCGATCGTGTCATTGAGTAGGAGGTACTTTGTGTTACCAGGGGTGTGTGGGCGCCATGGAAGCATTTAAAGTATCTTGTGTTACCATGGTGTATGGGAGCTATGGAGACATTTTGGTATCTGTGGCGTTGACCACGGTGTATGAGCCATGGAAAACACTATATACCAAAGTACAAAATGACAAAGATCTTTGCAGTCGGGCTGGAGTATATTCTCGATTGAACGACGTGGAAGTAATCCAATAGGATAAAGATCCGACGCGTATAGTCCGAAAACAGGATAGTACGAAGTTTAGTGGGTAGAGTGCAAATTTCGAGGACGAAATTTTGTTTAACGGGGGGAGAAATGTAATACCCGGATAATTATTTATCTGGAATATTATATTTTAATAAATAATACCTATTAGAAATAGGTGAATATGTGGTATCAAATCTGTGGGGAAAAATCGCTTGAAAATTAGAGTGCCAAAATTACGAAAATGCCCTTGTGGAGCATAAAGTGACTTAAGGAAATTATGAAAAATCCTTAGAGGCAATAAAATAATTATTAAAAATTAGAGAGTATGTTGTCTCTAATTTGGACAATTGTTGGAATTTATTTCCTTGGTAAATAGTGAGAGAAAAATTAAAAGTATTAGGGATCATTATTGACCCCGTGATTTTTAATATTTTATGTAAAGTATAAAATATCAATGTAAGTCCAATTGTTGTGAGGAAATAATTATTTCTAAATAAGAAAATTATCAACAATTAGTGGGGGATTAATTAAGTAATTATTGGCTAATTACTTAAGCTTAAACAAAGAAAAATCCAAAGATAATTATGTAAAATCCTATAAATAGTGGTATATATTTGTTAATTAATTGGAAATTTGGAAGAAAAATTGGTGAGATTAAGTAATTTTGAGCCTAAATCTAAGAATGGACCAATAGGGAAATTTTGTAAAATAATTATATAAAATAAATTATAATATATTATCTATTAAATAAATAATTAAATAAAAACAGAAAATATAAAATAAATGTGTGTGTGTGCCGACAAGGTGGAGAAGAAATTGGTGGATATAAGAGGTTGGAAGGAAATGTGAAACTCTTAATTAATAATTAATTAAGTGTAAAAGCAAATAGGATAAATGACCACCGATAGAAATTAAATCCTATCTGAAAACTATGAACAAGGTTTCTAAGGTCGAGAGAATATTATGGACAAATCCAGTTTTTATTTTTATTACTTGGACCAACATTAATTCAAATGATATATTTTGACCACTTCCTTTTAAGAATATAACAAGGAAAAACAAAAGAGTGTTGTGTGTTCTATAAGGAATGGTTCAAATGCAAATCCAACTTACCTTAATTATATAAAGGAAAGAAAGTTACAGCTTCAGCAAGGTGATACAAATTAAGCCAACTTGGTTGTTTAGCTTTAAGAAACTCTTTTGCATATTATAAGGCAAAACTCTTTTCACATATTTACCTCATGTAACTCAAAATCACTTAAAATAGGCTAATCCAAACACTACACGCTAGAGGGAGAGAAGGAACCTTGTGATGAGAGAAAGTTGTGAGACATATATATAGGAGCTTATATGCATGTCATTTTGTGACTCTAAAATCTAAACCACTTCACTTTAATTTATATTGGTTTACAGCATCAAATTAGTAAGCTCTTATATATTGTGCAACAATTGTGAAGTAGTAATCTATACTACAATACTTCAATATAGAGAAGTACAATCTATAACCAACAGAAAGTAACCCTCGTGTCAGTGTATGTTCAAAACATTTTCGGCATTTGGCTAAGAATTAAGATAGAAACTATTGATTTGGGAAAAAAAAATTGAATATTTGAATATAAATTTGCTTTTTAAATTTTCATCTGGTAATTTTTTTCAAAACACTGATCTCGACTTGACTTCTCGTACATCGTATGATGCATTCCTAGTTCTTTATGTATTTTGACCCTTTATGAACAACTAAAAGATTATTTTATTCGAAATGATTATTATTTGGAGGGGGGCGACCGGGGAAAGAATTTCCAAATACAGATATTGAAGTTCATGTTGAAAAAAATAAAAAAAAACCACTCGAACTCTTTATTTTTGTAACACTGCACACACACAAACACATGAGGAAGGAAAATCAAAGCCTAAAGAAAATTGAAGAGTTCAAATAATATTACACTGCATAGCACCAAACAAAAACATGAACCGTCGCTAGGATATTACACATTTCTAAAACAGTTGAAACGTAATTAAATTTCTCAGGAATCTGAATCCCAAATTTGAGTCTGAAATCAAACTCATTAGATTTATTTAATACGTAGATAATAATTAATTATTGATTGAAAGCATTATTGTGGAATGATGATGTAATTATTCAATTCCCTCATTTGGAACAAGGAGGCATATCCTTAGGAGGTGGAAGCATGCTTGTTTCTTTGGTTTTCCCATCCTTCACAATGAGCACAGTGTCCATTCCCCAGCTACTGTGTCTCTCAAAATGACAATGCATAAACCATACCCCTGCAAATTATTTATGCACAAGAATATGAGAGCTCTATACTAACCAATATCTTTTGGCCCAATTCAAACAGAAATATTAAAGTGTAAAAATATGAAAGCTGTATGCTTACATTATTCTCTCTCCGGTCTTTAATTTAAGTTATATTTGAGAAATTGATATTGATTATAAATATAAAACATAATTTTCATTTGTCAATTTTTTTCTAATTTATCCCTATTGATACTCTGATCTGAACTATAATCAAGAAGAAGTATATGAATGAGGGAATTGAAGATGACTAGGGTGTTTTAAAAATAATATCATATTAATTAATTTAACTTGCTTTCTTAATCTAATAAGATTAGATAAATATGTCTTATATTAAGGATCGAAAGGAGTATTTCTTGCAACAATATAATGTCAGTATGATTATGAATGGTAATTCAAAGATATTCCCTCCGTTCCTTTTCTAAGAAACCACCTATATCAGAAACATTTACAGGTTGTCTCAAATTTTTTTGTTGATTTTCCTCATTTAACCCCTATTTAATCACTCATAGGACCCATATTATTATATTTAATTCCTACACATTTTCCCCACCACAAATTGTCTCTCTTCCACTTATATGAAGATATTTTTGACAAAAAGTTATATTTTTTACATAACCAACTTTTTTATCAACGTGAATCGGTAAACTGTCTCTTCTAAAAAGAAATGGAGGGAGTACATTAGAAGACGTACCAGGATTGTTGGCGACAAATCTCATGTTCAGCCAACCATTGAGGGGAGATTAGCGGTGTTAACTTCTGGAGGATCATGGAGGTTATAAGATTTAGGATGTGTCTTGTTGTTGAAAATTCCGAGACCTTGTCCCACAACATAGAAGCTGAAACCATGAAGATGCATTGGGTGATTCTCAGCAGTATCCATCGTATTATTTGTTCCTTGCCATACTATCTCTACTGAATCATTGTAGTTCAGCATTATCACCCTCGTTCCCGTGGTAGTAAATGCATTATTAGAAGGATCTGTGAAGTTGATGTAGTTTGGAGGCTCTTCTGGAAAGTCTTTAGTGAAAACACCCGTCTTGTTCCTGCAAAAGTCGATTGTTATTTGGGTTAGAATCCACATTTTTAACTCAAAAACAACCCACACAACACAACCTGTGAAAATTGAAGTTGGATTTAGATGCAAAATCAATACAGAAAAATACTTCTCTGGTTCTATTCACAAGAGAGAGGGTGTTTGTATTTTTTGCCCTATTTATAAGGTATGTCATTAAATTTTTTACAAGAATGTACAATTTTACCCATCATTTATTATACTCTCTTTGATCTACTCCCTCTAGCCCTTATTATAAGATACCAACTAACAAGTATTTTTGGTCCTTTTATAAGGCACTTACATATTCGAATGAGCATTAATTATTTTTTTTCATATATGCCCCTATTTAATAAGGGTAGTGGATGAGAGTAATGATTAATAGTTTAGTGCAATTAGTAGGGGTAATATTGGAAGTTACTTAAATTGTATAACAACTTGATTGACTTTAACTGTTTTTAGTAATTTGTGAGAATTATTAATTGGTGTATTATAATAAGAATCGGAGGAGTACAATATAACGCACTTAAATTATATCACGGTAAATAAGAAATAACAATTAAGTCATTTAATGTCATTAAATGTAAATTTTTTCACTTTTACCTTTCTTGAGAAACGTGTTTAATTACATTAGGAATATTATTTGAGAGAAAGAGAGAATAGATATAATGAGTAGGTAAAGTTGGAAAGTAAGTATTAATTACATGGGCAAAAAAGGAAAAAATATTAATTAAACTAGAGAGTGAGTTGTATTCTTGATCATGTCTTCCTTTTAGAAGTACCCTATATTGTGGACAGTGGACAGGAAGGAGTAGTGTAGATTGTTATTTTCTTGGAAAGTGTGTAGTTAAATAAGGTTAAAGTTGAAAAGTTGTTGACTTTTAAGGCAGGGTTAATGAAATTATAAGTGTTTTTTTATTTGTGAAACATACTGGAAGTGCTTTATAAATAGGACCAGAAGGGTATATAACACGTACCAGTAGTAAGCATCCAATATATCAATACTTGGGGTTTGAAACGACACGTTGTTCAAACTAGCCGCTTGCTTGGTGGTTGAATCACAAGTACTAGCAGTGCATGTTAGATGATTCACAGCAACAGTCATATAAATCCTCTTGTTAACTTTCTTTGGAACATTAATGGGGTGACCCTTAGTCCCCAAACCCCTTAATCTCTTAGTGAAGTTAAAAGCAGCAGAAGAATCATTATACTCAGGAAATCTGGAAACACCAACGGAGGATGACGATGACGATGACGATGATTGTACCGCAAAATGGTCAGTGGCGTGGTGTTATCATATGGAGATGTACCGTCGTGGAAGGGCGAAGCGACAATATAGTAGAGACCTGGTTTCTGTCTAGCTTTGAGCAGAACGTCCATGGTTTGGCCTGGGGTTATCGAAGGTATGGGGTGGTAAAGGGCTTGACGTAGGTCGCGTCTGTGCCTACTAGTGTGAGTGTGTGGTTGGTGATTCCGAAGTAGTGGTTTTCGTTCATGGCGGCGTTGATTATGCGAATCAGGTAGGTTTTTCCGGGCACCACTGAAAACCGGTGTGTCGTCCCTGCATGCAAAATTACCGTTAAGTTAGATTATCGTTGTCTATGTGGTACTCCTCTGTCCTATTTATCATGTTTCACGTCAACAAAAAAAAACCCTCAAAGTTCTTTATCTCTACTTTAAAATTCAATAACTTTCCAATTTTATCTTTATTTAATATACGTTATACTACATGAGAACACGGTCAACATAATAATAAATTAAGGGTAAAATTGTATATACATATACAAAATTTAACAATGTGCTTTATAAATAGAACTAAAAATTTCTTTTCTCGCCCTATAAATATGATAAGGGGAGTAACTTTATAGAGTTAGATATGTCACCATTAGAACAGCATACAAGTCTCCAGGTTGGCCATTAATGGTGTAAGCATCGGAAGCATTTGGTTCTCCACCAGAGGCCAAAGCGTCTTTTATGATTTTCATCACATCTCCCTTGTACCACTCCCCTATAATTAATTGTTTACGCAAGAACCAACAAGATTAGAGAGGGATCTAAAAATTCTCGGGGAATTACTATGAAGTCCTAAGGAATAAGTTTAATTACCAAAAAGTCCCAATAACAAATGAAGTGTTACAATTTCTTATATTGAAAGTTGTTATGAGGACTTTTTGGTAATTGACAATTAAGTTCCTTTCTTAAGACCTCATAGTACTTCCTCCAAAACTCATTAAGAGATGAATTACTAGAGAAATGGGACAGACCAATGATGAGTGTTTCTTGGCCATGGGGCTTAGGGAAAGGATAAAAAGCTCCATGAGGAGGATGTATAACAATGGCGCCATGAACAGTGGCACGAGTCCAATCACTGTGAGCGTGCCACCAAAGAGTTCCTTCTTCGGAAGCCAAATTGACTCTCTGAGTGAAGCTTGAACCTGGAGGGATAGGGCACTGTGTTATGTTCTCAGGTCCGTCTGACCATGGATCATTTGGTTGCCTCACTCCATGCCTGCGTTTTGATGATATATGTGAAGGAATGAATATAAAGAAATAGATTGTTTTAAGATGTGCACAGAATCTAGATCCCTTTTATGATACTCCCGGACTCCCAAATATAAGTCACACATCAAATAGTTGAAAACATCTTATTTGTCATAAAAATATAAAATGCAAGTGATTTATAATATATCCTTATTTACTATACTAAACTCCAACATTATATTCTACTCATCTTGTCCTATTATTTATAAGATACTTCCAATATGTTTTACCATAATCAAGAAAGAACTTGAACTTTATTATGGTTAAGATGCATCCAAACTCCTGAAGTATTATTTTTTCATATATGTACAAAGTTTATACAATAATAAATGAAAGGTAAAATTATGCATTCATATAACATTTAATGATGTGACTTGGGTATGTCAAGTTCGACAGATGATAACACAACACTCGAATATTGACTTATGATATGACTTATAAATATGATCAAAAAACCTTTTCCTCTTGACTTTATAAATAGGACCAAAGGAGTAGTATTAATTTTTACTCTCTCACTACCCTTATTTAATATGGACATATAAGAAAAAATATTTGATATTCTTTAAAACAGGCAAATGCCTTATAACTCCTTCCAGAAGGCACCTTATAAGAACAGGAACTAGAGGGAAGAGGATTCTCTCATGAACAAATTTCTCATTATCTCTCATAGTCTCATATTAGCCGTTAAAATCTTGATCCAAGTGCCCAGAACAAATTTTTAAAAAACCGCATGCGGTTTTTTTTAAAATTGTTTTAGGCCCTTGGATCAAGATTTCGAAAGTCAAGATTTGCGAGATGATGAGGATGGGCAGAGAGTGGATATGAAGAGAAACCGGACTCGAAACTAGAGGGAGTACCTTGTTTTTCTTTAATTTTCTAATATGTTGAGTTTTTTTCCCTGTAGGGAAAATATGGATACTGTTCTTTGAAATCTTACAGATCTATTTCGATTAACAATATTATATTGGCTAAAAAATGTTAATCAAATTAAATAATATAAAACAAAATTAAGAAACAAGTTTTCAAATAAGATCTGCGGCTTTAATACTTAACTCATGCTGATCATATATATAAGAATCAACTCCTTTTGCATTGTCCCTTAAACTAGTTACTCTCTCTCATTCTTATTATAAGGCACCAACTAACAATTCTCACAAATAAATAAAAACAGTTAAAGTCAATAAAGTTAACATACAATTTAAGTAACTTTCAATATTACCCCTACTAATTACACTAAACTCTAATATCATAATCCCTCCTGGTCCTTATTATAAGGCATCAACTCGACCATTCTTACAAATCAATAAAAACAATTAAAGTCAATAAAGTTGTTATACAATTTAAGTAACTTCCAATATTACCCTTTCTAATTGCACTAAATTCTAATATTATATAATTATTACTTTCACCCACTACCTTTATTAATTAGGAGTATATATGAAAACAAATAATTAATACTCATTGAAACAAGCAAGTGTCTTATAAAAAAGACCAAATAAACTTACTGATTAGTATCTTATAATAAGGACAAGAGGAAGTAATTTGGTACTTTTTTATCTCTTTATTATTAAATGTCTTACTAAAATAATAAAGAGAAAAACAAGAGTTCACATTAGGTGAAGTACCAAATTGACATATATAAAAGCCAACCATGGTAGCAACGCAAAATTACAGGAGCTGATTATATTGTTAGAGTAAAATTAATAATTAATTAAAAAACACGTCACTACTAAATTAAAAATGAAAAGAAAGTATATAGGCAATTGTAAATAGGTTTTTCAAGGAATCTTTAACTATGTTTAAATATTTTTAATTAATGAGAATAAATTTGAGAAAATATCACTCAGGTCCCAAAAAAATTTAAAAGTCTCAACCTCAAATCTCCTATCAATTTATATTAATTACGGAATTCCAATATCAAAAAAGTCTCGTCAAAATAGTTTTTCCTGTTGTAAAAAATTTTCTAAATGAGGAAAAACTAGAAAAAATTTTAACAACAGGAAATAATAGGAAAAAATATTTTGACAATGATACTTTTTAATATTTTTTCATGATTAATATCAAAAAAGTCCCTAGAAATTTTTTAATAAGAAATTTGAGGTTGATATTTTTTCTCTTCCTCAAAACTTTAGCAATATTTTCCTAATAAATTGGGGGACTGGAGTCCGGATTTGGCGGTAGAAGAGGACGAGAAGGAGAGGCCGAGGGGGTTGATGGAGGACGCGGCACTGCTGCAGCCTCACATGGCAGGCTTCAGTCATACGTAACATCATTCTTTTGTCCTCTTTCTTCCTCTCCAGTCCCCCCCATTCCCCCACTTGTTTCCTTTTTCCTCCCGACAACCATACGGAGATTTACCCCCCGAACCCCAATAACCACTTTCATTATAACCACAGTCAATGCAAAAAAACAGTCAATGCACTTTTTCGCACTTTAAATAATTTAATTTTTATTATAAAACACCAACTAACTAATTTTATAAATCAATAAAAACAGTTAAAGTCAATAACGTTGTCTTAGAATTTAAATAATTTTTAATATCACTCCTATTAATTACACTAAATTTTAATAGCATATTAATTATTACTATCACCAACTACCCTTATTAATTATGGGCATACATGGAAAAAAATAATTAATGTTATTAGGAACAAGCAAGTGTTTTATAAAAAGAATAAATAAACTTATTAGTTGGTGCGCTTATAATAAGGATCGGAGGAATATTAATTATTACTACCACTCACTACCCTTATTTATTAGGGCATACATAGAAAAATAATAATTAATACTTATTAGAATAAATAAGTGTCTTATAAAAATGGCCAAAATAAATTTATTAATTAACGTCTTATAATAAAAAACAAAGAAAGTACTTCTAATAATAATCGGTTGCGTGCCATTCAAATGGGTCAAAAATTAAACGATGGAACCGGATCTTTGTCTTGGGAAAATTTGTAAAATAGTACGTAGTTAATAAATTGGTTGTGGAAAAATGAGTACCAGTGGATAGTGACACCATAAGTTCCTTCATTGTGAACTTTGACATAAATGATATCTCCTTTGTGAGCAGAAATGGTTGGCCCTGGAAAGCTACCATTCACCGTCAAGATGCTCTTCGTGCTGCACAGCTTTGTGAAGTTCTTTTCCTTCAGCTGTAATCCACCGTAATCATAAAATTAATTAGCATATCCACAGTTAGCTGTAATCCCAAGGTATTCTTTGCATAACATTGGTTTGCGTTTGGCCAATTAATAAAGCAGAACTTACCCTAGCTACTAGACTCCTAAAGCTAAGTGTTTGTGACAAAGTTAGCTAAGTATCAGAATATTGTTCTTAGAAAAGCAAAAGATATAGATGCATATTTATAGAGTATATTTAAATGACTGTGTAACGTGCAGAAGGTGAACAAAATTGTATTTATTGTTTAACCAATTGAAAAGCATAGAAAAATGTGAGGGTTTGATGGATATGTGAGATGCTTTAATAGTTATGTTCACACATTTTTTTAATAATCAAAAGGCAAACCTCAGTAATCATAATCAAAAATAGAAATTATAACCATGATTGAACCTGCAACCTCTCCTCTAGATGAGTTCTTATGCAACTAGCTGCAAGACCATTGGCTAATTAGTTTATATTTCCTTTAATCCTTATTATAAAACATAAACTAACAAGTTTATTTGGTCTTTTTATAAAGCATTTGCTTATTCTTAATAAATATTAATTATTTTTTCATGTATGTCCTTAATAAATAAGGGTAGTGGGTAAGAGTAATAATTAATATAATATTAGAATTTAGTGTAATTAGTGGGGTAATATTGAAAGTTACTTAAATTGTAGGCTAAATTTATTGACTTTAACTGTTTTTATTGATTTGTGAGATTTGTTAGTTAATATATTATAATAAGGAGCAGAAAGGGAGTGCTTAATTTCATTACCTACGTCTCAGTTTCCACTACTGAAAATTCATCTCCTTCCTTGTTCTTTTTTAAGTTTCATACTTCGATTTTCAATCTTCTTCTTCCTCCTTCGGGTTGATCAATTCATCACCCGATAACAAATTTTCCAAATTAGACAAATTATTGGACTTGCCACCTATCTAGTTTGCCAATTTACCAATCGAACTCACCAAGCCAGTCTAGTCCAGCTTTTCATTTTATAAGTTTAATGAAAAAGTATAATCTATATATTTTGTATTTTTTTTCAAGTTGATACATAACATCTAATCTTAGAGGATGAATTAGGAGTATAGACAAGTAATTTAAGTGCACCACGAGCATTATTAGCGCTTCTAGCTAAAGTTTTTGTAGGATGAAGATGAAGAAAAACACTTTTAACCTTCCAATGACAAAACCGCAGAGAGCTTATAAGTTATTAGATTAGAATATGAGAGAAAAATATATATACATGTGTGCGCGCGCGCGCATTGAGCATTCTATTGATGGTCTCGAGCTACAATTGCAATATTACAAATATGATCTTTAAGAAGGATATTGTGACAAGGAAGAACTTACAACGAAGTCATAGTACTGAACAGCGGCTTGAGCCTTACAGAGAAGAAGGAAGCACAGAAGGACTATCATCACAATTTGTTTCCTCAAATCCATTTTCTCTCTCTCTCTCTATGGCTTCTTCAATTCATTTCATCACACATGACTTCTATATATAAATAACATAGACATCCCCTAGTTAATGTATAATTGCTCAATGATATATATCTATATATATATATATATAATTGTTAAAATTAAATTCACGTGATCATATATTTTAATCAATATAAACTCAACATATGCGCGTGCCTGAACATTATTTCTGCCTTCAATTATTGTACTTTTTTTCCTGCACGTTGCTGTTTCAACTTGGCGCTTTATTGATTCGGTCGTCAATTTACATTTTTGGCGCTTCAAGAAACTTTGTTCCACACATTTGCAAAATATTACTCCCTCTGATCCTTATTATAAGGCACAAACTATCATTTCTTACGGACTAAGGAATGAAGGTTAGGTCGTTAATGAGATCTAAAAGTAATAAATGTTTTCAACTTTACCCCTACTTTAATGATGTAGATTTAAATGAGTTAGTTAAAAATAAGGACATAATGGAAAAATAGTAATAAATGATGAGTTAGTTAAAGTAAGTTGGTGTCTTATAATAAGAACCAAAAAATGTTGGTAGTTGGTGTCTTATAATAAGGACCAGAGGAAGTATAGATGAACTTGCTATATATACTATATACATATTCATATGATTTTCATTTCCACTTCAAATTTTTCATAAATACGAGAATAACTGAATAACTATATGTATATGAAGCATGAAACAAATTTGGATAAAGGCATCAAGTCAGATTTCATAATAGAGCTACTTTTTTATGTTATCTCTCGTATCCAGTTCAATGTTTATGGTTGCCCCTTTCAATATAAATGTCTCATCTAAGACTTAAACTCAAGACCCAAAGAAATCTAATAGGACCTTATACCGCTATATCAACTTTATGTTAGTCAGAATAGAGCTATTTATTCATGGGAGTTATTATAAGGTTTCCAAGTGGGAAATTAATCACTTAAAAGTTAGATAACAATTAAGGAGTATGCAATGACAAGTCTCGGTGCAAAAATTAACATGTTTATGATGCTTAGTCATTGTTGAGACTTTTTGATAATTAACTCTCTTTCTTATGACTTTTTTCGAATTCACCCTTTATTCAACTATAAAATTCGCAAGAAGCATAATGTCTCGTGAGTAGTTATTCTAACTCGTTGGCCGAAAAAACATGTTATTATAACACTGCTTTTGCTGCGCTGCATGCAAACTTGATTTGAGGTGATAAGGAATTAACAAGTGACGACATTATAAAAAGGAGAAGACTGAAGCGGCTGCGGCTTTTTTGTTTATGACATCATGTTAAAATCTTGAAGTACCCACTTGGGTTTGAATTCGTTCGATGTTAAATATGAAGTCCTCATTAATAAAAGTAACTTAAAAATACGAATGTGCCTCTTTAAATTCGAGAGATGATTAAAGCACTCTGTCACTTAAATTTTAGCCAATTCACATATTTAAGACTAAGGTTGTCAAACTCATGAGTCTAAACAAACTCGTGACAGTAGTATAAACTCGTATCGTGATCTCGAATCGGTAACTCGTAAGAGTTTACTTTTATCATTAAACATGTATTAACAGTGTATAATTAAATAATTAAAATATAAAAATGACAACAATTTGATCTAAATATATTTTAAATCTAAATAATTAAAATTAAATATATCAACATTCATAATTTATTATATTTAATAAAAAATTATATTAAATTCATATATAAAGTTGAATGCCTATTAATTGTAATTTTTAATTTATTCTCTTTATATTATTCTTTTAAATCGCTCATTACTCAAATCAATCACTCTTAGTTATAAAACTTGATTGACCGGTAGTTAAACATGGAGGAAGAGATTGATTGTTGGATCATGAAGTAACATATATATGTCCTATTATATTCAGTGCTTCAATCAATGAATGAGACAGGTAATAACAAGTTGGAAGAAAAATTTCAAAACTTGAAATTGCACATGCATATATATGTGAAATCTGGTCCCCCCTAATAAAAAAAGATTCTTTGTGTCGAAAATTTCCTTGTTAAAATGGTAACACTACTCTTGTCCTTATTACTCATATGCCTCTTATTGTAGGGAAAATTTTTGTCCATGTCAAAGAGGGCATTGTAGATATTTAATTTATAGTTTTTCAATTTTACCTTTATTTAATTATCATTGAAAAGAGAGAAAGAAGGAAGCAATATGAAAACAATTTTGTACATGTAGAGAGAGAAAATTTATTAAAGGTAAATTTAAAAATTTTGTTCGATTTAATACATTTCTTGATACTCTGTGGTCTTAGACTAAGAAAAAATAAACCTCATTAACTCTTGTATTAAAAGTTAACAAATTTTCAACTATAGTCCTATTTAATATATAAAATATCATGTAAAAATAAACTCAACATAATAACAAATGAAAGTAAAATCATATAACAAATTAATGATCTAACTTATAAATAAAAATAAATGATTATGAAAGAAAGATTTATAAATGACTTATTTTTGCTCATGATATAAATGACTTATACTAAAGATAAAAGTAATACTAGGTCCCTTCGGGGACATCCGATAAAAAAGCCAAAGAGGGGAAAAGTAATACTAGTAATTATTAAAACGTGTGGGGTCACAACAAACGAGAATCATTTCTGTTGTTCCCCACTCCAATTCAACGAGGACAGGTTGGAGATCATCATTCGAACAAGATTCCTCGTGAATCACGTTTCACATAGTAGGTGAAGCTACCAAAGGTCTTTGTTTAGCAGTAGATAGTTAGACCACAAAGTGATAAACTGAGTTTGAATCTCACCTTTTATAAATACCAGTATTCTTTAGAGAGGCATCCTATTAACAAATTCAGATTAGTCAGTTACTCAATATCTAATTATAGGATCTAGAAAAAACACCGAACAACATTAGGTGGCCTAAGTGAAGCTGATTTAGCTGCACATCTGCCTACAAATATATCAAATCCCACTAGTCAAAAAAGGGATTTAAGACTGCTCATTTAGAGCGGATTATCGACGCCCGCTCTTAAAGGTGTGACCAGGTGGCAGTTTTGCAAATAAAAAGAACTTATACGCTAAAGTGTTTTAAGACACTCATTTAGACCGGACTAACGAAGGACCGCTCCTAAAACTAACCCCACTACCATTTGATGAATCAGGATCACCCGCCCTCGGCTCCACATGAACTCCACTTCTCTTATTATATATATAGGTCTGACATGATTGAATGAAACTCATACTTTTTTCTTCCTCTTTTTCTTAATTATATTTATTATATGGAAGTTATTAATTAGTTTGTTAACAATAATTCATTTGGAAGTGGAAAAGAGAAGGAAGATCAACACAAAGTTCATCTAGTGATGTAACGTACTGTTAGATTCCTCTAGGCCTCGAGTTCGAGTCTTAGAGGAGATACTTGTGTTAGAAGGGGAAACTACAAACCCTGAAGCTGAATACCGATTGAAAGTATAAAAAAATGAAAAGCAAACAGAAGGAAGTAAAACAAGTGGCTAGCTAGATTCCACTCCACTCTTGTAGTTAAGTTTTACAGAGGTGAATTTCATGTCTGTCTCCCACTCTACATTTTTATATTACACCGACACATTGTTCTATCCTCATGGCATTATCTAACCTGCTCTCTATTTTAATTAACCTCACTTATTTTAGATAATCCACTTTTCTTTTCTTTTGAGTAAAAGATAATATAATGATCCACTTTTAAGTTCCATCCTCATATAAGATCAGTTTCTGACCCAAAAATCCAAAACTTGCAAAGTTTTTCCTCCTAATATACATGGATAAAACTATGAGCTTCTGGCAAAATCCCATTTCATGAGAAACAGTTCATTTTCATAGAAAATTTCGAAACAAACGAATACGAGAAAGGAAAACAAGGTTGCCAACTTACCCAAAAAAATTAAAGCCTTGGTGGTTTCCGACAATTCTCTCAATCAACTTGGTTCAAAATCGAAGCCAGCTTGCCCCATGAGGAATATAATGACTCAATTATAATACAAGTAATCAGGCAAACTTAAGCAAGAAGAGGCACAGAAAGAAGAATCCACGAGACAGAGTTTAAGAAGGATTAATCAGAATGGGACACTTTATGGGCTCTTAGTAATGAAAAGCAGATCATTTGAGTTTCACTTATAGTTGCATGTTTTAATAGTACAATAATCTGTGTAAGTACATATTGTACTAACATATATAGCTTTAGCTTTACTAACTCGTAGATGCCTTATCCAAAATTGACTTAATTACCCCGAGATAAATATTATAAAACTCGGTTTTGATTTGTCTGGAAAAAAAAAAAAGTAGTTTTCATTTACAGTTGAAATCCTCATAAATATAATAAAATGTAAAATTTATTAAAAAATAAAATTATTCATAAAAGTTATTAAATATTTACATTGTGACGACATTTAATATTTTTTTACTAGATAGATATTATTTATTGGAAGCAAATTACACTTCTAATATTTTTTTTGGTACAGCTTCAAATCTATTTTTTTTTTTTATATTATCATCGGTATCCAGTTTACAGTTCGTGACTAATTGACTTAAAAGTTTATTGTGCTAAAAGTCTTAAAATTGTTTAATTCTTGGTCCACCTCCAAGAATGTGGATCGAACACCGTTATATTTCACTTTGTTTTTAGTAATTGAATTTTGTTTTATATCCATTAATCAAGGAGTTATCATAATTTAAATTAAATATATATTTTTGGCCAAAAACAAAATAAATACTATGAGATTTAGTTTGGATCCACTAATCAATAAATATAATTTATTGATGATTATTTTCTAATTTATTTTTTTATATTGCTTAATAATTGAATTTTTATCTCCTTATTAATCAATAAAAACAATTTGTTGATGATTATTTTCTAATTTTTTTCCGAAAAACTTAATAAATAATATCAATTTGGTGTTAAATACTAGGAGATTCAGTTTGAATCCATTAATCAATAAATATAATTTATTGATGATTATTCTCTAATTTCTTTTTTATATTCTTAATTTGATTCTAATTTGTTTAGATTATGTTTTTACATTGTATTCATTATAGGTGTTTGAACTTGAGTGTAAGAAAATATTAATTTAAATTAAAGAAATTCAAAATCTTTATGAAATTCACTTTCACTCTTAATGTTGTATGCTCTTGAAAAAATATGAGTGAGCAAAATAAAAAAAAAAAGACATATACAATGCATAGGCACGCACGAATACTTGTTGGTTCAAAAGCTACGCTGTGCTAAAAGCCCTAAAACTGTTTAATTCTTCGTCCCCCTTTGTGAATGTGGATCGAGGCCCAATTGAGGCAGGAGTGTGCGAAAAGTTTAAATTGGGACTCAATTAACAAGAAAATTAAAGTGTCAAAGCCCAATGCAACATTATGGGCCTTTGGATAATGTGATTACCGCGAGGTTATGGCCCAAAAAAAAGATTGCTGCAAGGTTTTAGATATGGGAAAAATTACATATAATCCTATAAAGAGTTGTCGTTCCTCGAGGACTAAGGCAAAAGCAGAGTAATCTTCACAATTGTGCAATCAATTTGATTGAGGGAAACCATTTGAAAAGCATTTCTATTTCCAAATTCAATTCTATCAAGGATGAAAATAATTTGACTAAAACTAAATTAAAACTCTACTTTAAAACAAGAGAAGCATAAGATTATTTCTCACCATTGCAATTCATGAGACTAAGGTGTGTGTTGGTTTGAGGGGAGGAGAGAGAAAATTTTGACCACGTCTATGAAATTTTTTCAAAATTACTTAGTTTTTCGCACTTTAACTAATAAATAGTTTGGAAGCATGTCATATTATGATCATATCTGACTTTTCACATTAAAGATGATACCTCTCATCCCTTCAAATCAAACACATCTTAAGTAATTGCCACTCAATTAGTGATTAAATGACATAATGAGTTAGTTCAAGAGCATTTGATTAAGTTTTCTCAAGTAAAAACCAAATCTATATCCTCAATTAACATGCATAATCTCTTGCTACAATTAATAGAAAATAAACATCAAGCAACAACCTTAATTTAACAATGCTATATTAGTAACTATATATTTATGTTACTAACAAACCATCCATTTAATCCCTAAAATTTAAGTTTAACATAATTTTATCAAAGTTCTACAAATAAATTAACTTTCTCGAGCTTAATTTAATTAAACAAAGTAGTCAAGTGACGGTTGTAACATCCTAATTTTATTTTTAAGATTTAATTGTAATTATGAAATAATTATATATGATTATTGTAGTTGTGAGAGAAGAAAAAAAAAACAAATGATTAAATTTCCACCGCCTTTAATTGGCAATTAATGAGGGGTGACTCACCCCTCTTTTTGCCATGTATATATATGTGTGAGGTGTGTGCCTGAGAAACAGAGAGCGAGTGGGAGTGTGGGAGAGAGTGAGGAGAAGAGAAGAGAAGAGAAGAAGGTTGAGACAATCTTTGGGTTTTTTAAAATGTGTTATTTATTGGGTTAAGTACCAATTTTGCCCCTGGAGTACGCGCCCAGGAGCAATTTTGCCCCTTAAGTTTTAGGCGGAGCAATGTTACCCCTGAAGTATCAAAACGGAGCAATGTTGCCCCTCCGTTAGAAACCCTAACGGTCAACGTTAGTTGACTTAACGTTGACCGTTAGGGTTTCTAATGGAGGGGCAACATTGCTCCATTTTTTATACTTCAGGGGCAATATTACTACGTTTCGATGGAGCAATGTTGCCCCTGAAGTATAAAAAACGGAGCAATGTTGCCCCTCCGTTAGAAACCCTAACAGTCAACGTTAGTTGACCGTTAGGGTTTGTAACAGAGGGGCAACATTGCTCCGTTTTGATACTTCAGGGGCAACATTGCTCTGCCGAAAACTTAAAGGGCAAAATTGCTCCTGGGCGCGTACTTCAGGGGCAAAATTGGTACTTAACCCTTATTTATTTTATAAAATCATTTAAGTAGTTAAATTAACTTCATTTCAATAAACTTTATTTATGAAAGTTGTTCTATATATTTTTCTCTTTTAAATGAAGGTAATATTGTGTTGGTTAGTGAAACTTTTGAGGTTAAGATTTTGGAAAAGTTTTGAGTTTTCACAATAGATGACTGTATATATGTATAGAACGATTAATAACTAGTTTTAATCAGTTTAGATTTATTGATTGGTTATTGTAGGAATTTAAATTAATTTTTCTATTTAAGAAATCTAGGATTTATATCCTACCCAATATTTCTACAGATTAAACGTTATATAAATAATTTATTTGGATTAATTAAGATATTATGGAAATTTTAATTGGTTTAGTTTTGAAATTTAAAGGACTAAAGTGTCATTTTCAGTTTTTATTATGATAATATATTATTATTAGAATTTGTGTAATTTAAGTTATATAAAATTATAATTATGATAATGTAGAGCCTATTTGCGATCGGTAATTGTTCGCGTTTTACTTCTCGAGATAAAGTTTAGCTTGAAGTTGAGGTAACCAGAGTTAATTTATTTCATATGTTTGTTTTGGACTGTAAGGTGTTTTCTATATCTTACTTTCACATGAACTACTAGCATGTGTTTTGGAAAATTATGTATATATCTAAATATAAAATTGTTTCAGTGAAGCAATATATTTTTCCAATATATATAGCAGTTTATTTTTCCAATATATGTGTGTGTGTGTGTGTGTGAATATTATTGTTATTAAGATTGTGATCGTTGTGAGTTTTGTTGTGAAATGTTGTATATGGAATAATGAATTTTGTAAGATATTGTTGTTATGATGTTTGTTATGGATGTTGTACATTAAATAATATATTGCACGATGTTTTTTTGAAAGATATAGTGACATATTGTTTATCTGGTATGGGATATGTTGGATTGTGTGGAAGAGATTTAGGGTGAAATTGTGCCCAACGACTCTCTTATTCCTAGCTCGGAATTTGAGCTGAGTGTTTTGGGCGGACACCTCCTTATTACGGTATATCGATGGTAGCATGGGAGGGGACAATTTTCTTGAAGTAACTAGCACTGATAAAGGGTACCACGTCCAGAAGATAAAAGAAGGAGCGCGATGGACGAGTGAGGATGGTTCTAATTATTGTTAACTATTTTGTATTATCGAATTATTGTTGATATTATAATTATGTTAGCAAATTTTCTCCTCTAACTTGCAATCCTTTTCTACATATTTGATAAATTAATTTTGGTTACTGGGACTTTATGTCTCATCTCGTTATTATTAATATTTTTCAGGCGAGACCTCTGATTTTACTAGAGGACAAGGGAGCAGCTAGGGGCATAATAGTTGCGAACTTTGTAAGCCTCTTTTGGTATTGATGTTGTATGGATTTATATATTATCATTCTAGGATCCTCATGTTTTTGAAATAGTATATTAACTGTTTTTGGATAACTGTTTATCCACTGTGAGACTGAAAGTTTTATTTTATACACTATATTATTTCGGTGGATTCACGATCAAATTTTATGCTGAAAATGTTTTGTGTAAACCTTGTGTTGTAGGATCAGTGTTGTAAGACTCGTGGGCTATGTATTTTTCTTTTTGATAAATGTGCTTAGAGTTATGGATTTTCAATAATGGGTTTGTGGCGAAATTTGTGGCCTGAATGTAACACCCCAAATTCAACATCTGAAAACTTGGCCAAAATATTTGAAATATCTCCAACAAGAATATTTAACATCCAAATCATTAGGTTGCATCACCATTTCGAATAGAGTTTATAGTACAAAGCCAAAATAAATTTTCAAAATATTTCGGAGTTTAACACAATGCGGAAGTCTTAAGGTCATATGCGAATATAAATAACATAACATAAGCTATAGGAGTACAAAAGAGCTTTCAAAGCTCACCCCATAAGGTGCCTTCCTTGCTCCCTACTAGAATATTCACCGAAAAATGTTAATATGGGATGAGATTTCACATCTCAAGAATTATCGAACATTCTACCATACACAGCAAATCACATATGACAAAAACTGAAGATAATAAAATACATTGATTTATATACATTTATATTTTCCAAAAATTCTCATAAAAAGACTTTACAAAAGTATTTATCATTTTGTTAATCTTTGAACTATACAATAATATATCATGCAAAATGCAATCTCCTTATATCCTCTTCCATCCTTATACCATCGACTAGAGCCATAGGCTAACACATAGTCCAACAGAAACACATCCATGTGACTAAATTGTTCCAAGCTCACCAAAACTTAAGATACACCCGGCCAAAAGTATAGAGCTTAAGTATGGACTATGGCTCCCCTCCTTAAAAATAACAACTAAGGAGGTGTCACATGTCCCACAGCTCCAATGCAATCCTGACCAGAGGAAAACATGGAAGAAGAGGCCCTAAAAAAAGTACCATGGCATAAAATCATATAATACCGATTCTTCCAAACTTCAACCCATCACAAATACAACCGCCGTGATAAATGTATTCACTCAAAAATAATGCATTACGCTTCCATTTATATCAAATCATAGAAATTCATGAATAATAAACAGTATCATTGTACGTATTCGTGAATTGTAACACCCCAAGTTTGAAATGCGGAAATTTTTTTTTTTTTTTCAAACAAGCAATCAGAGTGGAGAAATAGAGCGAAAGAGCATTTGGATTCTTAGCCAAAACAGCAACCATTGTGTAACATTGCATAGATTACGTAGTCCAAATGTTTAGAAAGGAACAACAGATAGAAACAGAAAACTAAAGGAATGCGTAAAGCGATAAAGATAGAAATGTGCTTTCACCGCATGCCTACTCCGGTACTTGCCTCGATCCACGATCCGTGGTCCTCTGCGACTTGCTACAAATGAGATTCAATTCAACGTATTGAATCTCGTAAATCTGCTAACCTCATACCCAAACAATACAAAGATACGGACAATGTATATTTCTAGAGCTAATACAACAAAGATATCATCACAAAAGCACTAGCAGATGCATGATCATTATGCCGACAAACATAAGCAATAAGCAATATGAAAGCCCCACAATGTAAAACAACAACAACACCGCACTATTCTCCAAAGGCCACGATAATTAGTCGTGTCCTCGCCGCTAGGAAAACAAAACGGTGTTATCAAAACTATAACCCGTATAACTGTCTGTATAACGGTCTACGAACATATCATTGACATATAAGTATTTAAGAAGCACAAGATTAGTGTTACAGTACGCGTCCGTACCTTCGTTGATGTACGTAAGTGTTTCTGGCGGAAACTTTGTACTTTCTGACGGAAAACAGTTATTTGTCCGACAATGCACGTTGGGACACAGAAAGGCAAGCAAATTAGGATTCCCGACTTCCTCTACAAGTAATATCACTTTTATTAGTGATTTGATACTACAACCGGCATTTTAGGTAAAAATTACCATTTTGCCCCTATACCCCTACTGGGCGGAATTTCGCACGCTTCCGCTACATAGGCTATTTTCTTCCCAAAATTTCGCCGTAACTTCGACGCATTTATGATTTTCGAAAATAATGACTAAAATAGCCCTCCCATATGATACCCAATCATACTTGAAATTTAAAGGCTATTACTACCCCTAATTTTGAAAGAGTTATAAAAACTACAACTTTTCAAATGACTCGATCCCTACTATGTTTACACCTCTCGCATATTTTTTCAACGCAAACAAGGCTCTAAAACATTTGTAGGAATCTTGTCACCTACTTTCTAAATCTAACTAACAATTCTACTAACTACTAAACTAAAAACTAAAGACTAAAGCCCGAAAGACTTACCCGTTGAAGACTTCTAGAGCTTCCGCCCGTAACTTCTCTCTCTTCTTTCTCTCCCTAGAAATTTCGGCCAAGGAGCTCAAAGAAGATGATGTGCAGAATTTGAAGGAGGGGGTATTTATAGGGTTTAGATAAGGCATTGTTTGGCATTTTGGGTTATAAAAACCCATTTTCCCCGATCGGCACCCGATTCGCGTGATTTCTGGAGAATTCACAAAATTCTGGATTTACAACTCAAGACATGTTCTCACTTAGTAGAAATGTCCAAGTTAACCTAAATTTTGATTCCATATAGGTCTCCAATAATTCAGTTGAAGTTCCTCGAAAACGTGTCCGAACGCGTCCGGCTGTCTAATTCGCTTTTCGAGATATCAATCTCTTCGAAATAATTCACCGATTCCAAATATGTCAAAATAAATTCAAACCCATTCCTAAATGTTGAGTTAGAATTTATTTTCCTCTTTTCCAAAAAATATGCCTATATGCATTTTTCCTATTTTGTTTTATTAGGAAATGCACAAATGACTTCGAATTTGCTTCGTAAGAGTTTAACTTAAGACAAAATTCCACCGATCATTAATCTCTTGACTTTGAAATTCCTATTCCTAGATCTCTAGATAGGATCCGTTTCCTAATTTAAATATTACTATTCACATATTTTACTTTAATTAATTATATTAATATAATAATATGCAACTTGATAAATATATATATAATAATTTTTTTTTCTTCTTTCACCAACAAAGATGTCGGCAGCCCCTTTGAATATATATACATATTATATTTTTTTTTAATTAATTAATTATTTACTTATTTACTTATTTAATTTTCCAAAATTTCACAAAAATACCTAATTGGTCAATTCTTGTATTTAGGCTTAAAAATACCTAAACTCAAATATTTTTCACAAAATTTCCAATTAATTAGTAAATATATTTTTACTAATATTCAACTAATTTCCACTAATTTTTGAGCTTCCCATAATTATTACTGAATTTCCTTTGTTTACACTTAAGTAATTAGCCATTAATTGCTTAATCACTCTTTTAACCATAGTTGGTATTTTTCTTAATTAAGATGCCTTATTACCTTCATATTCTTGCATTAACCTTAGTATTTTCATACCTCCAACATTATTCCATAATTACAAGGGTATTTTGGTCTTTTTAATACTTTTTGAACACTCTTATACAATTTTCCCAAGTTCATAATTTATTAAATTACCATGATTAGAGATATTATACTCTCCTAATTCAATTGATCATTATACTGTCTTTCAGGATTTTTCATGAATTTTCTAAGTTAGTTACCCTTTCCAGGGGCATTTTGGTCATTTTGGCTCTTTGACCCTAAAAATCCCTAATTTCTTGTAGAAATTCTACTTAGAAAATATGCTATAATTATACAAGAAAAATTTCGCCTCGAAATTTAATCTATACTAACTAAACTTCGCCATGAACTCGGGTACTTCTCCTTCATGTCACTCTCGCGGTCCCATGTTGCCTCTTCGGGTGTTAAACCCTTCCGCACCACCTTTACTATCGAATAGTCTTATTTCGAGCCGCTTCTCCTTATGATCAATGATCCGCTCCGCTCAACGATGAAGGTATTATCATGCCGTACTTCGACATCCTCGTACTCGATGACATGATCATGGTCGGTTGGTATTTCTTCAATTGTGACACGTGAAAACATCGTGGAGATTACTCGTGTTCGGGGTAAGGCTAACCGATAAGCTACTTCTCCGCTTAGCCAAAATTTCGAATGGTCCAACGTACCGTGGACCGAGTTTCTTCCTCTTGAGCGTCCCGCCGACACCAAGCACGGAGATAACTTTAGAAATACATGGTCGCCGACATAAAACGTTAGAGGTCTCCTCCTTTTGTCAAGATAGCTCTTCTCGTCTACTATGTGCCGCTAGGAGTCTCTTCTTGATCAATGCGATCCGCTGCAGGTTTGCTCAAGCATATCCGGCCCAAGTAACTGCCTTTCAGATGAGTCTGTCCAACACAATGGTGACTGACACTTCCGCCCGTACAATGCCTCGAACGGGCCATTTGTATACTAGCATGATAACTGTTGTTATATGCAAACTCGCTAGCGAAAGATGTTGATCCCAACTTCCCTTGAAATCCAGGGCACATGCTCGCAAAGATATCCTCCAAATACTCGTATGGTTCTCTCAGATTGACCGTCGCCTCCTGGGTGATAAGCCGAACCGAACCTTAGCTTAGTCCCCATACCTTCATGTAATGCTTGCCGAACGGGATTTGAATCGTGTATCACGATCGAGACAATGCTCTTAGGAACACCATGTAATCTCACTATCTCTTTGATATAAATCTCCGCCAATCGCTCCTGAGAATAGTGAATACTGATGGGAATAAAGTGTGCTGACTTGGTTAATCTGTCAACAACTACCCAAATTGTGTCATGATTTCTGATTTTGGGCAGACCTACCACAAAATCCATGGTTATGTTCTCCCATTTCCATTCCAGCAGCTCTAGTCCTTGCAAAAGACCAGGGGGTCGACGGTGCTCAATCTTCACTTTCTGACAGGTCAAGCACTTGGCCACGTAATCGGCTACGTCTTTCTTCATTCGGGCCACCACAGTTCAGATTTCATACTCTGGTACATCTTGACCATGCCTGGATGTAGAGTGTACTTACTCTTATGAGCCTCATCCATTATCGTCCGCCTTAACTCATCAACTGGCGGTATGTAAACTCGCTGTTTATACCTGACCAAACCACTAAGTGATAGGTCATAGTCTTGGGTCTCACCTCGAGAAATCTTCTCACGAGTCTCGATAGCCCAATCATCTTGCTTCTGAGCTTTTTCCACTTCATCTCTCAGATCATACTCCCCTTGACTTGCAAGAAGTGTAGCAAGATAGGCATCAGCAGGTGCGTGCAGACCCATGCAGATTTGGTTGGATAGATTCAGATCCCTGAAATCTTCCAAAGAAGCTTGCTCTGTATCATCATGTATGATACCGCACCGTCTTTCTACTAAGAGCATCAAGAACAACGTTTGCTTTACCCGGATGATACTTGATTTCCAGGGTATAATCTTTAATCAGCTCCATCCAACGACGTTGTCTCATGTTGAGTTCTCGTTGATCGAACAAGTATTTTAGACTCTTGTGGTCACAATACACTTCTACGGTTACACCGTACAGGTAATGCCTCCATATCTTCAAAGCGAACACGATAGCCGCCAGCTCTAGATCGTGTGTAGGATAGTTTAACTCGTGAGGTTTCACCGACGAGAGGCATAGGCCACCACCCCGCCCCGCCGCATTAGGACACATCCCAATCCTTGCCCACCGGCATCACTGTAGACAACATAGGTCTCATCGGATCGGGATAATCAATACCGTGCCGTAGTCAACCTCTCCTCGTACTCGAAAGCTCTCCTCACAATCATCTCCCCATATAAAGGGTTGATTCTTCCTCGTAAGCTTTGTCAATGGTAGGGCAAGACGCGAGAAATCCCGTATAAATCTGCGGTAGTATCCCGCCAGGGAACATCGCCATCCTTAACTCGCAACCGATGGTATCCCGAACGCAAATCAATCTTTGAAAAGACTGTGGAACTGCATAACCGATCCAAAAGATCATCAATCCGGGAAGTGGGTACTTGTTTTTAACAGTCACCTTGTTGAGTTCGCGTAGTCGATGCGAGTCGGAAACTTCCATCTTTCTTCTTTACAAAAAGCACCGGGCTCCCACGGTGAAACGCTAGGTCGAATGAACCCCTTCTTCAAAAGCTCTTCCAACCGCTTCTTCAACTCCCGCATCTCGTTAGGAGCCATACGATACGGCGCTTTGATATTGATCTCCGTGCTGCATCAAGTCAATGTTGAACTCCACTTCTGATAGGAGGTAACTCGGTAAGATCCTCCGGAAATACATCAGAAAATCATTCACCACAGAATGTCCTCAAGTGAAAGGTCACTTCACTTTGACTGAAAAGAATACCATGAAAGCATGACATCCTTGCTTCACGCACCGATCGCCTTCGTAGCGGAGAGAAAGTTCAGCTCACTTCAACCTTGTCTCCGGCAAATGATATCTCCTTTTTGCCACAGCCGATCATCGCACCGTTGGCCGTTAACCAATTCGCACCGAATATGACGTCGATGCCGTGAAGAGGTAGACGGATAAGATCCACTTTAGAAACTCGTCCATCCACGCGCCAGCACAATTCATACATGCATCGAAGTTAAAGACTTTACACCCAACGGTGTAGATACAACAAGATCAAATGGCACTACGTGCATGCAATCCTAAACGACTTGCACAATCATAGGAAATAAACGAGTGACTAGCACCCGAGTCATACAATGCTTCAAGTAGATTTCCATTGAGATAGATGGTACCTTGAACCATCTCTGGGGACTTTTTGGCCTCTCGTGTTTGTCAATGCAAAGATTCGCCGCTGTTCTCGAGGTCTCGCCTCTGCAGCCTTCTCGGGGCAATCCCGCTAATGTGTCCAGCAGCTTCGACACTTGAAACAGACTTGTTTCCCATCGCAGCTTGGCTCTGGATGGTACTTCTTGCATTTAGGACACGTCTGGGATCCCTACTGTCCTGGGTAATTTTGTTGCCCGGTTGGTAGGGTCTCTTGTTTCCACCCCGGTTGTTGTTCCAAGGTGCCTTCCTCTTCGTGAGGAACCTCCGCGGTTGGAACCACCGCGACTTGCATTATTTCCGTCCCGGCTTCGGATTTGCGCAATTCCTTCAAGTTGCGCTCTGTCATCCCGCAGATTCCACCGCTTTGGCCATCTTCGAAATTGCCGAGACACTAACCTTGCCCTTATATCATATTTCAGCCCTGCTACCGCCGGTTAGCCTTCCACTCTCTCATTCTTGTAGATTTTCAGTATGATGAATACCGCGACAGTTGGTAAAACGGGCGAAGTAGTCGTCGAAAGACTCTCGCCTCCTTGCTTGATCTGCAGAATTCTTCTTCTTTAATTACCTCGTGTTGATGGAGGAAAGTACTGTTCATTGAACTGCTCAAGGAACATCTCCCACGTAACAGATCAAGCGTAGTTGTGGAAACGCTCTTCCACCATCTCGTGAGCATCTCCCTCAAGCTTGTAAATTGCTAGCCGGGCCATCCGATTTCCGTGGCATTCCATGACTTCAAAATCTTCTCAAGACTCGAAGCCAATCCTCGCCTAGTTCACTCCTCCCTGAAACCGTGTGGTTTCAACTTGCGTAACCGGTTTACCCAGCTTTTCGTAGTCCTTTCTCTTGTCCGTGCCTCGTGGTGATTGGGATCTGTCGACCCTTCGTGCTCTTCATCATTGTCATTGTCATTGTCATCATATTCTTCTTCATCATTGTGGTTATTTTCTTCTTCATTTCTCGCTCCTCTTCATGTTGTCGTGCTTCCAGCTGCCTTTGTGCCTCCCGGTCCCGTTGGTTCTCGTCTTGCCAGAGAGTATCAATCGAACTCTTTGTTCCCGTAGAGTTCTACGCATTTCTTCAATTTCATCACGTCCGGTTGATTCGGTTCATTGTTTCTTTCATCCCGAGGCCGTCTCGCCTCCTCCTCTACCTCGGCCTCGACCACGGCCTCGCCTCTTGGTGCACCTAAGCACCTCTTAGTATCGCCATGTGTTATTCTTTTTCCTTTAAATAATTATGACAAAATATGTAAACATTAGAAATGGCACAACAATTTGCACACCAAACATATATTCACATATATTCATTTCATAAGGTTAATACATATTGGTCATTCTAATCCTAATACAAGTCTTACTGTACAATCTCCTTATTCAAACGTATTTACAATATTCCAAAGTACTTGGAGATACAACCCAAACTTCCTAGTTTCTACAATCCACAGCTTCCTTGTACCGATGCTTTTCCTTTCACATGTACGCACGAACCAAGCACTTCAAATAGCGTAGGTGAATTCTAACTCCAAGAATGGGTCCGTCGTCCAAGAGTTCGTTGATAATCCTTGCCCAAAAGCGGTACAAGGAAAGAAGTACAAAGTGGAACGAATCCAAGTGCCAGGTGCATGTTGGTCACAATTGGCTTGATAATTTCCGATCAAGCTTAGAAACATCGATATTTGCTTTGAGTATCGTGGGCGTAGTTCTCTACTTCAGAAGGTAGTGTTCTAAACGAATGATTAATGGTGTATCATCGTCTAGACGTATCCACATCCCGTAATAGTTGTAGAATGGGTCTAGGACGGGCTCTTCGTCCCTGTTCATCTCTACACATTACACCAATGGCCTTATCAGTACTCATTTTCAAAAATGTGCTCCAAGTCAAAAGGCTTAAGAACCTAACTCCGTTATCCGAATGTAATGGCTGTGTAAGTGTCTACCATGGGGCCTCACCGGTTAGCAAGTGACTTATGGCACACCCACGTAGACTAGCCTTGCCTTCGCACCAAACCGTCCGTGGTAACATAGTTAAATACTTGCCGAAAGTTTTGCTCTGATACCATAAAATGTAACACCCCATGTTTGAAATGCGGAAATTTTTTTTTTTTTCAAACAAACAATCGAGTGAGAAATAGAGCGAAAGAGCATTTGGATTCTTAGCCAAAACAGCAACCATTGTGTAACATTGCATAGATTACGTAGTCCAAATGTTTAGAAAGGAACAACAGATAGAAACAGAAAGCTAAAGGAATGCGTAAAGCGATAAAGATAGAAACAGCCTTCACCGCATGCCTACTCCGGTACTTGCCTCGATCCACGATCCGTGGTCCTCCGACTCGAAGCTACAATGAGATTCAATTCAACGTATTGAATCTCGTGTAACGGTTAACCTCATACCCAAACAATACAAGATACTGCACAATGATATTTCTAGAGCTAATACAACAAGATATCATCACAAAAGCATATAGCAGATGCATGATCATTATGCCGACAAACATAAGCAATAAGCAATATGAAAGCCCCACAATGTAAACAACAATAACAAATTCGCACTATTCACCAAAGTGCCACGATAATTAGTCGTGTCCTCGCCGCTAGGAAAACAAAACGGTGTTATCAAAACTATAACCCGTATAACCGTCTCGTATAACGGTCTACGAACATATCATTGACATATAAGTATTTAAGAAGCACAAGATTAGTGTTACAAGACGCGTCCGTACCTTCGTTGATGTACGTAAGTGTTTCAAGCGGAAACTTTGTACTTTCTCGACGAAAAATGCTGATTTGTCCGACAATGCACGTTGGACAGCGTAAAGGCAGCAAATTAGGATTCCTGACTTCCTCTACAAGTAATATCACTTTTATTAGTGATTTGATACTACAACTGGCATTTTAGGTAAAAATTACCATTTTGCCCCTATACCCCTACTTGGCGGAATTTCGCCAGCGCTTCCGCTACATAGGCTATTTTCTTCCCAAAATTTCGCCAGAACTTCGACGCATTTATGATTCTTGAAAATAAAGACTAAAATAGCCCTCCCATATGATACCCAATCATACTTGAAATTTAAAGGCTATTACTACCCCTAATTTTGAAAGAGTTATAAAAACTACAACTTTTCAGCGACTCGATCCCTACTATGTTTACACCTCGCATATTTTTTCAACGCAAACAAGGCTCTAAAACATTTGTAGGAATCTTGTCACCTACTTTCTAAATCTAACTAACAATTCTACTAACTACTAAACTAAAAACTAAAGACTAAAGCCCGAAAGACTTACCCGTTGAAGACTTCTACAGAGCTTCCGCCTGAACTTCTCTCTCTTCTTTCTCTCCCTAGCAATTTCGCCAAGGAGCTCAAAGAAGATGATGTGCAGAATTTGAAGGAGGGGGGTATTTATAGGGTTTAGATAAGGCATTGTTTGGCATTTTGGGTTATAAAAACCCATTTTGCCCGACGGCACCCGATTCGCGTGATTTCGGAGAATTCACAAAATTCTGGATTTACAACTCAAGACATGTTCTCACTTAGTAGAAATGTCCAAGTTAACCTAAATTTTGATTCCATATAGGTCTCCAACAAATTAGCTTGAAGTTCCTCGAAAACGTGTCCGAACGCGTCCGTGCTGTTTAATTTTCTGAGATATCAATCTCTTCAAATAATTCACTGATTCCAATATGTCTAAATAAATTCAAACCCATTCCTAAATGTTGAGTTAGAATTTATTTTCCTCTTTTCCAAAAATATGCCTATATGCATTTTTCCCTATTTTGTTTTATTAGGAAATGCACAAATGACTTCGTAATTTGCTTCCGTAAGAGTTTAACGGAAGACAAAATTCACCGATCATTAATCTCTCTGACTTTGAAATTCCTATTCCTAGATCTCTAGATAGGGTCCGTTTCCTAATTTAAATATTACTATTCACATATTTTACTTTAATTAATTATATTAATATAATAATATGCAACTTGATAAATATATATATAATAATTTTTTTTTCTTCTTTCACCAACAAAGATGTCGGCAGCCCCCTTTTGAATATATATATATATTATATTTTTTTTTATTTAATTAATTATTTAATTATTTACTTATTTAATTTTCCAAAAATTTCACAAAAATACCTAATTGGTCAATTCTTGTATTTAGGCTTAAAAATACCTAAACTCAAATATTTTTCACAAAAATTTCCAATTAATTAGTAAATATATTTTTACTAATATTCAACTAATTTCCACTAATTTTTGAGCTTCCCATAATTATTACTGAATTTCCTTTGTTTACACTTAAGTAATTAGCCATTAATTGCTTAATCACTCTTTTACCATAGTTGGTATTTTTCTTAATTAAGATGCCTTATTACCTTCATATTCTTGCATTAACCTTAGTATTTTCATACCTCCAACATTATTCCATAATTACAAGGGTATTTTGGTCTTTTTAATACTTTTTGAACACTCTTATACAATTTTCCCAAGTTCATAATTTATTAAATTACCGTAATTAGAGATATTATACTCTCCTAATTCAATTGATCATTATACTGTCTTTCAGGATTTTTCATGAATTTTCTAAGTTAGTTACCCTTTCCAGGGGCATTTTGGTCATTTTGGCTCTTTGACCCTTAAATTCCCTAATTTCTTGTAGAAATTCTACCTAGAAAATATGCCATAATTATACAAGTCCGGAGATTGAATTTTCACTTATCGAATTATCCAACTTTTATTTATAATATGCGTATAAATATCCTAGTATTACATGAATAGTAAATCACTATGTGTATACGTGAATAGTAACCAATAACCTACGTGCAAATAGTGCCATTGTATGAAAGAAAATTACAAATCTATAGTTCTCATATCAGATCTTAAAAGCTTATAAACCATTAAATAATAGTATAATAAATAAACATTTATAATCATACATAATTCACAAGTATAAGGAAGAATATTCAGAGTTACTTGTTACTTTTTAGCTCCCAAATAATCACCAAAATGCTACTACAAGGCTCCCAAAACTCCAATTTATATGATCTAAGGCTCTTCTAAAAACTCTATTTCTTCAGATGTTGTGCTTCATCTTCTTCCTTTTCTCCTACGGCTTCTCACTCTCTCCCTCTCCTTCTTTCTTTCCTTCCTTCCTTTCTTTCTTATTTCTTTCTCACTCTTTGCCTTTCTTGAGTGTTTGTGTTGTGGAAGAAGAGAAAGGATGAGGTATTTATAGAGTTTATGGACCTCAACTACCTCTCAATCCAACTACCACACACATTTACATCTACCATCTTTTAACTACCATACACATCTTCATCTACCATCACATTTCCATTCACCCTTCTTTATCTACCATACATATCTTCATCTATCATCTAACTACCATGCACATTTCCATCTACCATCTTTTAACTACCAAATATTCATCTTCATCCACCATTTAAGTTAATATCTCCCACAATATACTTATTCCAAATTTTCAAAATGTATACGTGAATAGTACCGTTTACATGAATAGTACCATCACATATAATTTTTTTTTTAATTAAAAAAATGAACTCCTTTCGTGTCGCATCAGATGAAGTATTTAAGGCGGTTGTTCCAAATTTGTCACTTTCAAAAATAGAGCCTAGCAGTCTTCCAAAAAATAGGTTTATTCTCAAGTCTTTAGGCCCAAAATTCGGGATGTTACACTGAACAACTCCAAGTGTGTGTATTTTGGAAAGAAAAAGAGGTTTACCATAATCACTTGTTAATCCAGTTTTATGAAAACGTCGCGGCTAATTAATGTTTAGTGAAGAAGAGTCTTTTCAACGATGAAGCACAAAAATATTAGGCACAAGATAAAATTGACACATAAATGTCAGCAATGGTTTATAAAAATATTATTTTTAAATATTTTATTATATTATTATTTATTAATATTTTTATAAAACATGAAATCTGAACCGTTTAGATTTCAATCTAAAAACTAAGATGAGGAAGAAAATGGAAGAGAAGAGAACCATAATCAATCATTTCAAACTTGTGATTTTTCTTGTATCTTTCGGTCTCTTCTTAGCCCAAAAAAAAAAAAACGGAAAATTTATTACCCCAAAACCGTACCTGATTAAGAGAAGGAAGGAAACAATGACTAAAATAAATAGAAATATAATAATATTAATAATAACCACATAAACTCTTGTCTATTTTTTTTAACTTGTTATAATTTACTTATTCTTTTATCATATCCTAAACTATTCCGAATTAATTTAAAATTATGATACAATAAAATTCCCTAAACAATTTACCAAATTGATATCTTATCAAAATCTCAAATAAATACTTGTATTTTAATATTGATGACTCTCCAAATATATCACAATATAACAAAAATATAATTAAAAATGGAGAGTCATCAATCCCAAATAAGAGACTTTTTTATAGGCAAGTCTCATCAATTTGAAAAAAATACTGAACATGTTTCCTATCAATGGATAGGCTTTTTGACCAATTTGCCCCTAATTAAATAACTAATTACCAAAATTACCTTGTCTGGAAACATATCACCAACATGCCCCTGTTTAATCGATTACACCCCTAGATGTAATCGACTAAACTGCGGGGCCTCTTTTTTTTTGAATTTCCGCAAATGTAATCGACTAAGCTATAGTGCTTAGTTGATTATATCGTGACAGATTGGTTTTTTAAAAAACCCCTTCGCCCTAACTGAACCCTAAATACTTGATTAAACCTCCCCAAACCTCTTCCCCTCTGATTTTTTCGCCAAAACCTTGCTGAATCCGTTGGTGGGTTGCGAAGGAAACTTCAATCTAGTGCTATTTGCGTCGATTTCGGTATGTTCTCATCTCCATTTCGAATTTTTGTCGTCGTTTTTGCGTTTATGCGAACCCCCATTTGCGTTGTGTGCTTTGATTGGGTGGTTTTGTTGTGTATCTTTGATTGATTTGAGTATTTAATTCCTATTTATGGATGAAAATGATGAATGTACATGTGAAAGTGAAAAGATTTACATCGGTTGAGATTTTTTTTTTGGGACGAATTTCACTTCGATTTTCATCAATTTTGTTGTTGTTGATTGTGTTTTTTTTGTTAAAACGATGAATGTTTGTTGTTTTATACTTATTAATGTTTGTTTATGTTGCTTAGATTTTAAGTTTTTCAAATAACTCATCTCCTTGAATGTTTGTTGTTTATGTTGATTGTGTCTGTTTGTGAAAATGATGAATGTATATGGGAAAGTGAAAATGATGAATGTTTATTGTTTGTTGATGATATGTAATGTCTCTTTGTAGGTATTTGTTGTTATCCTGCGTAGAGAACCCCCCACTAACACCGGCAATGAGGATGCGAGGCGGACGAAGCAATGGGTGAACCGTGAGGCATCCTCTTCTAGGCCACAACAACAAGATGAGCCCGTTGTTGACCTCCCTTTTGGTTATCTGGTTGGAAATGATGCGTAACAACATGAACGATTCATGGCTTCTTTTGCTAGCATACCCATTTACAAGCCGAAGTCATTAGATATGGCTTTATTTGCGAGGGAGAGATTTGAGATAGTGCCGTTGTTAGAGGCTTCCCATTTGAGAGGATGGGTGGAGATGACATGTCCCTACTCAGAGGTTATGGTGAGAGCTTTCTACCATAACCTCAGCTACATAAATGGTGATTTGCATTCTCGTCTCGCGGCGTTGACATATTGATAACGCTCCCATCTGGACGGAGATACTGGGATATGATTTTGATGCGGATGATACAGTTCAGTATGATTGGGATAGCATTGGCCCCATTGATGGATTTGTTCGAGATGAGGCTGTACATGAGGCCAGGAGGCCATAGAGCCATATTTATTGTGGGCCAGCTGACTGTTGATGCCCGTATCCTCTACTACGTGATCGCCCACATATTGTTCCCTCAGCCTCATAATCATTCAAGGGTGTTGGAGGGTGACATTCCTATTATGTGGGCTATCCGTCATGCATACAAGTGAATTGGATGCACTACATTTGTTGGATGATGTATAAGACTAAACAAAAGGATAACGTTGCACTCCCATACGCTACCTGGTTCAGAGGATATTGGAGTATTTTCGTGTTCCTATGCACACTGAGCAAATGAAGAACCTCACAATGTGGAATGCTAGGTTTGGACAAACGTCCATTGGAGTAGTGCAAGATCTCCAAGGGGCCAAATTGGCAATTCACTACCGCCGATGATGATGTACCTAAGCCGCCCTTGTTCCACCCATTGTTCCTCTTGAGGTCCATGATAATGATAACGATGATGTTGAGATGGAGGACATAGTTGAGCCGGAGGGTGGATTCTCCTTTCGTGATGTCATGAAAGGCATCAATGCTACCCTGAAGAAGATATGTAAGATGGAGCTGAAACAGAAAAAGAGGTGGAAGAGCTACATTGATAAGGAGAATGAAAGGTGGAGGTCGATGTAAGGTCGAATGAAGGGGTTAGAGGATAGGCTTGGTCATTTGCGGCTTGGTTAAGAGCAGGAGGTAGCCGATGACGATGACCAGGGAGCTCCATCTTATGAGGAGGAGGAGGAGGATTCTGACCAGGAAGAGGAAGATTAGATGTAGCATCATTTATTTGTATTGGAATTGTTGTTTTTTTGACTTGATGTTTCTTTTGGCTTGATGTATTTTTTTGTTTGTGGGGTTAAACTTTGTCCATTTGTACTGACATTGATGTTTGTTTTTTTAATGAATGTTGCTGCTTTTGATTTATGTGGTTCGAGTTTATCCATTTTGATATTGACGTGTTATAGGCCTTAAATAGTAATTTTGGGACATTAGCGGACCAAACCTATGCAACACCACTGTATGATGCTCAAAATACCTTCCCCAAGTCACATTGACATGTAAAAATGAGTGGGAAATGGTTTAGTCCAAGTTGGAAATCGAAATTAGAAGGTGAGGGTGCCTTTGGACCTGGTTTAGTCGAGTACACCAAAATGAGTGACAAAACGACGGCGGAAATTCGAAATGGAGATGAGAACATACCGAAATCGACGCAAATAGCACTAGATTGAAGTTTCCTTTGCAACCTACCAATGGATTCAGCAAGGTTTTGGTGAAAAAACCAGAGGGGGAGAGGTTTGTGGAAAACCCATCTGTCACGATGTAATCGACTAAGCACTGTAGCTTAGTCGATTACATTTCGCGAAAATTCAAAAAAAAAGAGGCACTGCAGTTTAGTCGATTACATCTAGGGGTGTAATAGACTAAACAGGGGCATATTGGTGATATGTTTCCAGATTAGGGCATTTTGGTAATTAGTTATTTAATTAGAGGCAAATTGGTCAAAAAGCCTCAATGGATAGGTAGGGGTGCTTCTTTCATATAGGTCATCCAATGGGATCTGACGGTTTAGATTTAATTTCTTTTAATTTGTTTTTTTAAAAAAAAAAAATTTATAGGTAGAGAATCTAAAATAAAGATAATCTATTAACTAATTTTTTTTTTAAATATTTTTTTCATTTAAAAATCACCAAATAAAAATATAAATCTGGACTTTTCAAATCTCATTTGGACGGTTTAGATGGGAGGAGCGCTCCTTGTCTATCTAAATAAAAGAATAGGTAGGGAAACACGTTCCAAAAAAATACAGTCAAGATATAAGGGTAGAAAATTTTGAAGGAGATACAAGCATTCAATTTTATGACAACGTATTTTAATCAACTACATCACATTATTGTATACTCCTTTTCATTATATTTAAACATTAATTATAGAGATAAAATTGACCAACAAAAATATTAATTGCTCTCCAAGTTATTTATATTGTGGATTGTAGGGAATATTGTTTGTTTTGGTAAAATGTGTAATTACTGCCAACGAGGGTTGGGTCTAGTGGAAGGAGATAGTCTTATACATTATGGGAATCAATGTTTGAATCATCACAGAGAGATGGGCTTGGTGCCTACATGTCTTTTTGGATAACTATTAAACCTAGGTTTTGACAAAAATTTGCCAAACACTCCAAAATTTCCAGAAGCTATTCTGCATTCAAAACCTAGGTTTAAATGCAAAATAGTTTTTGAACAATTTTGAAGTGTTTGGCTAGGTTATGGACAAAAACTATTTTTTTTCTTTCAGATTTTTCTCTCTCCTCTACCATCATCGTATTTTCAAGATCAATTATTATCTTTAAGTAATTTTTTAGTACCCTAAAATATTTTTTCAATATCCTATATATTTTTTTTCAAGATCATGAATTACTTTTTCAATATCCTTAAGTAAGAATCTTTTTAGTACATTTCAATACCCTGAATTTTTTTTTAAAGATTAGTCAGTACCAGAAATATTTTTTTTAAAGATCCTAAAATAAATTTTTAAGACCATGAGAAGTATTTTTCAGTACCATTTAGTATAAGTATGTTTTTAGTACCCATCAGTACCCTGAAATAATTTTTTAAGATCAATTATTACCTTGAAATGTTTTTTCAATATCCTAAAATAAATTTTTAAGATCATGAAGTATTTTTTTAGTACCCAGTATCCTGAAATAGTTTTTCAAGATCATTCATTACCCTGAAATATTTTTTTAATATCCTAAAATAAATTTTTAAGATTATGAAGTATTTTTTTCAAGACTCACCAAGACCTTAAAGTATTTTAATTTTGTACACAAATTTATGTAATTTTTGGCATTTATTATGAAATATAATGTTTATAATATTTAAAATACAACTTTATCCTTAATATGCAATTATACCAAAAGCTAATGTCATTTGGGGAGAAATCATTTACCGTTATATTATACCAGTATTTATATCTAAGTAAGGAGTTATTCTTCTGGTTAAGATTTGACACGATATGAGTGTAGTTACAAGCATTGTTGTCAAACTCGCGAGTTGACTCTCCGAGTTTACCGTTTTTACGTTCCTACATTACTAAATCGAGTTAAGTCTCTAGTAAAATCGTGTTAGCTGTAAACTCAGATAAACTCACGAGTTTACACACCGAATTTTGTAGCTTACAAAATTGTGTTACTTTTTTTCAATTTTGTCATCCCCAACAGTTTTATATATGAATTTTATAGAAATTTCTTTATTAAATATAATAAATTATTAATGTTGATACATTTTAGGGTTAAGGAGCAATTTTACACATGAGCTTTTCCCCCAGGAGCGCCCAGTACCACGTGCTTTTTTATGGAGCAAAAGTACACACGTGGTTACGTTGGGAGCGCCAAAGACCACGGCTGAGCTAGTTGACCGTTAGTCAACCTGTTAAGTTGGATGGAAATGAACAGTAACTCGGGTAAAATTACACTTTTACCCTTAGTTTTAAATAAAAATTACCCTTTGCCCTAAGTTTTTTTAAAAACTAAAAATACCCTCCTTGGTGGGCCCCACCACCGCCACCCCACCATCGGCGGCCGACCACCGCCGCCGCCGGCGGTGGTGGTCGGCCGCCGCCATCGCCGGTGGTGGTGGTCGTCACGCCGGCGGTGGTGGGGCCAGGTGGTGGAAGGGTATTTTTAGTTTTTATTATTTAAAACTAAGGGCAAAAGGGTAATTTTCATTTAAAACCAAGGGCAAAAAGGTAATTTTCATTTAAAACTAAGGGGCAAAATGATAATTTTTTTTTTCCTACCATCAGCGTCCACGTCAGCGTCCATGTCAGCGTGTCAGTCCAAATAAACGCCACGTCACGCCACGTCAGCGTTCCATCCAAGTTAACGGTTGACTAACGGTCAACTAACTGCCGTGGTCTTTGGCGCTCCTAAAACGTAACCGCGTGTGTACTTTGCTCCGTAAAAAGCACGTGGTGCTGGGCGCTCCTGGGAAAAGCTCATGTGTAAAATTGCTCCTTAACCCTACATTTTATTTCAATTATTAGGATTTAAAATATATTTAAATTAAATTATTATCATTTTTATATTTAAATTATTTAATTATATACTGTTAATACATATTTTATGATAAAAGTAAACTCTTACGAGTTTACCGATTCGAGTTTACGATACGAGTTAATGTCACTGTCACGAGTTTGCTTAGACTCCTGAGTTTGACAACGTTACAAGAATTGGGAGCCGTTTGTTACGCAGAAAGAGGGCATTGGAAAGGGAAAATAAGAGACTTCCCACTAAAAAAACGTGTTTGCTTGTCTCATCTTCCGTCGAGTACCTTTCCCTCCAGTTCGAATCTTCCATCATCCATTGGAAAGTGCTTTCCATCCAAAAAGGATGGAATGTTGAAATCTTCCGGAGAGGCAATTAATGGGACGAAAACCCCCGTAAACACCTACGATGCGAGAACGAGGATCTGCGAGAACGAGGATCTGCTTAAACGACAATCAAAGGACAAGTTTAAGGAAGGGGAAACGATTCTCGAATCCAAGTAAGTCGAAATGGATGTTGATTTTGTGTGAAATTTTGTCCGATGGTTTATGTTCCTGTACTTGCTTCTTCCAAATTTTCGAAAATTAGGTCTATGTTACTGTACCTGATTCTTGCAAATTCTCGAAACTTTGGTTTATGTTATTGTACTTGCTTCTTGTAACAAATAAACATAGCACAAGCTTGGTTGTTGTCAAGTATTGAATTTTGGACTTGCTTTCGTTCTGCTGTTCTGAGATATGAAATTATGCAGAAGTTTGGTCACTGTCAAAATTTTGGTTTGATCACGTTCGTTTTTTAGTTACTTACGTTCGAACGTATTTCAGAAGTTCGAACATCTTAGGGCAATCTCGGAATTTCACCTAATCTTCCCACTTAACCAACACCCAATTCTTCATACCAAACATTACATTTTCCCTCAACCAACTTCCTTTCCCTAGTATACCAAACAACTCACATTTTTCCCTCAACTAACTTCCTTTCCCTAATCTTCATTTCCTTCCTCAAATCTTCCACGTAACAAACATGGCGTTGGTGATCGGTGGATATGGTGGGAAAATCTGAGAAGGAGGGGATAATAAAGCGAATGCAATTGGCGGGTTCCTTTAAACAAGGGTGTAATGGTCTATTCCTTACACCTTGATCCTTTCAACGTATAGAGTTTTTATGGCCCTGACCGTGACTGTTCTCCCTGGATAATTTTCCTGGGAGTACTACATTTCGCATCCCTCTCCTCCCTCCCTCCCTCCCAAGAGTGCAAGAGCCAAGAGGGTCGTGGATCTTCGTTCTCGTTACCCGCCAAACTACCGATCAATTATCCGCAACAAGCTTTTTCCTTGCCAGCCTCATTTTCCGAATCCACACTTGTTCTCAGTGTGATCTTTCTCCCTCTTTCTTTGCCTAGATATTAAACTACAAATTCAACATCCGCGAAAGTCTGACTTTTGCTCCAGTTATACACCAAATTCGTGCTTTTAAAGCCTCTATTCTGTTCGTTTTCGTTAAATTCAATTCCATTTCAGTTGAACTCGGATTCTTTTCGTATCGGGTGCTGAGCCCGTCGGAGAATTTTGCTTATAAACTTGATTTTCTCGTGTCCTCAACGTGGGCAGTTTTTGAATACTGACCACAAAATGATGGTTGAAGATCTTGGAGTTGAAGCTAAGGAGGCAGCAGTTCGCGAGGTGGCAAAGCTTTTGCCGCTTCCTGAGCTTCTGCAGTCCATCTCATCTATCAAGGCCGATTACATTTCACGTCAACAGGTACTAGTTGAATTCAATTTATTGTCTTTGATGCGTTTCTGCATTTTGCTATTGCTGAGGATTTTGGTGAGCCGTGTTTGTTATTTATCAATAATGATGCAATTTAGATGCAACAATGTGTACTTTGGTATACGGCTGATAGTTTGGTCCAATTTCTTTCTTATCCATTTTTCCAACCAATTGGAATGGGGCAATGTCGTTTAAAGAAGTAAAAATCTTGAGGCAGCAGAATTCTTTTTGTGGGGTAAGGAGGAGACCAATAAACGAGTGTGATCATTGTTTGCTAAGCATGAAGTCTGCGGACATTCCCCCCCCCCAAAAAAAAAAAAAAAAAAACTAATTCAATTAACACACCCAAGAAGAGGGGGAGATATCAACTGAAGGGAGGAAACAACCGATTTTTATAGCTTCTCTCCTAAATGTGATGTTTGCAAAGTGATGAAATATGTTGGAGAGCGAAGGAGCATATTTTCAAGAACCATTTTCACTTCCGTTCCCTGTTTAGGAATTTCATGGTGTGCATTTCTGCTGAAGATGAATTTTGCATATTTTCTTCGTTACCTTTCCTTTTGCACCGCCTGGGTGAGACTTTGGGATTTTCTATTGGGTTTATACTCTGACCTTGGCATAATTCTTTAATCAATATTAGAAAAAAAAGAAAAAAAGGAATTGATTACACAGAGACTAGAAAACTTGAAAGCTCGTGGCTTCCTATTTGGGGAGGCACAGCCCACAGTGCTATGGGCCCCCACACTGTTGGGATTCTTGTGACTGGTGATCACAAGAAGATACTAATCAGATATTCCATTGGGCATGTTGCCTCTAAAGCCTGTAGGTGTTTGGGTTAAATTTTCTGTATGGAGATTTACAATTACAAAAAAGTGCTGTCTCTTTTCATAATTCATTAGAATTGCCCATATTTAATGCATAATTTTTGGGTTTACTAGTTCTGATCGCTGCTATTCTCCTTTATTTACAGGCTAATGATGCACAGCTTAGTACAATGGTTGCAGAGCAGGTAATTATTATTGAAGAATTCTAACATGGAGAATCCAGAATTTTGTATTCTGACTGACCTTATTCCGCTACGTCAAAAAATCATTACATAAAAGGGATGTATCACATGTCCTCTATTGCTGCAATAGAAGGCATATATTATATGAACTTTAGGGATTGTTGTGTCAGCATTATATTTATACCGCTGAATATGCATCACCATGTGCTTCTTCACTTCCTGTTGATACTCTGGAACTCTTATCTCATGTCTTCTGTTTCTTTGCTCTAAATACTCTTAACTGCAGGTTGAGCAAGCACAGGCTGGGTTGGAATCACTTAACTCATCTCAAAAGACAGTAAACCGGCTTCGTGAAAATTTTGTCTCTATTGAAAAGTATGTAAACAATGAGATGTACTAATATATTTTATGACTTCTTAGGGTGTGTTTGTTTAGCATTGCAATATCGATTACTTTGAGCATAATGTACTTTTTTGTGTGAATCAGGTTTTGTCAGGAATGCCAGACATTAATTGAAAACCATGACCAGATAAAGCTACTTAGCAATGCAAGAAATAATTTAAACACAACCTTGAAGGTTATATTCTTATCCTTGTTAATGAAACCATTTATCATGATTGAATTGCAAATCGTTGATATCTTAATCTCACCTTCCACTGCTCTGCATAAGTTTTATGCTTGGTTTCTCTTGGTGAACCATGGTTAAAGAGAAGATACAATCCCGCACTTCCACTGCAGTGTTTCTTGTGTTGTATCTGCCATTAATGTTGTATTTGGTCTTTAGGATAAGCTAATAGTGGAGACAGCTATCAAGCAGCAGATTATTGATTGTGTCCTGATTTTAACTAATTGTAGTTTCAACATGGTTTTAGCAAATCTATCACATCATTGATAAGCTTATCCTTCCTCATATAATTTCAACTATTCAACTTCTTTATCTTCTAATAGGATGTTGAAGGTATGATGTCCATCTCTGTTGAGGCCGCAGAGGCTCGGGATTCTTTGAGTGATGAGAGAGAACTTGTGAATACATTTGAGGTAATACTGTGATTAATTATTATGCTTAACATCAGGTGCTTTTGAAATCTTATATTCCTTTTCTTTGTCCCCCAAATCTTTTACTGTTACAGAGGCTAACAGCCTTGGATGGGAAGCGGAGGTTTGCATTAGCAGCTGCAGGTTCTCACAAGGAAGAGGTTGGCAGATTAAGGTTTGCACCTTCCCTCATGGTCATTGTACTTTTCAACGTAGGAATATATTTTGCTCGTCTTAATCTTGGCGCATGTTTCAGAGAATATTTTGAAGATGTAGATCAAACTTGGGAGACCTTTGAGAAGACTTTATGGGGCCATATTTCCAATTTCTATAATCTTTCTAAAGAAAGGTTTGTGCCTTTTTTATTTTGGATTTTTTCTGTGATGGGTTTGTGTCATTTTTAATATTAAATAATTGCCAGAATTTTCATTATTTCTTGCGATAACTTTGTGTCTGATCTATGAATCAACTTCTATCAATTGAGTACTCTTTGAGATTTGAAATCAAATTATGATTTTTATTGATTTCAAGTTTGTTACAGCTTTGAGTCATTTGTGCTTTAGTTGAAGCCTTCAAAACCTTATTTTGGCCAATCTTCAAGGACTTACCTAGATTTGGGATGTTTATGTGTGAGCCCTTGCTCAAGCTAGAGAGTTTTAAGGGTTTTTTCAACTTTGTCTGGAATCATGAGATATTAATGCATTTTTCAATTATGTTTTCATTAAGATGTCGTTATTATAATAAACATCCCAAATAGAAGGATTTTTTTTTTTTTTTAAATGGAGAAGGATCACTATTTTAATGTACACCAGAAGCAGCTGTGTGCTTGGTAAGGATGTTGGAGAGAACTATTGTTGCTTAGTGCGAGAATAAAGATATAGGAATCACAATTTGGCGTGTTTGAATTTTATCTCGTCAGCAACAAACTTGGCTGCATTACATTGGCAAACGTGAATCAATGTGCTTTGATTGCAATAATATGCATAATTCTTTTTCCTTTTCCCTTTGCAGCCCTCAAACTCTGGTTCGTGCTATGAGGTATGTTGTTTGCTGACAGTTACATTTACCTTTCTACTTTTTTGTCTTTTTTTCCCCTTTTGGAGTGTTGGTTAATGGCTTGACTGTGTTTTAGTGCAGTTCATTGTTGCCATTGAAACTCAATTATATTGTTGACAGTTCGTTCATAAAATTCTAGCACATCCACTTTATGATTTTACAATAAATTTTTGCCTTCAATGAAGACTCTTTGATGCCTGTTATCAAACTTTACGTTAAGAAGAGTCAAATGGAGATTTATAGGATTAAGCTACTTTGTATCAGACCATACATTTATATAGCAAGATTATACGTTACTATAAGATGTTTTGCAAATTTTGAATATATAAGAAAATGGCAGGCATTTTCATCCTTTTTTATGCACAAAGGAATGGTTCTTTTTTTTTCAGATGAAAAATGATGTTTTGCAAATTCTCTGGCATCACAATGAAAATTACAAGGTTAAAATCTTTGTTCAACTTAGGAAACATAACACTAGGACTTTTAATAAGGGATATCCAGCCCTTATGTGATAAAGCCAGATTTGGTATGGATTGTTAGGAAGCGCTAGATAGTATAGTCCATGTCTTTCCTTATCCTTCTCATAATTTTATCATAAAGACACAAGCCAGGAGAATACAAGACTGCAATTTAATTTCTTTCAAAGCTGATTAACAGATAGCAAATTTGTGGACAATTGAGGAACAGGTAAAACATTTTTAAGGGATATGAAGTGGTCCAAAACAATGTTTCCGTCCCTTCAAGTCATAGTTTTGCTTTCAGTCGTGGATTTCCTTATATATCTGTGGGCACAGACCGTGTGGGTAGATTTTCATTGTACTCTTCAGATTAATGTAATCTTAGTTTGTCTTTGTCAATCCGGTTCTAGGGTTGTTGAGATGCAAGAAATCCTTGATCAACAGATTGCAGAGGAAGCAGCTGAAGCTGAGGGGAATGGTGCAATGGAATCAATTGCAAATCCACGAAAAACTACCAAGTAACTTACATTTTCATACTGATAAAAAGACTTCCATTATTTAGAGTTGAGTTACCATTATATGCATTATATCTTCCCATTGTTATATTTAGATGCTTAAAAGAAGGGGGTTTGAATTGTGTGGTGCACTTTTTCAGCTTTTTTAAGACAACAGATGCAAGAACAAGACAGTCGGCTAGCTTGACAATTAATGAGTGATTTTTTTCCCAGCTAGCTCACAAGCACACAAGTATGGATGAAAGATGGTTTGTCATACTCACCTAGAACATTATGAAGATGTTTCCCCTCTCTCACCACCAATGAATCATTAACTACCCTTTCTAACTCATAGAAAGGGGGAAATGTCATGGTAATGTAAAATGGAAGAAAGTTACCCTCTCACAGGATAGGTTTTGCAGTTAACCTCAATCTAACAACAAACCATGAATATAATCCCAGACACAACTTAAAAGATTTCCTAATGAACTGACTGGAGTAGGATTAAGAAACCAATGAAAGAAAGTGAAAGGACCCTATCCAATGGTAAGATCTATGCAAGGAGACCTAGGAAGACACAAATAGCACAAACAAGGGAGCAAGATGCTTTTTAAGGTTGTAGAAGTTGACCTTCTATTTTGGAGTAAAAGTAGGATACTAGCTGTCATGTAGGGTGGCTTTTTGGGTACTGTGAAAGGTGTTTGTTTTGCCTATATTAGCTGTTAGGAGTATTGGGGAAGGAGGATTATTTTGTATGAGAGTTGTAGGAGGGGGGGACAGGTTCTGTGTATCAGACTTGTAACTTTTCTTGGCTGTGGGAGAGTTTTGCTCTCAACAGATTGTTGTAATCTCTTGTTTACAGCTTGTGTGACTGATTCAATCAGTATTTTAGATACTCTTTTGTTGGTTCCTAACAGAAAGCAAGGTAAGATTAGTATGCTCATTAGACATGGATGCATCTCTGTTCTGCTATAAAGCTCATACTTTTTTGAAGATGACATGATTGTTGGAGATCATAAGGGCACCCAAACTAGCCGTTACATTATTTAATCCAAGTTTGAGTGCATGGTGACAGTTTTTGTTTAGTTCAAATTCTGAGCTTACCTTATTTAGATCTGAATTCTTCCAGTTTCAATTTTCAGTAGATTTTTTTATTATGAATTCTCCTACACCGTGCCATTGAAATCTGCTTTTTCACCTGTTCTTTATTAAATTTCATTTACTTGTGATTTGCTGGAAGTCTTTCTTTGTTTTTCTCTCCAATGAATAAGTCCTTCACTTCATTAATCCCAATCCTATACCTTGGACATTAACCTCGGGAGGAATTCTTTGTTTTTGTGATCATTTTCTGAACATTAGCTCATCAAAGTTGCATTCAACATTTAATTTCCAAATCAGTGCTGCCTTAAAACCAAATTTTGTTAGCATCTATCGTTGATTTCAGCAGGCTTCAGGGATCTTTAAGCTTTTAATTTATGTGCTAAGGGGTTATTGCCAAAACAATCATGAGGCTTCTGAAGAAACTTTGGGGTTAATAACCATTGTATTTAATTGTCATGTCTTCCTTTGGCTTTGAGTGTCTTGTTCTCAACATGATATCTTTACTATAAAGGTGCAAGCTTAACTTTGAAACCACTAAGATTCTGTTGATGATGAATCACAGAAAATCTGCCAGTATAAACAACGTAACACAGCAAAAACTAAAGGTTCAGGGGAAAGGCTATAAGGATAAGTGCTATGAACAAATACGGAAGACTGTAGAGGAGCGGTTTAACAAACTTCTCTCCGAGGTACCTCAATTTTTGCTCTACTTGCTCTGATGCTCCCATACACGTCCTTGTATACACAAACTCTTAGATTCACACACTTGCGTGACCCTGTATGCAACTCACTGCCAATCTAATTTATGAATCAGCTTGTCACTGAGGACCTGAAAGCAGCTCTAGAGGAAGCACGAACGGTATGCACATTATTTTTTGAAGCTTTAGCAACTTTTTATTTTTCTCCCCATGTGGACCAAATAGCATGATTTTTTTTCTTCTTTTTATCCTTTATCAATTTATTCTATTTCTTCCCATCACAAACTGATTATTATATACTCCCTCCGGTTCTAAATGTAAAACCTATTTTAGAAGTGAATTTTGATCCTAAATACAAGACTTTTTTTGATTTTATCTCTTATATTTTTTTTGTTTACAAGATTTTATCTCTTATATTTATCATTTTCTCCAAACCAATTTACCTGACTTATAAACTGATATATTATCTAATAATACTCAGAATTATTTCAGAGAGATCATGTTACATATGCTATAATTGAATAATTTATTTAACTTCCTTAATCTCTCCAAATTAGATAAGTTGGTCTTATATTTAGGACCATAGGGAGTACCACTTCTACATCCTAGAGAATCTTAAAAAGGCATTTCATTGCCTAATAAATTTTGTTGTCATTTATCATGTGTCCTCATCAGACTTTAATCTATGATGGTTGGAAATATGAGAGTGATATCAGGTTCTGTTAGGAACCAACTCTATAACACACGTAAATTACTGATATAATGGTTTATAGCTGTTATTGCCAAAAGATTACAATATCTGAAGAGAGCCGTGACTCCCTCCAGCCAAGATGGTCTCTGGTTTACAAGAAAACCAGATTCCCTCTCCTCTCCAAAATCACTCAAAAACTGCCTAACCCCTCTCCAACCTCCAACGGTTGAAATAGTCTAAAAGTACCTTTCACATTACCCAAGAAGCCACCCTAAATAACAGCTATCTATACTATCCTTACTCCAAAATAGATTAAAACAGAAAAGGTCAACCCTGCAACCTTAAAAAGCATCTAGCCTAATTGTTGTGTCCTTTCTTGGTTGTCTGTACCTCCCTTGGTCTTCTCCCATAAGTCTGATCCATGAATGGGGTCCTTTCAGGTTCTTTCTCTTGGAGACTGTTATATTAAATTAACATGCGATATCTGTAAGGAAATAATGTAATCTTTTTGAATTTTTCAATAGCGCAAATATACCCGAGTTTGTATACGAGGTGATTCGAAGATTCTATTCATAACAGTTCTGCATTATAACTTACAAAAGTTATGGCTGGCAAGGTTTGTTGCAAAGATGATTTAATAAAGTAACAAGTCAATAAAATAATGGTGGAAATTGGATTTTTACAATTACCTACAATCCTGATGGAAGCGTAAGCTGTTAAAAAGCCCGTTGTTATGACAGAGGAATCTAACAATGCCCATCACCACATAAAGTACTAAAATGCATAATCTTGAAGCTCTTTGATTCTCACAGATAGTATCCCACCAAACTCCCCCAACCTCGAAGGGAGCCTGGTTATGATCTTGTAATCACAAGGCATCATTCTCATAGGTTCTAAAGTCATGCATGAAACTTTATGCCAGTGGTCTCATTGAAACCATTAAGACCTGGAACCTTCTCTTGATCCATCATTCAATTCACACCCTGCGTTGGTGTACCATTTGATTTTAAGTAGTACATTGTATAAAAATGTTTCATTATTGATACAGAAAATAAGAATTTGGCACTTGTTTCCCATGTTTCGTCTACATCCTCCAATCTCCTAGTTGTGTCCCTCTTTAATGGAGTCTTTTTAAGTCATACAGATTCAAGGGGATCTTGCAGACGTCTTCGACTTTGTAGCCCCCTGCTTTCCTCCAAGGTTTGCTCTTTTTCTGAATATACTTTGTTTTTATTTTCCCTCTTTTTCTACAGGTTTTCTGTTAATATGATTAATCTCTTGAGATATTATTTGGGTATGTTTCCTGCTATAGTATCTTCTATCTCAATGGATTTTCTGCTTTCTATTTGCTTATAGATTTTTTTTAAAAAAATAATTATAGTTCTTTCTATTTTTTATTTAATTAATTTGCTACTCATGGAGGATCACATGTACACATATCTGTGTGTGTGTACTGTTATCATGGCTCATAAGTGTGTCTCAGACATGGTTCTGTATATGAGGATAATCTAAATATTTTATTACACTTAAGGGTGCATTTTTTATTATATGTTTTCTTTATTTACATGTTTACTTTGCTCATTCAGTTTCCTTTTCTGGCAGATATGAGATATTTCAGCTAATGGTAAATCTGTACACAGAGAGATTTACTCAGATGCTAAGGTTGCTCAGTGACAGGGCAAATAATTTAACAAACATTGAGATATTAAAGGTATTTTTAGCGGACTGTAATTGGTGTTGATTGTTATCTCATACAATATCATATTCTCTTAACCAAAGTGAGCCAGCTAAGCTTTTTTTGCCACCCAGAACAAATTCAAACTTACTGGTCCCTTACAGTTGCAAACTTCCCAGTCTCCTATTGGAAAAAAGATGTGGGAATGAGATACTTCTTTTTGTAACCCCAAAAGTGATGCCTCTCCTACTAGTGTATGGTGAATCCATATCTTACAAATGAAAATTTATTATAATTGGAGGCTGAAGAATTTTCTGGAAAAGGCAATTTTATTGATTGCCCTTCTAAGGTGCAGGCAAAGGAGAAAGCTCCAGAATCTGTTGGAGCCCAAAGCAACATTCTGAAAAGAACCAAAAGGGGATTAAAAAGAACACATGAAGAGACTTCAATACTAACGGCTAAAAAATAAAAGGAAAGGAAAGAAAAGATAACAAGACCAATGTTGAAAATAAGGTCATTGAGACTTGACTGATCTTATCTTATCTTGGTCTAAGTCTGGAATTTAAGATAAAATTAAATACAATTAACTTCATATGCGTGCATCTTAGGTGATGTTGATCTCCTTGTTGCTGGGATATAACTTTGAAGTGTCAGTTTAATGTTTTCAAAGAAAACAATAAAATTTAGATTTTTTGAAGGTAAAAAAGTTTGGAGACTTTTATAAGCATTAGTAGATAACATAGGGGTTATCTTGTTGATTGCATTTGTTGATTGAAGTAACAGATATTTATTTTATAAGTGTTTCCCTTTTTTGGGAAATATTTGGTCTTTGGCTCTGCATTATCTGGTGTAACTTTTAGTTCTTACAATTTCCTAATTTTTGGTTATCTGGTAGGTGACCAGTTGGGTTGTTGAATATCAAGAGGCTCTGATTGGGCTAGGTGTTGACGAAACTCTGGCTCAAGTTTGTTCTGAAAGTGGTGCCATGGATCCTCTAATGAACTCATATGTTGAAAGAATGCAAGCTACGACAAGGGTAATTCTTAGCCACCTTATTGATTTGACTATTATTCCTTGGATTTCTTTTTTATCATACCTAATATCATGCTCTTATTCATGTGAATTTTCAGAAATGGTACATGAATATATTGGAGGCTGATAAAACGCAGCTCCCAAAGAAAACAGAAGATGGAAAGCTATATACCCCAGCAGCTGTTGATCTGTTCAGGATACTTGGAGAACAAGTACAAATTGTTCGAGAAAATAGTACTGATGTCATGTTATACAGAATTGCATTGGCAACCATTCAGGTAAATTGCCTGATCATCCAAACTCTTGGCGAAAAGTGATGGACAAAGCATTGCTAATAAAATTTTGATAGTGGTTCAGCATGATCAAATTTTTTCATTCTCACAATAATATCACCAAATAAACACAACTTATGGAGCCCCTGATTGCATCCTGGTTTTGACATCCTGTAATTTTACAGGTGATGATTGATTTTCAAGCAGCTGAAAAGAAGGGTCTTGAAGAACCTGCATCTGAGATTGGTCTGGAGCCTTTATGTGCAATGGTTAGTGCAGTTTTTTGAGTATTAGGCTATCGATATATTTCTTCAATAATGTATTGTTTTAAGCTTGTGTTGACATAATATTCTGTGGAACATCGTATTTAGATAAACAACAACTTGCGCTGCTATGATCTTGCAATGGAGCTGAGCAATAGCACCATGGAAGCTCTTCCCCAAAATTTTGCTGAGCAGGTTTGGAGCTTCGTTTTTGTGTTTGTTCTGTCTTGTTTGATTTATTTGTGAACTGTTGCATGATTGGCATCTCTTTGTTGTTATTCATTGTCCTGAATTCATGATTACATTAATCTTCCTTATTGATGTTTCCTGCATTGAGTTCCCTCTGTTTCTTGCTGCCCTATTATCACTGATTCTGGAAATCAGTTTTAGGAAACATGATTTATTTCATTCTGAAGAAAAGTTTGGATGGTCAATAAGTGTTGAGGGTCCAAAGGCCAGAACATTCTTTCTATTTTTCCAATCTGATCCCAAAATTGGACCAGAGCAAGTACATATGCGGTATGCCAATGCCACCACCGGTCCCAGAGTTTGTTTCTCTGATATTGTAATTGCCATTCTACCCTTGTCAACACTAAACCGCAAACCAAGACACATGACTTCATAAAAACATAAAAATCACAATCTTTTCGAAGTGTACTTGGTGAGGATGTTAGTATGCTTTTTTCTCTTTATACTAGAGTACAAGGGGTTTTTCATCCCCATACCTTTTTTAAGCCGCATCTGTCTGTTGAGTTTCATACTATTTGTGCTGTATTGGTCCTTTATCTTTAAATAAATAAATAAGTAGTTATTGTTTACTACTGTTTGCCCCTCTTTGAAGGAAATTCTATATAGAGATTGTTTATGAAATTGTTTTGAAACCATGCTCATCTATAGTATTTTTTTCTTCATTCCCATTGTTTTACGTCCAGCCTATGTTAAATATTTGTTCAAAATATGACTCAAATACATTTTCTGTCTTATCATTTTTTTAAAAAGAAATCTTTCTAGATAACAGATAATTGTACAACGAATGATAAGTTTGCCTCCTAAAGTTAGTATAGTAGAAGAGAAATATAACAAAGATACCCCCTCAAAAGAACCATGAAGTAAGAGTAATTAAAAGGGAAGCTATAAACACTATATTTTCCTGCTGTAACTGTATTTATTCTTTCACCTCCGAATAGGTTCTTTTTTTTTTTGGTGATACTATATGGCTAGGCCCTTACATATTAACTAACATAAATTCTACGAGGATATCCAGTCCCATTACGGTCCTCCTCCAAAATTCCATTCAATTCTGCTGGCAGTGTAGTCCAAATTGTGTGCCGAGCTTATATATGTTTGTTAAAAAATAGGTTCTTTTCATTGTTGTTAAAACGTCGCTCGAAACGTAGAAACGACCGTTTCTACGTTTCTACGCCGGAAAACGTCTCAAAACGCAGGTTAGAACGCATTCTGAGTGGAAACGGTTGAAACGCCGTTTCAACTCGTTAAACTCGGTTGAAACGGCGTTTCAACCGAGTTACTTAAAAAAAAAATTAAGTAAGTCACCGGCGAGAGAGAGAGGAAGAAGAAAGTCGAAGTCTGACCCCGAGCTGCTCCTCTGTTCTCTCGCTACTCTCCTGTTCCAGCCACTGTGCGTCTCCCTCAAGTCGTGCTCTGTTCAAAATTTTTCATTCCGAAATGACGCTCTCTGTTCCCTTATCTCTTTTTGATTTAGGTCTTTTCTTCTTTTCATCCATGGGCCCAATCCTTCAAAACGCTGCACCCGATTCCTTTTGTAAAATGCCGCCACTCTCCTTTTTTCTCCAGCCACCCTCCTTCTTTCTTTCTATCAATTTAGGTTTTCACCACTTTCAATTTAGTGGGCCCATTGCATTAAATTCAAAACAGTGGACTTTATCCTTTTAATCAAACATATTAATTCCCATCCACATGCTTCGCCTAACTGTGAAAAGGAGAAGGGAATTACCTAATAATAATAACAATAAAACTGATATATATATATATATATTAAAACTCAAAACTTTTATTTTAAATTAGAGATGTTGATCTCTTTTATCATTTTATTGACTTGTTTTGATCTTATGATGACTTAAATTTGTTGATCTCCTTAAATGTTTGGACTTTGGACTTAAATTTGTGATAACTTTAATGCATTTGTGTTTTTTTATTTTATATATGTTGGGTTTTATTTTCTTTGTGGTACGAAGTAAACTCTTACGTTTCGTTTACGTTTTGCGACTTTACGTTTTTACTCACCCTTACCGTTTCTACGTAAACTCTACGTTTTAACAACATTGGTTCTTTTATATGAAAAGAAAAGGAATTTGTATGTTTGCTGAGCTTGATATTTGAAGTAGTGAAGTTTTCATTTGTTTTTCTTGGTTTATACTTTATATCTTCATATTTTCTATTTCATTACAGCTCAATTTTGAAGACACCTGCAAGGGATTTCTAGATGTTGCTAAGGTATAAGAATGTCTACAAGGGTGTTATTCTAATACTTTCTCATTGGATATATATTGAATTTACATTACATTAATCAGCTGAATTCAGCATGAGGCATTTTATGATTACTATTTCAATATGTGATTTCCTTCTTAATGGAGATTTCGGAATTCATCTTGATAACATGTTTCTTAGTCAGTTTGATGATATCAGTTATAAGGAAAAGGTTAAACTATTATAATAAAATCTTTTGCATTTTGATGATAGGAAGCTGTGCATCAAACTGTGTGCGTGATTTTTGAAGATCCTGGTGTCCAGGAGTTGTTAGTGAAGCTATACCAAACAGGTTAAGTGCCCCATTACCTACTAACCTATTATTGTTATTATAATATTTAATTTATTGACTCCATATGATGTTTTTAAATGTTGCATGTAACAATATTAAATTTAAATGTTTTACAAACAAGTCACTGAACCATGTTTTCTATCCTATCTTTGCTAGCACATGTTCTTACAACTCAGTTAATTGTTTTAACTGAAAATGTTGCTTTTCTTTTGCATATGCCAGAGTGGAGCGAGGCGCAGGTAACTGAATACTTGGTTGCAACATTTGGTGATTATTTTACTGATGTTAAAATGTAAGCTTATTTCCTGCCCTCAGTATCTTGGTTTGTTCATTGTTCCCCTTATGCCAAAATATTTCTGCCATCAGCTTTCTTTTGTTTCTGTCAAGAATCCAGTCAACCTAAATGCTTAAGCTGTGAAGAAAAAACAAAGAACTGATTTTTATGAACCATCAGACGTCCAGTTCTTTATTTTAGTTGACAATCCGCATAGAGTTTCTTGTGATAACAAGAATTAATGGTCTTATGGCTGTAGCTCCATCCTGCAACATTTTGTTTCCCGATGAATGCTTGAAATCATGCCTGCGTCTTTACGGCCTCGTGTTGATCATAAGTTGTCTTTCTTGAATAAAGGAGAACAAAATTCTTGATCGTGCTGTGGGAATCTTAAAATGTAATTTGGATTGGATGTCCTCATGTTATCTTTTTTGAAGGGAGGGGAGAGAGAAAATCAATAAAAAATGACCTCTTCCACCAAGAGCAAGGGGTTCCAAATCATGGGTTCAAACTGTGGTCATATATGAAAGGGTTTAACGGTTAAGCGTATGCATTAAATTTGAGAGGTAGAAAGGACATTTCTCACCTTGAGATGTTCATTACACATTGCAGCAACTTGGTTTCATTCCTAACCATTAACCATTAACTAATGAAATTTACAATTGTGAAATAAAAGGGGCTTAAGAACTATACGAGTACCATTTGATTTTCTTTGGAGTTTCCAATTCTCATGGGTCATGCTGCATCATTCTTCAACAAGTCAAAGACGGGGAAGCAAGAAGTACCCTTGCTCTTCTATAATTGTTACTTATTGACTGCTGAATATTTTGTATGTTGTGGAAATTTTACCACTTATGGCTTTTTATTCAAGGTACATTGAAGAAAGATCTTTTAGAAGATTTGTTGAAGCCTGCCTTGAGGAAACAGTGATTGTTTATATTGATCATCTTCTAATGCAGGTTCGTAACTCAGATGCTAATAATCGTTTTGATGTCTGGCCTTCAACTGTGCACTTTGTAGTTTGTAACAACTTACCATTTGTATGATATAATTGTCTCCCTGATCATTTGATTGCAGAAAAACTATATTAAGGAAGAAACAATTGAAAGGATGAGGTTAGATGAAGAGGTTATCATGGACTTTTTTAGGGAATATATAAGTGTTTCTGTAAGTACTTTTCATTGCGTGCCTCTAACTATAGTCATTCTTAATGTGCAAATTTTGCTGTTAGTCAAATTATACTGTTCTCAAGCTTCTTATTGTAATGTCCTTGTCATTGGATTAGAAAGTTGAAAGTAGATTGAGGATACTCAGCGACTTAAGGGAACTTGCTTCAGCAGAGAGTTTGGATACATTCACACTCATCTATACAAATATTCTTGAACACCAACCAGACTGCCCGGTATGATTATCCTCGATATGATCCTGGTTTCTACTATAGTTGGTTAATAAATGCAAATAAAACTATTCTAAGGTTTTTACTCTGAAATTTCTCTATTTTGAACGCTATATTGCAATTTATAGGAGAATGTGGGCCACAAAAGATTCAACCAATCACCAATTAAAGGAAACAGACACAAACATCAACAAAAAGCTTAGACTCTTAAAGCAGGAAACTAAGGATTATAAATCATTGTGATTTTTACGTAAGATCTGCATCATGAATGCCCTAGAATCTTGGGATATTAACCAGTCACAGATATTCAAAATAAAGAACAGGGTCGGACAGAAAATTTAAATATAGAAGTTGAAAAGATATAATAAAAAACTAAAAATAGTCACATGATCAATTTGCCATAATAAATTCTCTCATTTATTATGTTATTCTTCCATTTTATCTAATAGACAATTTGTTGGTGTATTATGTTTTAGAAGAAAATGTCTCAAAGCTCATGAAATTTTAAACTTCAAGCAGTCCTGGTTGATGAACCCGTTTTCTCTGCTATTGTAGGCTGAAGTCGTTGAGAAGCTTGTTGGTCTTCGAGAAGGCATTCCTCGGAAGGATGCCAAGGAGGTAAATAAAATTCAATGATTAATTTGCTGGACATTGAACTCAAAATATCTTCTAAAGCAGAGAATATGATTGGATCATTTATTTAGTGGTAATGTTGTGTTCAATTCTATGGGATCCAAATAATAATGTGATTGTGGGTATGCCTTCTTAGAAAGTTATTTTTTAATCAGAAGAGAAAGTACATGGTGGCTCTACATAGTACATAGTATCAACTAACAACTATTATGCTTAATCCTTGTCATTCAACAAGCTTTGGGCATTTTTTGGTGATTAATAAAATTGACTGTGTTTGCTCCGAAAAAAAAGAAGCTTTGGGCATATTCTAGAGGGAACATTTCTTGTACAGATTTTGGTACAACATGTTGAACTCATTTTCTGGGTCCTATGGTGCTTTAATCATTTAAAAGAACAGTTGTCTCAAACTTGTAATTGGAAAAATAGGACAATGTCAAAAGAGAAAAATTGCTATCAGTCATTATTCGGGAGAGATTTGCTGGAGAAATCTTATAGTCCTTTAATGCTTATGATATATAATTCTCTTTGTTAACCAGGTCATACAAGAGTGCAGGGAGATATATGAAAATTCCCTTATTGATGGAAGACCTCCCAAGACTGGCTTTGTTTTCCCACGAGTGAAGTGCTTAAATACATCATCAAAATCAATCTGGCGTAAACTCACTTAAATGAAGTACGATTTCTTCTTTCTTATTTCAGTTGTTCTGTTCTGCTTCTTTACTGAGTACTCATTTGGTCTTTAACGTAAGACGTATTTATCTAATTTGATTAGATTAAAAGAATTTGTTTAGTTAATTAATACAACATGTATTTTATAAAACACCCTAGTCACCTTCGTTAATTCCTTATTCCCTATCCTTGATTATTGTTAAAGGAGCATCAATAGTAAATTAGGAAAAGATTGACAAATATGAAAAATAAGTCTTACATTTAAGACTAAGACTAACTCCCCAAATATGTCTTATATTTAGGACCGAAGGGAGTGTCAAGTTAAGATTCTCAGCTTTACTTTCCACATAATGCTTTATTCTCAGTGTTGAAATACAACCTTAAAAATCACACGAATTTAATGCAGGCCAATTACCAAATGAGGTTTTGGATCATGCGGATAGACAAAAGGTAGCAACTAGACCAAAACCGGTTTCTTGGAGTCTAAATTAGTAGTTTGTGATCAATTGTTTGATTGTTGTTTTATTCTGATGGTCATCAAGTGCCTTTTGTTTTATAGATGTCATGTCATCATCTTATGTATTGCGTGAAATTTGAGAATCTTTTTTTTTTTTTTAAGGGATAAATTGTTTTGAAGAATTCAACATCTTTATAACTGAAACAAGAGATTGAGGGGCTAAATTACACTTAAGCATAGTATTAACACAGTAATATAGGGAGAAAAAAATGTTCCATATATTACTATCTCATTCTGAATTGAAACTACTATTATTTGCTTCAGGAGAAACGACGTTCTAGTTATCTCTGAAAGGCACAAATTAGAAGGTGAAGTAAGAACAACAACAAAAGCTTTGCAAGGTTGAAGCTATAGCTAGGGACCCATCACAATAGTGTCATTAATAAAGGAATAAGTTATGTTGATAATTATTTATGATATATTGATTTATACTCAAGTATAACACACAAAAATTTATGAAATTATCTCATTAGGTTGTTTTTTATTTTTTATTTCTTGCAAATTAAACATGTTTTCTAATATATTAGGCAGAATATAAGAATGGATAATAATATCTCAGTGTCATAAATAATGTTTGGTATTGATATTTCATGAACACTAGAGTTTAATCTTTACAAAAACAAAAAAGTGACACGAGTGAACCAATGAGAGAGGGTTTAAAAGAAAGAGCTAGTCTCTTCCGTGAACTAAGGTTAGAACTTCTACTAAGAGAGACACCCGCATTTAATATTTAATAGTATCTCGAACATAATTGCCTCCGATAGAATAATACTTAAGCCTATTAAAAAAGTGACATGTGACATGGCATGGCACTGAATATGATCGCATAACCGAGCAAGATGGGGCTGCTGGGCCGAAGATTTTATGGAGAAATAAAGATACTACTAAACAGCATGCATATATTTTCCAATATGATTTATATGATATCTGTATTGAAACAAAAATGAAAATTGGTTAGAGCTTGGAAGAACCCATGTATTCATATTTTATGGCTTATAAATATTGTGATCCGATACAACAAATCTGATTGTTGTTCTTCTAAATAAATATTGATGATTGCATGGGATTGAAGATGGAAGAGGGTTATTCTTGAATGAGATGCAAAGAATTTAGAAGATATGTTGCAAAACCAAATGAGTTATAGAGATCATTGAAAAATTCCTCACTTACTCATGGGAGCTAGAATGGGATTGGATTTAATCCCTCCCTAGTTTGATTACCCCACTCCTTTTTTTTTTATATACAAAAATTTTAGGAAAGGGGTTGGGCTCACCCACGATCCAAGGGCAGGGCGAAGTCTCCATTCCTCCTAGGTGATACCAATGTTGGGCAGGGTGAGCCGTCTATTATCCTCAGGCGTATACCTAAGTATTTAGGAGCTAGAATGTCTCCTACAGTGTCTTGACTAACTCCAGGATCGAACCCCCTCCTTTTAGTGAGAGTGTTCGACCCCAAGGATAAGGGATTACTACTCCACTCCTATACTAAGACATGAGGCTCCATTTGTACAACCAAAAAAAGCCCATCAAGCATATGAAACGGTTGCATTTTTAAATTTAACCTTGAAACCTCTTGTTAAGCTACTATTTTCATTAATATAAAAGCTAAATTACTAATATGTAGATATTAAAGAAATTATTTAAATTTGTTATTTATGACAAATGTGTGTTGGTTTTTTTTGGTTTTTTAAAAATACATTTTTTAATCATATGTATTATAATTAATCTTATATGGAAAACAAATGATGATATGTAAAAATTAATATGGTATTGGAAAAATTGTTATAAATTTAAGAGACAAAGTGAATTTATATTTTATATTTAACATCAAAATAAACTTCCATCAAACTCTTATATTTAGGATATGAAGTACTTCCTCTTGTCCTTAATATAAAACATATTTAACTAATTCGATTTGATTAATGAAGTTAGCTAAGTTAGTAAATATGTCATGTATTTTCTAAAACACCTTAGTCATCTTCCTTAATTCTCTCATTTCTTCTTGTCCTTAATTATGGTTGAGAAATTATCAATAAGGGTAAGTTAGGAAAAGAATGACAAATATAAAAGTTATATCTTTTATTTAGAAATAACATAATATCTTATATTAAGGATTGTAAGAGTATCGCTTAACTACTTAACTCTTTGTCCGGTTTAACTAGTCATTCAAATTTAGAGATACCAATTCATAATACATAATGTGAGATAGCATTAAAACTAGAGGTTTTTAAAACCTGGGACGAGACTGGGATACCCAATCATGGATCCCGGTCTCGATTTTTGGCTAGAATGCAAATTATTGGGACTGAGAAATCCCAGCTTTTTCTTTAAAAAATATCATTATATTAGTTAAATTCTCCATATTCTATTATTTAAAGTGATCATTTAATAAAGGGTTAAGGAGCAATTTTACACACGAGCTTTACCTCCAGGAGCGCCCAGCACCACGTGCTTTTTTCTGGAGCAAAAGTACACACGTGGTTACGTTTTGGGAGCGCCAAGACCACGGCAGCTTAGTTGACCGTTAGTCAACCGTTAAGTTGGATGGAAATGAACAAGAACTCGGGTAAAATTACACTTTTACCCTTAGTTTTAAATAAAAATTACCCTTTTGCCCTAAATTTTTTTTTAAAAAAAAAAAAAAACTAAAATTACCCCTACCCCGGTGGGCACCACCGCCGGGAGGGGCTATTTTTAGTTTTTATTATTTAAAACTAAGGGCAAAAGGTAATTTTCATTTAAAACTAAGGGTAAAAGGGTAATTTTCATTTAAAACTAAGGGGCAAAATGGTAATTTTCGTTTAAAACTAAGGGGCAAAATGGTAATTTTCGTTTAAAACTAAGGGGCAAAATGATAATTTTCCTTAAAACTAAGGGCAAAATGGTAATTTTCTTTTTTTCATACCATCATCGTCCACGTCAGCGTGTCAGTCCAAATAAGCGCCACGTCAGCGTCCCATCCAACTTAACGGTTGACTAACGGTCAACTAACTTCCGTGATGCTGGGCGCTCCCAAAATGTAACCACGTGTATACTTTTACTCCAAAAAAAAGCACATGGTGCTGGGCGCTCCTGGGAGTAAAGCTCGTGTGTAAAATAGCTCATTAACCCTTTAATAAACTAACAAGACCATAATACTACACAAATTGATCTAGATTTGAAAAATAGTATCTTATCATCATCTTCGTTAATCTTTATCATCTTTATATAGGAACTCTAACTAAAGATGTGATACACATCTTATCAAATGATAACTTTAATATGTGTCTTACCCCTTGTCCTTGGGTTCAATTGGTAAGGGGGTTGGACTTCCTCACCTCAAGGGAGAGGGTTCGATCCCTACGTTGGTCAAGGCGCTGGGGGAGGCATCCTAGGGGTCTAGGAAGCAGTGGAAACGCTGGTAGAAGTGGATACATGTGTACTCTCTGTCCAGTTCCAATATGTCCCGATCTGATTGTCTCAGTCCTGATCCTGACCCGAATCAAAAATTCTCATAATCAAAATGTCTGAGATCAGGCAAGAACGACAGGAACGGGAAACTTTGAAGACTCTTACCGGAAACATAGAAGGGTCGAAACTCGAAACCATTCATTTGGGATCGGCCCCATCTGAAATAGGGAAAGGCATTTCACTTTTTCAATGGACGGTGGGTCCCTCCACCATTGCTTTTATTATTGTCATATATTCAGTTTTTTGGTCACAGAAATAAATTTTTTTTTTTTTAATGTCCCTATAAAACCACACGTGAGAAAGCAGCACTCTCCCAAATCAATCAAATATTTATATAATACGTCCAAAATTAATGGGTTTTGTATATTTGTATGGCTTTGGGCACAAACATGCAAAGTAAGAATGTGTCCTTTTCAGAATTATCAATTCAATTCTTGCCTCCAAAACTTGAAGGTACCAAATATGGTACTTCGACAAATTTCTTTTTATTTATCTACCTAGCTTAATTATGCAGTTTTAATGTATGTTTATGTTCTTCAAACCAATTCCAATACCAAATATATATTTTTTATGAGTTTAATACCAAATATTTTAGTAAACTCTATAGTTAAGCCATGTTTATCATATTCCAAATTAGGTAAAATTCTCCCTGCAAATATTGAATTACCTCTACTTAATCCTACCGCACTATAGTCATTAGGGCTAAGCAAGGAACCCGCAACTTTGATGAGTCCGCCGCAACTCGGTGTAATTGGGTCCTTTTGAGTCCACACAAAAAGGTCTATCACGGGTTGGGTTAAAACCCGCCAATTTAAAACTTAAATGGGCATGCTATAGACACACCTTCAGATTGCATGTACCCGTCCATTTAGTTAATTCTTTAAAAAAAATTAAATATATGATGAATATAGGACAGAACATTGAGGACAGTAAGTAATTCCATTAGTCATAAAAAGATTTCTTCAAATTTTTGATGGTGGCTAATCACAAAATTAATTTGTATAACTCAATTTTTCTGAAAACTATATTTCAATAAAAGTAGACTTTAGAGGTCAATTTGATCAAGCATTATATATTTGTCATTGAATTGACAAATTTAGTATTGAGTATTGACTACTAATGAAAAAAAAAATTAAAAATTTATGGAGGTTATTGGAAATACAAATATTAACAATATAATTTGACGTTTCAATGTATGTGAATTATATTTTCTTAAGCTATTCGTTCCAAAAAAAATGTAGTTAATATATTTTATTTGTATATGGTTGGACTTAAATATTATATTTAGTCATTACACCAAACTAGACAAGTAATTCTTATTTGAACTATAATTATGACTTGCTTAATGATATATTTATAAGTAATTGAAAATACAACCTCATGATTGGTTAATTAATATAGAAAAATATATACCATTAAGAAAATAATAAATACCTTTTTTCGTCCAAACTAATGCTCCATCTGTCTTGCATATATGAGCTATATAATTAATTTACACAAATTTAAAAAATTAATCAATTAATTAATTTATAAAAAGTATTAAGATACTTTAATCATTTGTAATAAAAATTATACTTCATATGCAAACCTTTCTTTTAAAATATGTGCAATTAATAAAAGCAGTTTAAAAAACATTACGAATTTATGAGGCAAATTGAATCAAAGATTTATATTTTTTTTGCATGAGTATCTAGTATCCTGGACCTATCTTTTTTTAACTTGGAGGATTTATCGGGTCCAAACTAATCCGGATCGAGTCGGGTAAGACTACAAAAACAGAAAGCTCTTTGTATTCCCGAGAGCTTGAATTCGAGACATCTGGTTAAGTTGGAACAACTCCTACCAGCTTAATCCGGTGGTTGATAGTAAAGTAAAGATTTATATTAGTATAGATGGAGTACATGAGAAATGTAGAAAGTGATGAATGGATTTTGATGCAAATGTGTATAGTAGGTGATTATATTCAAGCTTTTATAATTAGGTGTAGTGAGTAGTAGTGACCCCACTTTGACCTCTTTAATTAATCTTTACCCCAAAAAGCTCATTTCCATACATGAAATATCATTTCATGCCACTCAAACACAAACTCTCCGTAATAAATATATACATAAAAGCCTTTTCATGCATGTGTAAGAGACTTGTCTATAAGCCACAAATCACAGTCAACAACATTTAGATAGGATAAGGTGAATATAATTAAAGTGTACAGTGTTATATGCCCCTAACTTTCCGCTAATTTGACTCCGCACACAAATTGAAACAATTCACAAACACTAACCCATATATATCAATATCATCATCTCATGCTTAATTTTAGGCTTTATCTGCCACCTATACATGTTGTTTTGCAGGAAAATCCCTTTAAGATCCCGATGAACTAAAAAATGTCAAAAAGTCATACAAAAAATTCGGATATCAAAAAATTCTTATTAACAACTCATTCAGTAGGTGATTAACAACTTCATCTGTGAGTTTTAACAACTCTTTAGACCTTTCTGACATCAAAATTTTCTATGGGCTTGTTTGACATTTTTAGTCCCTTAAAGCCTTAAAGGGATTTTCCCTTGTTTTGGCCCCTATATGGCATAAGAAGAATTAGCCATGCATTATTCAAAATCTATGTATAATATATGACTTGTTATAAATTACTCCCTCCGTCCCTAATTATAGGAGTAAATTTTGGAGTTGGTTTTGATCCTAATTATAAGAGCAAGTTTTAACTTTTGTCAATTTTTTCTTATAATACCCCTATTTATACTTATTATTAGGAGCATTATATATATGTGTGTTTACATATATATGTATATTTGTGTTTATGTGTGTCAATATATATATGTGTAGATATATATGTGTGAACACACACACACATATATAAACATATATCTCTGTGTGTGTGTGAGTGTAGATAGATCTATATGTATACACATATATACACACACATATATGTTTATATAGCAAGACCATTATTTCAATTAGAAAGCGTGTGGAAAGAAAATTAGATCTATATGTATACACATGGCTATATAAAAAGTAACTAATATACATATATAAACTAATATGTCATTGATATCTAACGTAAGACAAATTAGAAACACTTATAATTAGGGCAACTTGTGTTATTTTAAATTTATATAAGGACATTTTAGGAAAATGAGCAAAATTAACTAATTTAACTCCTCTCATTAATTCTCCCAAAATCGGTTAAATTGCTCTTATAATTAGGGACGGAGGTAGTATATGATATGTAATTTAGTTTATTTTAATTTTATTTAATTATATCCAGGAAGGAAAATTAATCTAAATGTATGCTAGATGAGAGTCACGTCATTGGTTACTAACCTAACACGGTTTCTCATACAAATAAAAAAAAATGAGTAAAGACATTAATACTGAAAAAACTATAAGGACTCAATTAAAAATAAAAATAAAAATACAAGACCTAATGGAGAAAATTATAGAGACTAGTATGTTAATTTTTCCATGATTAAAATTTATCTACACAAAGATTCCTTGCCTTTGGTAATTAAACAGAAGAAAAAGTAGGTCTTAAAGAAGCTAATGGTGTCGAGTTATCTTAAAATAAGAATCACATCATTTTTATTTGGTTTTGCATGGACCCATCTTTAGTTTAAATATAATAATACCACTTTTGTGTCTTCAATATGAAAAGCGATGTTCATGCTCTCATATCAACTCCGATCTTCATGTTTTAAAGAAAGAATGGTATCTTTTAATTATATTTTACTCATTAAATATATATATATATATATATATATATATCTTATTCCTCGAGAGATAGTATCGTGTGGAATGAAAGAAAAATAATAATTCTATCAATATAATTTTATTATATCAAATAGTATTATTGATACGTGATGTGTGAATGTAATAAAGCTGCGAGTTTTTAGTTTTAATTATGTCGAAAGTGTTCTCAAGTCATTCATTCATTATAGGTTTATTACATTAAATATAATGATAGATCAAAATGAATACTTTTTTTGGTCGAACGCCTACATATGATAACAACATTTTAATCCTAGATATCATTATCTAGAGAATTATGTGTGTTATCATTCTTGTAATTCAATGATATCAAACTCTTCTGTTAAATCTTTTTTAAAAATGAAGTAGTGATTTCAAACCCTCTATAAGTATAATAGGTGTGTAAATTATAACAAAAAAAGCTAAAAGCTTATGTATACATTTTGAGTATGAATCTATTTTGGATGCATACGATTCATTAATGTCTATAAGCTCTCTCTTAATATTAATTTATATATGTTATACATTAAATGTTGGGTTAAATATCATTTTTACTGGAAGTATTGTTTAAGGAGCATTCAACATCCGAAAGTTTTTTTATGAGCAAATTTGCTCTGAAAGTTTTTATGAGTAAATTTGCCTGAAAGTTTACAAAGAAGAGCAATAATTCAACGGTTAATATCAACCGATGGGTAAGATTGATATGTTTTTAAACTTTTGGGGCAAAAATGATACAAAAAGAACTTCCGGTCTTGAATGCTCCTAGCCAATATTTTCGTGGCAAAATTAGTATTTAACCCTTAAAAGTTACTCCTTGCTCCTAATTATAAGACAAAGTTTATAGTGCAAAATTGCACTATAAAATTTGTCATATAATTAGGACCGAATGTAGCATATATCTATTAATAAGTTAATTTACTACTCTTTGAGTTCGGTTTCTCTTATCATCTCTCGTAATCTCTTAATCATGTCCGTTCAATCAATCTGAAAAATCACAATACTACTTTGATTTTTCTCTCTTATTTTAATTAACAGTCTAGATGAGCTCATGAGGGATAATGAGAAAAAAAGCCAATGAGAGGATCTGCTTCCCTACTCTCTTGGGTCCTAATTAAATATAAGGGTTAGATAAAGGTTCCTTTTGGTCTTAAATTATAATAACTTAATCCACTTTATTTACTATATTTATAATTTTTCTTTAAAGTATCTCCATTAATTACATATATGAAGGGAGTTTCTATCAAAGATAGTTCCAATAGACCAATACACATAACTGAAGAGAATATTTTAAGTAAAACAGTATGCATTTGTTATAAATAAACAATTTTATTATTATCTACAAATTAATTATCAATTCTTACATTAAGGGCGGGTATTGTACAATTTTCATGTCTGAAAGCTACTTAATTGTCAATAATCTCCTATCATAAGGTTTATTTAAGAGAAAAAATGAAGTTGCCTATACTCATTAGCACTCTTTAATATCACAAAACTTGTAGACTTAAATTTAATAAGAGAGGATAAAAGCTTAGAAATTCTCAATTTTAAAGTTTTTATAGGCAGCAAACATGCTTTAAATTTTTTTTTTTCCTAGATAAATCTCCAAACCGCCATACTTTGGCAATGGAGTGTGTTAAAGATGAACTTTAATGAAGCCTTTTTATAAAGGGCATGGAAACTCTACAAAATACTTATAATGAGTGCGATTTATTACTCAAGCACGCCGCTTTGAGGGTTTGACTTAATTTCCTGGTTTTACTCAACAGTCAAATATTGATCATTATTTTCTTCAAAAGAAAAAAAAAAGCTACATTCATATAAGAGTAAATATCCTTTCTAGTCATTGACAAAAACACAAACCCTATTTTGGTCTGAAAAAAAAGTCTTTTTAATCCATAAAAAGGACGAATAATGGTCGATTGGTGAGCATTTTGATCCCTCACAAATTTTCAAAATGTCATTTTAGTCATAAAAAGGACGAATAAGGGTCGATTTTTTGTCGGGGACCAAAATGAGTCCGTGTTTTTGCGGGAACTAGAAATGGTATTTACTCTTCATATAATGTGATATCATTAATTTATTCCTATTTTGGAACTTTAAAGAAGGCCGATTATAGATGAATAATGATATTGATACGGCAATAGACCAAAAAAAAAAGATTTGATACGGCAAATATATCCACAATTGTGTATGTAGTATTTGTAAATGTATGACTTGAAAGTTAGTATTTTTATAATCTAATGGTATAAAAACATTTCAATAAATGAGAGGTCACATATTTGATTTCGTCTGTAACTTCAGACGGTTAATAATGGTTCCTTTAAATTAAAAAAGGATTAGTGATTTGATGTGCAATTTGAACCTAATTCATGGAAAACAAAGTGGTACTTCCTTTGATCCTTATCATAAGGCATTAACTAACAATTTTCACAAATCAATAAAAACCATGGTTCTCGGACCGGACCGGACCGGGACCGGAGGGTAACCGGTCCGGTCCGGGGTCAAACCGGTTTTATTTTTTTATTTTTAAAAATAAAAAAATATTTTTTTTTATTTTCTTTAGAATTTCATACTAATAACTCTAAAATCTTCTTTTTTTCACCGGTTTGACCCTGGTTTAGCTCCGGTTTGACTCCAGTCTGACCCACTGACCCTTGACCCAGTATCTAGACCGGTCTGGTGGCCGGTCCGGGTTTCAGAACCTTGATAAAAACAGTTAAAGTCAATGAAGTTGTCCTACAATTTAAGTAACTTCCAATATTACCTCTACTGACTGCATTAAACTCTAATATTATATTGATTATTACTTTCACCCACTACTCTTATTAATTATGGGTATACATGAAAATAATAATAATTAATGGAGGAACAAGCAAGTTCCTTATAAAAAGTACAAATATATTTGGTAGTTGATGCCTTATAATAAGGATCAGAGGAAGTAATTAAATTCAAATGGTTTAACCTAATAGAACCAACCACTAGATAACAATGTCCAAATTTGTGAAGTCATTGGCATGCACCCTCAAATTCAATCAACACCTAATTCCTTGCCAAACATACCAAAATTGAAGTTTACCTAAAAGAAATGATGCTTGCTTATACCAAACCAGAAATTAATTTGTTTTGACAAACAAAAATGAGCACCTTTATCCAAAGTGCTCTTATAAATGCACTATCATGGCAAAATCACTAAATGTGGCAAACCCAATTATTCTCATATAGTACTATTTTCTGTTCACAAATATAAATATCCCTCCCAAATGGCTGTAATGCCCATAATAATAATAATAATAAATAATCATCATTCATTTATTAATGCATTAAATAAATATTGGAAGCATCTTATGTGACAATCGGTGAGGCATGGGACCCACCAGAGCCCCCCACCCCGCTTCCATTTTGACCCAAGAAAACGGAGTTTTGGTTTGGCCCTTTTCTTGAAGAAGAGTCACGTCACTATCCACGTTATAGCGCGAAGGCGTTTTTGACTGGTTTCGGGCAGCGGTCAGCACCGTTGGGGCAGCTTCCTCCCCTCTCTCCCTGTCTCTCTCAGCCCCTCTCTCTCTCTCACTCCACTGCGTGTGCACGCCTCACTCAAAAGAAGATAACAATCTCACACTAACTGACTCAGACAGCCTGAGAAAAAGAGTGTTTTTGTGTTCTTAAGACTGCGAGCAAGCGAGAAGTTAAAGTTTTTTTAGTTGAAAGAAAGGTGAGGAAATGTTATGAAATTTTTCCTGAAAAGAGTTCCAGGTTTAGCTTCCTGGGTTAACCCGCTCGAGGTTCGTTTTGTTTGTATTGGCTTTTGGTTCTGATGTTGCGGTGGGGATGTTTCTGTGTGGTAATGGTGGAAAGTTGAGGGAGTTTCATGTGAGATTTGGGAGCTAGGGTTTTGGATAATCTGGGTTGGTTGGGGAAGAGGGGGTATTGGGGTGTCGGATATTGTCTGGATCATTGATTTTTTTGGCTGCTTACATCAATGGAGAGAAAGGTCCGCGTTTCTGCTTTCATCTGGTGGGTCTTGCTTGTTCTTCCATTGCGGTTGATTTCTGCTAACACGGAAGGTTTGTCAGAAGCTGTTAGCTTTTATCTCATTCACGTGTAACTTGCTATTTTTCTTTGTCTTAGCTGTAAAATAAAATGCTCTACCTTAAAATTTTAAAATTTGCTTGAGCATTTGCTTGTTGCTTCTTTGGTTGTGATTACTTGGGCAAATGGGTTCCTTTTCCCTTGGGCATCTGGATCCATCCACAGGACTTATGCTAGCTAGAAGAACTATTTCTTAATTGTAATTCTTTACTTTTTGGTACTTCTTTGAACTTTTTAATATTTTTACCATGAGCTATGGAATAAAATTTATAATGGATAACAAGTAATGATCTCTTAGCACAAGAAATCCTGAGAGATATTCCATCTCTAAGAAGTGTTGGTAAGGTTTCCATTGCAATAGACTAATGGTTTTATCTGTGAGAACATTTGATGAAGACTATTCATTTCTGCCGAGCCTGTTTAAAATGCTGAGTATTGTATTTGTTTGCCCACTGTAACTCGGGAATGAATGGGTCACACATGGAATAGTAACAATGTTGGTCGTTGAATTGCGTTACCAGATCTTCCAGATTAAATTTATTTCTTTCTTGCGCGATGTCTCACTATAGCAGGGCTACTTATCGTAATAGATTTTTTGTTGTTTTTTGGGTTAATATTTCTAATAGGTTGGCTAAGAAAATATCTTAGCGACTTGCCTCAAGTACTTCAGCTACTGAGCAACTTATTTTTGTGCTCAAACGAGTTAATCAACATGAAGCTGTATGTTTGTTACTCGCAATTTCTAACAAATGTGCCTTGTGATAGATGGAAAACACTGTTATATTCTACTCCTATCCGGAAACATCTATGTGGGTTTGACACTGCATTGCATTATGATTTTTACCCCATCTGATTGTTTAATTTCACATCTGTGTGCAGGTGATGCTTTACACAGCCTAAGGACAAATTTACAGGACCCAAACAATGTTTTACAAAGTTGGGACCCTACGCTTGTCAATCCTTGCACATGGTTTCATGTAACATGCAACAATGATAATAGTGTAATAAGAGTGTAAGCTGGCTACCGCTAAATATGTATCACTTATATATGCTTATACTATATGCAAAATCTCACAGCTTTTTCTAATGCTATCTTCCCTATCCCCCTTTTTTTTTCTTATGCCAGGGATCTAGGAAATGCTGATTTATCTGGACAGCTTGTTCCACAGCTTGGCCAGCTCAAGAATTTGCAGTACTTGTATGTTATGCCCTTATCGTGGATGTTTCAATCTTCTTGAGCCTCTTCATTTTATTATTAATTTTTTGTTAGCTTGAGGCAATTAGGTGAGGACAAATAAGCTTCATAATAAAGACCAGCTCAAGTAACAGGGTTTTCTTCATCCCATTTTTTAGACTTGTGCGTTTTGGGGCTTGCATATGATCTAGGATATATATATATTCATCTCAGAGAGAAAGGGGGTGGTTAAAAGGGCTTGGAGAATGTTCCTGATCCCACAGTTGCAACTCGCTAATAGTACCAGTTTCCCCTTCAGAGAACAGGGCTGATTTATCTGATAGCCCCTTATTTGGGTTGGTTTCTACAATTGTGAGCGCACGTTTTCTCTGGGTTTATGAGGTTTGTAAAGGCTCTAATCTTTGGGTTAAGGTTTCTACTCGTCAAAAGATTGAGGTTCAAAGGAATGTCCTATGTATTTCAACAGAAGAACAATTGTAGTTGAGAGAGTTGGGTTTTAGAGGGCCAACTTAGTGGATGTTTGGATGGTGCGAAGGGAACCTGCAGGAGTAAAGTTGAGTTTGAAGGGCCACAAGGCACACTGATTATTGAACAAAGAATTGAATGGGGTATCACTTGAGCTAGTATATGATACCAAAATAGTTGGACTAGGCAGTTGATACTATCAAAGAAAACATGCAAAATGAGATTAAGGAAACTCTAGTCAACTACTAGTCAACACTAAGTGGAGAGCAATGTGCTACTGAAATTTGTTTAAGAACCTCATGTAACTTATCCTATACGAATTAGGTAATAGTCGTAATCTTTTATTGGTTGAAAGAAAAATTATTACCCCTGTAAGGAATACTGGGATGTTGAAGCTAAACCCATTAATGGCTTAATATCATATCGCAGGACCTGGAAATACAAGACTTACAGAATACCATACAACATATATTAATTAATTAAAATAAATATTGATCTTGATATCTGATATTGACATGTTTGTTTGAGTTTAATAACAGGGAACTCTACAGCAATAATATTACTGGCCCAATTCCTAGTGACTTGGGGAATCTTACTAGCTTGGTGAGCTTGGATCTGTACTTAAACCGTTTCACTGGTCCTATCCCAGATTCTTTGGGCAAGTTGTCAAAGTTGCGATTCCTGTGAGTATACTTATTGTTGGCATTAACTTTCTTCCCCCAAAAATGTATATGCTGTGAAGGGTTGATCAGTTGATGCAGTGATAAAATACAATTGTAAGAGCTATAACAAAAGAAAATAAATTACTTCCCCAAAAACTGTATTAGAAATTAACTTTCAATTTCTCCCAAAGAAAATCTCATTTGATGCAAAATTCTGTGTATTATGTCACAGATGCCAAACACAGAAACCTTCAAATGTGCTTTTTAACATTTTCACTTTGAGGTTGGAATCAATCAAGAAATTTATGTGACCATCCTGGTAGAAGAATAACTAAATACTGAAAAAAGAGTTTCATGTCTGTTTCTAATGACCTATTTAAATATGGATGGGCCACACCAGCTTAAATATGGAAGGGAGATTTCTAACTTCTGTCCCCTTGTCCAAAATCACTTTACCTTCATGATTTTGTTTGGTGAAAATTGCCTTCATTTATCTTTTCAATATTGCTGTGCCTGTGCCTGTCAATCTGCATGTCTTTTGTTTTGTTCTTTTGGCTATCAGTATAGATTTTAATGCTTTTTCATTGGTTTGTCTGTCTAAGGATAGCCGGCTTAATAACAACAGCTTGTCAGGCCCCATTCCCATGTCATTAACCAACATTTCATCTCTCCAAGTGCTGTGAGTGCTAGTTTACTTTAATTTATGTTGTTATTTTGTTACTTTAGTTTAAATTGCATGTGCCTTGCTGCTATTTTGTTCTCAATTTATTTAACATGAAATTGCAGGGATTTGTCTAACAACCATCTCTCTGGCGTGGTTCCAGATAATGGTTCCTTCTCATTATTCACTCCTATCAGGTTTCTCATTGAGACAAGTGCTACTCTCACCTCCACTGGTCTTGGTTGCAAAGTTTTCTTATTGGGTTTCTTTCCTTTTTACAGTTTTGCTAACAACCTGGGTCTTTGTGGGCCAGTAACTGGGCACCCTTGTCCTGGTTCTCCACCATTTTCTCCTCCACCCCCTTTTGTTCCTCCATCCCCAATTTCTGCCCCAGGTAATCTTTCTGCTTTCTACTTTAGATTTGTGGTTTTATGTAATGCTGTGGTGAGCATAAAGAAGATAAAAAAAACACCTTTACTATATTCTTTCTGTATATCCAATTGCAGGAGGTAACAGTGCCACTGGGGCAATTGCTGGAGGAGTTGCTGCTGGTGCTGCTTTGTTATTTGCTGCTCCTGCCATTGCCTTTGCATGGTGGCGTCGAAGGAAACCGCAAGAATTTTTCTTTGATGTGCCTGGTTAGCATTCCCTTTTAAATGAGTACTAGATTTGTTGAACCTGCTAGTAGGATGGATTCTGACTTGAAGTATATTTGCAGCTGAAGAGGATTCTGAAGTTCATCTTGGGCAGCTCAAAAGGTTCTCACTACGAGAACTGCAGGTTGCAACAGATACTTTCAGCAATAAAAACATTCTGGGAAGGGGTGGATTTGGTAAAGTATACAAGGGACGCTTGGCTGATGGTTCATTAGTTGCGGTGAAAAGACTGAAAGAGGAGCGCACACCTGGTGGGAGCTTCAGTTTCAGACTGAAGTAGAGATGATCAGCATGGCTGTACATCGAAATCTTCTTCGACTGCGTGGATTCTGTATGACACCTACTGAAAGACTGCTTGTTTATCCCTACATGGCTAATGGGAGTGTTGCGTCGTGCTTAAGAGGTAGATGTTTTCCACTTTTACCTATATTTTTGAAAGTCATTACGCCTGTTAGTCATGCAATAGAATGTACCAAGGCACGATTAACGCAAGGACATTTTACCTACATTTTTTAAAGTCATTATGCTTGATAGGTTGTTAATCATTGAACAGAATTTACCAAGTCATTTTAGCTTTGATTACATGACCTTGAATTGTGGTTTCTGAGGAGAGAAAGGGTCTTTTGGTCCAATGTAAAGACGCAGATGATGCTAACCTACAGAAAAAGTGAGGTTAGCATATCCTATAAGTATGATGGCTGGGGAGAGGGATGATAATGTTAGTATAACTATTCCCCTCATTATTTATTGATGCCTCTGCTTTCTGATTCCATGTTCGTTTTTAAATTGACAATATTCAGTGATTTTTTTATTTGAATTTTCATGATTCAGGGGTAGTCTTCCTCTCATACTTCAGCATTTTGATAGTTCAGCATTTTGATAGTTCCGCATTTTGATAGTTGGTTTGTTCCTCATAGAGAAGATTCTTTCCCTAGTTTTTCTTAGTCGCCTTATAATTTTGTATTTGTATTACTCTAGAGCGCCCAGCACATCAACCTCCCCTGGATTGGCCGACAAGGAAGCGAATTGCATTGGGTTCTGCAAGGGGTCTTTCCTATTTGCACGATCATTGTGATCCCAAGATTATTCATCGTGATGTGAAAGCTGCAAACATATTGTTGGATGAGGAGTTTGAGGCTGTCGTAGGGGACTTTGGGCTGGCAAAACTTATGGACTACAAGGATACCCATGTCACAACTGCTGTACGGGGCACAATTGGGCATATAGCTCCAGAGTACCTATCTACTGGGAAATCTTCTGAGAAGACTGATGTTTTTGGGTATGGTATCATGCTTTTGGAGTTGATTACTGGACAAAGAGCTTTTGACCTCGCCCGGCTTGCAAATGATGATGATGTTATGTTGCTTGATTGGGTATGTTTACCTTAAAAGTGTATCCTCTTGTCGTTTTTTTTTTGGCCAAGAATAAATTAATTTAGTGGTGAGTCGTGTTAAAGTCCAGATGTTAAAATTTGATTAGAGAACTTAATAAATAGTGCTTGAATTACTCAAAGTCTTTTCATTGTGGCTCGGGCCGAGTGGTTGTGCCCAACTTCTATACTTGGCTAAAGTTTCTTTTTGGTAGTTCACCTCCAAATCTCATACTCTTGAACATGTTCTTAGGTAAAAGGACTTCTGAAAGAGAAGAAGCTGGAAATGCTGGTCGATCCTGACCTACAAAAGAATTACGTTGAAGCTGAGGTAGAACAGCTAATTCAGGTTGCACTGCTGTGCACGCAAGGTTCTCCTTTGGACCGGCCTAAGATGGCAGAAGTTGTGAGAATGCTCGAAGGCGATGGCTTGGCCGAACGGTGGGATGAGTGGCAAAAGGGGGAAGTGTACCGCCAGGAAATGGAGCTAGGCCCTCATCCTGGTTCTGACTGGCTTCTTGACTCAACTGAGAATCTACACGCAGTTGAGCTTTCTGGTCCAAGGTGACATTAGCACTGTAGAAAAGTAAAGAAAGAAAGCATTATTTATCCCTTTTTTTCTTTTTTTCCCTCCTTTAACTATAGAAGCTCTCTCTTACCTTGTACCCTCCCTTTGGTTCCTTTTGAAAATCACATCCTGATTATGCCTCTTGTAAGTCCAGTGCATTGTATTCATTTACATTTGTGCATAGGGGTTAGCTTTATCATGAGTTGTAATCTGTATCATCTGCAGTTTGACAATGATGTTTACATCAAATGAAACTGATAATTCCATCTTGAGTTTTGTAGACTTGCTCCATCCACAATTTTATCTTGTTACGTATTGGTGTTTACTTTTATGGATATATATATATATATATATATGGGTTTAATGTTTCTGTTTTTACTGTAAAAACATTTTTTCTGTCACACTCACATAAAAAGTGAGTGGGTCCCAATAATATTTTTTTCTCTTTTTCTTACAATGGAATCCACTCACTTTAATGTGAGTGTGACAGAAAAAAATGTTTTTGCAAAAACAGAAACATTAAATCCTATTTTATATATATATATAACTTTCCAAACGGTTATTTATGAATCATTCCAAGGGAAAAGTTGCCGATTAAGATAATCAGGGGAAAACACAGATTTTGTTATCCTTACTGAGAAGGTGGTCATGCTAACACGACGTGTTTTTCAAGTCTTTTGCGGTTTCTCTGAAGTACGTGAGGAAGTAGGTGAGATGAGAATGAGAGAATGGCCTGGACTTCATGGATTGATGTGCTGGAAAGGATATATATATATCGTAGATTGTCCTATCCCAGCGATATTGAATTTTTTGAGAGAAAATAAATTTCATTCTGCAGATTGTTTCTTTTAAATTTGGGTTATATAGATTATTATTATTATTTTATTTTTAAATTATATATGGATAAGTTTCTTTGAAATATGATGTTCACTCAAACATATAATAAGCTAATTGAAAGCAAAGAATTATTTGTATAAAATTTCAATTTTAAGGAAAGTCTTGTGCATTTCAGTCATCATCAATACTAATTTTACAACAGGAATTCCCCAATCCAAGGGATTTCAGTACTTACACAAGAAGTTGTAATTTGTATATACTAACATGTCCATCATTCTTTATCTATCTTCCACCAGATACGTAAAGCAAAGATCATACTCTGCCTATGAAACTACGGTGTTTGAAATTCCTTATTTCCTATATAGATTTATTCTTTACATTCACTATAGCCTAAACCACCATCAAACTACTTTGTTATCCCAAATGAAAAGGAAAAATGATTCGGAACCGCGGCAACTAAATACCTTATCTTAACCAGCTATAGCATGTAGTGTGAAGACTTTATAGCCAGAATTCTGTCTCAGTTCATGAATTGGAATGATGATTATCTGAACCAGTCTGGGATCCCTTATTTGAGTTCGGAAAGGTAAATAGATTGATGTACGAGGAATATAAATCATCCTCCATCGAAGGTAAACTCCTATGCCTGAAACTAGTAGATGATTTATCATCCAGTGTTTCAAAATTGGGAAGTGAAGAGTCAAAATCTGCCTTGATAGTGTCATATGAAGGAGAACTTGATGATTGTGGTCTTGTGGAGGCACTCTTATCCTGATGGGTTCCCAGCTCATTCGCACGATGATAATCATCATAGTCACCAGCGGTATTTTTCTCACCGAAATGTCCCCCTTCTGCTGTAGATCGATTTGCGCTATTTGTACAGAATGGATTCTCAGAGGTATCATCTGGTTCACGTAAGCTATTTTTCTTCTTAAGATCACAAATGTAGACTTGTTCAAGACTCGCTGCTGACTGAGCTTCATTATAATCATGATGAGATTCCAGTTCATTCATAAAGTTGCCACCATAGTCACTAACAGTGTTTTGCTCATTAAAACTTTCTGTTGTCGCAGACTGATGATAACTACCGGTATAGAATGGATTCTCAGAGGTATCATCTGGTTCACAAAAGCTATTTTTCTTCGTAAGATCAATAAGGTGGGCTTGTTCAAAACTCGCTGCTGACTGAGCTGCATTAGAATCCTTACGAGATTCCGGTTCATTCGTAGAGTTGCCACCATAGTCACTAGCAGTATTTTGCTCATTAAAACTTCCCCTTTCTATTGTTGCAGACTGGTGAGAACTACCAGCATAGAATGGATTCTCAGAAGTACTATCTGGTTCGTGTTCAGTACATTTCTTGGTAAGCTCATTAATACGGATTTCGGCAAGACTAGCTGCTGACCGAGCTGCTGCAGCGGCAACTTCAGCAGTTTCAGCAGCAGCATGAGCAGCATCCAACACATCCTGCAAGTCTACATCATCCTCAGATGACTTCTTTTCAAGAGAGGGAGGTGAGTCACTATGTCTTGTGGAAAATGATTCCGGTGATGCTAATGGAGGAGAGATAAATGGTACAAACTGCTTATTATCCGTTCTACCAGAGGTTTGAGATTCATCTTTATATATGACTGATCTTTCTTCAACTTGCTCCTGCTTTACATCTTCAGTAACTCCAAAATGGCTTGATGAGTGATATTCAACTTCCTGATGTGGAAAACCCGGAGGAGTGGCCATTTCTGGATCTGTGGCAATATTTACGTTTGAGAGCACTGGTGCTTGAGGAACTTCAGGAAATTCTGATGTGTCAGAATCAGAATCAGTGTGTTCTTGGTTGGATTGGGAGGGAGCAATCTCAGAATCAGGTTGTTCTTGGTTCGGTTGCTTGGTAGCAGAATGTGATTCTTCATTGTGCTTTTCATCAGGAAGGATCAATTTAGACTCGCTAGAAATTTGTGTAGGGCCATTCTGAAAAGAAGAGGACATGTATTAATAAAAAAATGAAAAAGAGAAGTTGCCATTACCATGATCTCAAATTATATTATTTTGGCTACTCAATACTGCCAACTACTTACCAGCAAGTCTTCTTGTTTTTTGAAAAGCTCAGTTTCAGAAGCAGCTGGATCCCAATCTATCTCATGCTCAGCTGCAATTTCTTTCAGAAGATTCAGTCTCTTATCTGGCGGTGGAGCATGAACAGATAGAAGCTCTACTAACTGCAGTTGCAATTCAAATGCAGTATGTCACAGAAAGAAATAGCAATTACCCTTCTTTACATGCACAGAAAAATTGAAAATTTATTGAACCTGGCGGTTAACTCCACAATCTGGCATGAGCTCAGTGGCTGCTGATACAAATTCCTTTCCATATTTGGATGCAAATAGTAGTTGCACCTGCAGCAACTCAGGCAGATCATCACATCTTGGCGCAGCAAAACATATGCTAGATATTGCTTCCTTCAAATCCAGAGGGCATTCCCTGTATAACATTGAGGGTTTGGAAGCATAATTAGAAAACTTACGAGTAAATAAACATCTATGATACGCATTACAGTTCAATACAGATTTCATAAGCTATTCCAATAACTTATCCGCCAAAGTAGGTTAACATAGATTAGCAGCTTTTCATTTAGTAGATTTGAATTAGAATATAACAGTGTATGGTACTTAAAATATAGAGACCTCGTATTAGTGGAGTCAGCACTGTGATATTAGTCAATTTTGCAAGTCCAGACAAATATGCATGCCTTCTGTTTTATTCCAACTATGTCCCATGGAGGAATCACTACTGCTCATGAAATCGTTGCAATTTCACGAAACTAAACTATGAGTTATGCTTTTCTTTTCTATGATACCTTTGTGATTCAATTATTGGAAGGCGGACCACAATAAGTTCACAAAATAATTCAATGATCTCTTGAGCAGCTATCATGTTCTCCTCTCTGATAATATGTTCCACCTGCATAGGTCATCTCATCATCAAGAACAGCACTAAAAATAATTGAGTGAAGAAACTTTTCCATGGGCTGGGGGGTTTAAAGTTGTGGAAAAGAAAAGAAAAAAAGAAGCTAAATATTTATTTATGCGAATCAGTTATACCCTAATCCGAGCAGTCGCCTCTTGACCAGTCTCAAGGAGCTTGGCTATGTCACGGCGCATCTGCTTTAACTGAATCTCTCTTCTGTTTCTTAACAACTTTATTCGTGGAATTGTCAGCTTCAACAGGGTTTTGCTGAAAGAGTAAAACATTGCAAGAAAAAATATAATCACTTCAGCAGAAAAATCAAAGAAGAATGAACATTAAAAACAGAATGAACTCATGTATGAACATTGAAATCAGAATGGACTCATGCCCAGTTAATCTAATGAAACGTGAACATTAAGAAAATAATAAAATACACTATCCCCTTGATTCACTTACAGACACAATTGAACTGGAACACAAAAAATGAAACACCTGCAATATTCAGTAGAAAATCTAGGACAGCAAAAGCTCATAATGGAAGATAGTCGAAGGCTTATTATGAATAACTCTGGTTAAGTTAACGATATTAGTTCAACAAGGTAAGCTCACGTGATGATTTCCTATTTTTATTAATAAAGAATTAGATATAAGTCCTTCCTTTCAAAAAGAATTCAAAGATATCATATTCATACATTCCAGATGATTACGAGAATATATGCAAAATAGGAAGAAAAAGCCAGACAAACACTTAGATTGGGGCCAGACATGAATTATCAACAAAGAAAATAAACCTAGAAGATATGAATCACCATTTGGAAGCCATAAAACCCCAGTTGAAGAAGGACCCGAGAATCGACATGGTCTAGCGTCCTATCAAACCAGTGTCCTGAATCGCATAAAAAACAGAACCGGGGATCAAAATCGAAACACTATACAGAACTCGGGCGATTCGGAATCCTCAATATGCGCCAAATTTGAATAAGAAGTGGGAAGGAAAACAGAGGAAACTTGGGAGGCGATATCAAAGATGAGGAATGAAATGAAAAAAAGAGATAAAGACGAAATTAGAACGGGGAAAAGAGACCTGCTTGTTGACTGGTTGTTCATTAACTAGGAAGGATTGAATGATCTGGAAAACGCACTTATGGATTATATAAATTGATTGATGAATGCGTGTGGATGATACGAAGTGAAGAACGCGGGAGTCCAAGTCGGGAGAGGATTTGTGTGGGGCCATACGGGGGAAGAGTAGGTTATGCAGAAGCTGACTGGTTGTTTTTGTTTGGATTCTTTTTTCTGTTATTCCTACCGCTTTTATCCGTTATGCTTTTTTTTTGGTTAAAATTATTATTATTATTTTAGCTGGTGGAATATGGCATATAATTTGTTGGCTTAAATAATGTGGCAAATTATTATTTTTCTCTTTCATGAATTTTTCTTCAAGGTAATATTTTTCTTACCAATGCAGCTTCATACCACGAAATATGGATTATAAAAATGGTTTCTTCTGACTCATACTATTTTCGATTGGTTCTCTTGTTTTAACTCCTTTCAATTCAATTGCATGTACACATCTGGATTAATATCTGCTTAATGTATACATCTGTATTAATACCATATGTTTTTTTTTTTTCCTTTTTTCCCATACGCAATCATGTATCTTGACCTATATCTTTTTATCATATGTACTTTTTTTCATACGCATCCAATATCTTGACTTATCTCTTTTTAACTCGGAGGATTTATCGGGGTCAGACTAATCTGGATTTACCCCAGGTTGGTCTCCCAAGTAGGAGGGAAGAGCTATTAATGTCATATACTGCATTCATTGTACAATCTTAAATTGAGGACCAGAACAACTGAACAAGTACCTTACCATTCGATGGTTAATACCATATGTATTAATATCATATGGACGCATCTTCTCAGGTTTACTGTATGTTTCCATTGGATAAGAGTCTGAGTAATTGGTGCCATGGTGGATTGAAACAAAAACCCAAACTTGCAGCAGTTGTGCGCCATTCCAGAATCCCATGATAACATTCTACGTAGGCCCAAGGGACACCCATTGCAAAAACATACTGAAATGTATGCCCCACATCCATCCAAAAGTTCTTGGACCCTTATATGCTTAAAACGCCCAAATCACATCCAGAGAAAATAGCATAGGTGCACTAATGTTCAGCCCATTCCTAGTGGTGTTTTCTTTGTTGGTTTTGATTAGTTTTGATGATGTCTTATATAGATGCCATTCTAAAGAGCAAAAAGGTTGCATACTACATTTATCTTCTACTTTGACTAATTCTTATATTTAATGTAGATGCAAAGTTTAATAATGGAGAATGATCAAGAAAGGAGACTAAAGAAAGAAGAACTTGAAGTCTCTATGATCAAACAGAAGTTGGAATGAAGCTTCATTATATTTGAGCTACAATGGAGTATACTTTATTGATGGAGAATAATCAAGATTGAAGAAGGAAGCTCTTGCACAATATAATGGGAATATCATAAAGCAAAAAGTTATCAAATGATTTTGGGGGATAATCTAGAAGGAGAGAAGAAATTGAAGAAGGAAGAACTTGCAATGCAATGGAATATCTTTATTCAAGTTCTTATATTGATGCTAGAAGTCTCCAAGATCATATGGAAGCTGGAACGGATCAATTCGAGTTAAAACCATCAAAAATCGGTTCCAAGATCAGCAAACTCGAGTTCATAACTTGCAAACTCGAGCTCTGTAATGTTCTCAGCAACTCTGGCACTTCTGGACAAGGGAAACTCGAGCTTATAACTTAAACCTCAGGTTTGAAACTCCAAACTCGAGCCCATAACTAGCAAACTCGAGCCTGTAATGTCCTTAGCAACTCTGGCGCCTCTGGACAAGACAAAATCGAGCTTAGAACTTAAACCTCAGGTTTGGAACTCCAAACTCGAGCCTATAAGTTGGCAAACTCGAGCTTGCAGCGGTCTTCAGCATTTCAGCCTCTGTTCAGTGTTTCACTTGGGCGACGTCTGGTAATTCGAAGATATCTCCTAAACTAGAGATCGAATTGAGGTGAAACCAATGGAATATGAAACTAGACTCCCAAGGCGTCATGTTGATATATAATTCAAGCCAAAAAGAGTTAATATGAAGGAGCTATGAATTTATGAAGTTGACAGTGAAATCCACGTCACACAAATGACCAATCTTCAATGTTTTGAGTGTATCTCACAAACGGAGAATCCAATTGAGCTGAAATTAGTGGCATTGGAAAGTAGACTCAAAGGGCTTTCCAATCGATAGTTGAACCAACCAAAACGGAGTTCAGACCAGGGAGATATGACCCCCGAAAGTAGACAGTCTGTTCTGGGTGTTGCACAATTTGCTATAAAGAGAAGCAAACTCGAGCCTATTAGTTGACAAGCTCGAGTTCGCGGGTACGAGAGCTACCAGTGTCGTGAAAATCATCCAAACTCGAGCCTATAAGTTATACTCTCGATTTTAGACAAGACAGAGCAAAATATGGTTTGGGAGAGAACCAAACTCGAGCCTACTTATGCAAACTCGAGTTCACGTCCCTGATACAGAGAATCATCATTCCGAAAGTCTCATTTCTCAATCACATGATTACCCAAATGACTTATACTTCTTCTTAACATTATTTATATCATTTGTGAACATGTTTCAGATTATTAAAGCTTGACAGAACATCAATCTTGACAGAAATCAAGATCTATCAAAAGTGTGAAGATGATTTTTGCCGCACATTTTCGAAATGGGAAAGATGACAGATTTCAATGAGGAACTTGAACAAATACTCGTCGTGATGTTCTCCAATACATTCAAACATTCGACGATGAAATAGAAGCCTCAACGGATTCATCATTCGAGTTTCTATTATGACAGATTTGAATTTGCTTTAAAGTCAATTAAAGCAAGTCGATGACAGCCTGGAAAGAATCAAAAGCATTAATCTCACTCGTCAAACAGAGGATCAGTCAAAATGATGAATTCCCTCATTTGGAAACAATTGCTATAACTTTTACTCAGAATGATTTCTTGTCAATCCTAGTGAGGGGTTTACTTCAAGTACAGAACGTGTAATCAAGTTGAAAGAAGATAGTGGATTGAAATTCTCAAGTGGAGCTTGGGGACTGGACGTAGGTCAAGGATTGGGTCGAACCAGCATTCAAACTATTTCCAAAGTTAAGAAAAGTTCTTAAAGTTCTTAGTTTTTAATCAAACACCCAATTCACCCCCTCTTGGGTGATAGCCAAGTCTTTCATTTGGTATCGAGCTGTGTTCTTGTTTAAAGGACTTAACAGTCTCAAGAGTTATCAAATGGCCAATTTTGGGTCTTTGCTCGTTTTTGAAATGTTTTGACTTTACCATTCCACCACTTTTCAAAGATATTGATTTTTGGTTTTGGAAAGCTAGAATGACTAGTTTTATCAAAGCAACTGATTTTGATATGTGGAAAGTCTTTACAAACGTTTTTGACTTCACTCCAAGAAAGGATTGGACGAAACAAATATGAAAATGTTTTCATTAAACATTAGAGCAATGAACATATTATACAGTCTTTAACCGAAAAGATTTTGAGAAAATCAAATGTTGCTCTAGTGCTAAAGATATTTGGGATTCTCTTGATTCTATTTATGCTTCTAACAATTGTGTTGAAGTTGAAAGTGTTGACAGTTCATCCGAAACTATCACTTGTGGTATCCACATTTGATGAACAATTGGAAGTGAAGAATAAAGAAGGAGAAATCTTAGAACACTTCTATGATCTAGTCAATACGAAAAGAACAAGAGAGTGAGGACTCCCAAGAAGAGCTCATTGTGCATGACCGATAGCGACTTCGGCAAGTGCACCGTCGTTATAAGTAATAAAGTGATAAGAAAAGTATCGTTCCCACGAGGAATAGTACTCACCACTAATTAGTTATTTCACTTTAGTTGGATCAATGAGAAATAGGGAGTGAGTTGTAACCAAACATAATTTAAAGAATTAAATAAAGAAAAAGCATTCAAGATTAAGAATTTCAAGAACAACGCTTTTAGAAAAGATGAGTAATCAAGAAAACGCAGCTAGGGCATAGAATTTCCCCTATGTTCCTTCGAGTATTTGAATTAAATCCTTAATTGACTATTATTCCCATGATTGACGATCAATTCTCTAAAATTAGACTAAGTCCCAATGTCTTGACTCTACCTTAGCCCGTTATCTTTAAAAACAACCTAATGTCTTAGTATTGTTTGGAAAGATCAATGTATTAAAACCAGAATTATGAGATCGCATAAACTCGTAAGCCTATGTCTAGGTCATGCAACTCTATGACGAATTAACGGTTCCAGTTTAAATGCACCAACATCTCTATTGTCATACACCAACCTATGAACAGTCTAAAAGGTGATCAGTCTTTAAGAAAGCTTTAAGCAAAGATAATTCATTCAATCATGGTAAATAACGTTCAATCAAGAATCCAAACAAATACTTAAACTCGCATAGGGTTCATCCTCGCCCTAACTACAGAAGACTAGCCAAGCGTGGCTAGGTTAACAAAATAAAAGAAAAGAGATGAAAATTAGAATTGTTCTTGATCCTTCTTTCTTTCTTCAGCCGTCTTCCTCTTTTCTTCGTCCTTTCTCTCTAAACCTTTGGTAAATACCGAGATTTAGAGAGCATAAGGATGTTTCTTTCTTTCTTTTGTGCTTTTGTTACTTCTGCGTCTTGTCTCTCTGTAGTCTCTAGTGTGTGTCTCCCTGTTCTTTATATAGAAATTCCCTTAGGTTGACTTGGGCCGTGATCTCGATCCTCGTCTTTAATGAAAGATATGCAATATCCTTTTGAGATCTCCAATCACTTCCAAATATTTTGTAATCCACTCTCTCATATTACACAATTGATTCAAATTGATTTCCTTTTTCTCGCTCCTTTCTTAATCACTAATAACTCCCGCAAGATATATACAATAGTAATAAATTTAATCCAATATATCTCAAATTGATACTCATTTAATTATAAAATATGCACGTATCAATGACAGTGATCAAAAATTACTTGGAGCTCGAGATGCATATATGGTAAACCATTCCAATTCCTCTTGTATAGTTAAAAATGATTATGAACATCTGCATAAAAATGTTCTGCAATCGTTTACTAATTCTATTTTGAAAAACAAACATGTTTTCGAAAATCATGCTGGAAGATCATGTGGGAAGAAAGAATATACAGATATGGGCCATTTGACATTGCATCCTCTAGACCAGCACAATTTTTGCAAAACTGTTTATAATAAGCATTATTCTATTGTTTGCAATTATTGTGGTAAATCTGGACATATTTCTCATACATGTTGTATTAGGAGAAATTATAATGTGAGAAATAAATTTGTTTGGGTTCCTAAAGGACAAGTAAGGTCCACTACTAACACCAAGGACCCAAGTATAAGTGGGTACCAAAGTGTCCATCTAGTGCTCTATGTGTGCAGGATAATTTGAAATTCAGTGGACATAAAGGTATTAAGAGGATGAAGAAGAATCCAAGAGTGTCTCATGAGCCTAAAAGGAGACTCACATCAAGCAAGAGAACTCTCAGAGCATCCATTGCTGGAATTACATAATCAAATCGTAAGAAGCAATGGACACCTATAAGAAGAATACATTCTGCCTCAAAAAGAAACTACAATGAAGTACCATTCAACTATCTTGAGGAAAATAAGAAAAGAAGGATTTCTCGTGCACAAAGGAAAAGATTTTTGCTGTCTATGTCTTTTGAGAAAACTTTGCCCACACCCATAAGAAAACATATGAAGAACCAATGGGTAAGCAAATGAAATACTCCAAGTACCTAAGGTAAAGGTATACAATGGTAAAATCTCCTATGCTATCATTTGAAATATTCATTGAGGTTTTATATTCTTTAACCTTAGGAATTAACATTGCAAACTATTTTTTCAAATTGGGCTTTAACTTCCTGATTTAGTCTTCAAAGGGATTGCAATGTTAATAACTTAATTCTTTATGCATACATGATAATTTGAAAAGAGAACATCTCTTTATGCATAAAGTCATGTTTAATTCATTATGCTCAACTATTCTGAATTGAGTGTATTTTTTAGAGCATGTAAATCTTACTTCTACAAGCTAACAATGATTGGATCCAAGGAAGGTTGGATACCAAGGAAGAAAAAGATTTATACAGTTTTGTAGGATCAAGGAAAGCTTATCAAGAATGCAACATAGAGAAATGATCAAGCCTTGAGAAAGCTAAACAAGCTGCTGGATGCTGATGGTGAACATTGGAAAAGGAGTTATCTAATCAATCCATCTCAACCAAGCAAGCTTTTATGAGGACAAGAGGAATTACGGTGATATCTAATTCTTGCCTCTTACTATGATTATATTTAAATTCCAGTTTGCCTTTCCAAACTCCAAATTTGAGTCAACCATGTTTTTGAAATAATATTGCTCGAAATTTGTGAAATCTTATTGTTTGATCTATATATTCCATATCATCAATCACTAATATTCCAACTCTATTTAATCAAATTATTAGTGAGTTTCTATTGATCAAACAAGTGAATTTGTGCATAACTTTCTAAGTTTATGTTTTTGAAAATGCACAAGTCTAAAATTTTCTTGGATTTCAATTCACAATGTTTTGTGAAAATATAAACAAATGTTTTGAAAACATATCCATACTTTGATTGCATTCAAATAATGTTTCAAAATTGGAAGTTAATATTGTATTCTGAATGTTGGATATGCTTCAAACTTGTCTAGTTGAGTTTTCCTATCATTCACATATTGATCTTTAATGTGTTGCTTGAACTCCTTTGTTTTATCTTCTAACTAGTTGGACTTCATGTCTAATGAGTTATCCATATATGAGCTTCAAGCCTATCTTCTACAAAAGATTTCAATCTGTGAAACTATTATGCCTTATGCATAAATTCTTATTGGCCAAGTTATTCCAAGCTTTATGAATGTTCATTAATGTATTAAATGATAATGCATTAACCATTAGTAGAATAACTTACTAGGATAATATTCTGGAACTCTAGTCATTTGGACTAATGAGTTTGTGCTTCATCATTAATGAATCTTAGTATTCTCTTAGTTGCTCAAATACATCAGCATTTGTCTTCCATCCTTATCTTGAGTAACTATATTCATAGTCTTGCCTTAAGCATTTTTCTAATCCTAAGATGCAAGATTATCTTTTGGTCAATAGCAAAGTCATTGTGCTCATATATTCCTGTTATGCTAAGCATGTTTCGATAATGCTTTACTTTCATGACTTTTGCTCTTGAGAAAATTCTTCTACATGTAAACTTCAATGTTTTCTTAATCTTGAAGCATTCTGATTTATTCATTAAACATGTTGACTTCCACCATGTTTCAAGTGAGCATTGTTCTCAAGCATGTTTCAAAAATGAATCTTTCATTCATCAAAATTTTTATTTCATAATTCATTATCATGATTTGAAAGAACATTCAAGATTTAAAACAATTTTCATATTTCATTATCATTCTTCAAAAATATGATTTCATTCATGAACTATGATTTGATAAATGCTTATCATTATGGATAAATATTTTCTATGCTCATTGATCAAACTTACATGTATTTTATCAATGACATCTTTTCTGCATAAAGTATATTTACAAATTGTCATTGAGAAATAACTGTATTAATATCATATAGTTGTTACCCTTTATGACTCATTGGATTGAATTTATTCTATTGGGTAAAACTATAGCTTGGTCTTTGCTTACTATGCTCTTTGCTCAAGTTTCATATGATTTAATTGCATAAGAGCATAAGAGTTGTTACCCTTAGTCATGCATTCATTAAGGGGGAGCTTCACATTCTCATGTGTTTTATATCTTAAAAGTTCATCTCCTTTATTTGATGAAAACCCGTCTAAGCATTCTCATCTACATCTACTATGCTGTATTAGTTTTGATGATGAATTATATTTTCCCTTCATTATCTTAATTCAAAAATATCATATGGAAAGGGATATTTTGATATCATGCTTCACTAACAAATCTCTTTGGCAAAGAAAGTTTTCAATTTGTAGCAGGAGATTCTGTTATGTACTAGGACATTCCTCAACATACTAAAAGGAGAAACCATTACATTGAGGAAAGATATTTTGATGCTAAAGCTGTGATATGAAGTACAAGAAAACTTCTTGAAGCCAGCTGAGCCATGTTCTATAGAAGAGCTGTATGAAGGAAAAGAGAAGGATGGAAATGATCTCATACAAGAAGAAAGCAAGCAAATGGACTTCATTGATCATTCATCAATTTGCAAAATCAACATGATCATTTCTAATCTCTATCTTTTATATTCATTAGAAACTTTGCACATGTTTGGTATTTATATACTTTAATTATGAAAGATGTTTTCGAAACCTCTCCAAACTCTTTCAAACTTGTTTTCATAAAAACATTATTGCATCATATTAAGAATGAAAACAATTTCAAATTGGGGAGAGAAAATCAAATCTTTGATTCTGTCTAATTTAGTTATATACTTGTCTCTCTACAAGCATCTCTTCTTTAGACTCAACTTTTTGCTAATGACAAATAAGGGGGAGAGAATGGCAAGAAAAATATGCTAGGTTTATTAGCTTTTCATATTCATACATACTTTTCTTAAAGTATTTGCCATCATCAAAAAGGGGGAGAATGTTGGTTTTGATTAGTTTTGATGATGTCTTATATAGATGTCATTCTAAAGAGCAAAAAGGTTGCATACTACATTTATCTTCTACTTTGACTAATTCTTATATTTAATGTAGATGCAAAGTTTAATAATGGAGAATGATCAAGAAAGGAGACTAAAGAAAGAAGAACTTGAAGTCTCTATGATCAAACAGAAGTTGTAATGAAGCTTCATCATATTTGAGCTACAATGGAGTATACTTTATTGATGGAGAATAATCAAGATTGAAGAAGGAAGCTCTTGCACAATATAATGGGAATATCATAAAGCAAAAAGTTATCAAATGATTTTGGGGATAATCTAGAAGGAGAGAAGAAATTGAAGAAGGAAGAACTTGCAATGCAATGGAATATCTTTATTCAAGTTCTTATATTGATGCTAGAAGTCTCCAAGATCATATGGAAGCTGGAACGGATCAATTCAGAGTTAAAACCATCAAAAATCAGTTCCAGGATCAGCAAACTCGAGTTCATAACTTGCAAACTCGAGCCTGTAATGTTCTCAGCAACTCTGGCACTTCTGGACAAGGGAAACTCAAGCTTAGAACTTAAACCTCAGGTTTGGAACTCCAAACTCGAGCCCATAACTAGCAAACTCGAGCCTGTAATGTCCTAAGCAACTCTGGCGCCTCTGGACAAGGCAAACTCGAGCTTAGAACTTAAACCTCAGGTTTGGAACTCCAAACTCGAGCTTGCAGCGGTCTTGACATTTCAGCCTCTGTTCAGTATTTCACTTGGGTGACGTCTGGTAATTCGATGATATCTCCTAAACCAGAGATCGGATTGAGGTGAAACCAGTGGAATTTGAAACTAGACTCCTAAGGCGTCATGTTTATATATAATTCAAGCCAAAAGGAGTTAAGATGAAGGAGATATGAATTTATGAAGTTGACAGTGAAATCCCGTCACACAAATGACCAACCTTCAATGTTTTGAGTGTATCTCACAAACGGAGAATCCAATTGAGCTGAAATCAGTGGCATTGGAAAGTAGACTCAAAGGGATTTCCAATCGATAGTTGAACCAACCAAAACGGAGTTTAGACCAGGGAGATATGGCCCCCGAAAGTAGACAGTCTGTTCTGGGTGTTGCACAATTTGCTATAAAGAGAAGCAAACTCGAGCCTATTAGTTGACAAGCTCGAGTTCGCGGTTACTGAGAGCTACCGGAGTCGCGAAAATCATCCAAACTCGAGCCTATAAGTTACACTCTCGAGTTTAGACAAGACAGAGAGCAAAATATGGTTTGGGAGAGAACCAAACTCGAGCCTACTTATGCAAACTCGAGCTCACGTCCCTGATACAGAGAATCATCATTCCGAAAGTCTCATTTCTCAATCACATGATTACCCAAATGACTTATACTTCTTCTTAACATTATTTATATCATTTGTGAACATGTTTCAGATTATTAAAGCTTGATGTAACATCAATCTTGACAAAATCAAGATCTATCAAAAGTGTGAAGATGATTTTTGCCGCACATTTTCGAAATGGGAAAGATGATGATTTCAACGAGGAACTTGAACAAATGCTCGTCGTGATGTTCTCCAATACATTCAAACATTCGACGATGAAATAGAAGCCTCAACGGATTCATCATTCGAGTTTCTATTATGACAAATTTGAATTTGCTTTAAAGTCAATTAAAGCAAGTCGATGACAACTGGAAAGAATCAAAAGCATTAATCTCACGCGTCAAACAGAGGATCACCAAAATGATGAATTCCCTCATTTGGAAACAATTGCTACAACTTTTACTCAAAATGATTTGTTGCACAAATTAAATAAAAAGCACTAAATGATCATCAATGCAGAGCAATCATCCGAATATCTCGGAAACATAATGACCCAACGGCTATATTCCACAACAACTAGAAATTCGAATGGAGACAATGCAGAATTGAGAAGCAACGGTCATATGAAGATTTACCGCTATATATAAAGCTGCATACAAGCCTCAAGATACAGAGACAACAAGCGAGAAACAAGCCTACCTCTTCAACATGCTATTACTCGATCGCTTATCATTTACTCTCTGATTTTCAATGTCTATATATCATAGAGAGTGAAATGTTTTGTATTGTACTTCAGTGTTTATCCATACATTTCTGAGAGAGAAGAATCATTGTAAACATCCTATCCTTCTACCTTAGAGTTACTTAAGATTGGGTGATCTTGAGTGGGAAACACATTGTGTTGATTACAGTTTGTAAGGGGAGTGAATCCTAGTGAGAGGATTACCTCGAGTGCAGAGTGTGTAATCAAACAAGTGTATTGATTACAGTTTGTAAGGGGAGTCAATCCTAGTGAGGGGTTTACTTCAAGTACGAACGTGTAATCAAGTTGAAAGAAGATAGTGGATTGAAATTCTCAAGTGGAGCTTGGGACTGGACGTAGGTCAAGGATTGGGCCGAACCAAGATAAATCACGGTTGCATATTCTCTTCCCTTATCTCTTACATTCCCAGCATATATGTTTGAATGATTGTTTATCACTTTATAAATTATTATTGACATTCAAACTATTTCCAGCAAGTTAGGAAAAGTTCTTAGGTTTTAATCAGACACCCAATTCACCCCCTCTTGGGTGATAGCCAAGTCTTTCACTCTTTGCTACCGCAAGAAACAAATCCAGTGCACATTGATCTCATATGAAAATAGGGTTTAATGTTTCTATTTTTACTGTAGAAATATTTTTTCTACTACACTTAAATAAAAGTGAGTGGATTCCATTATAAAGAGTAGAGAGAGAAAATAAGTAGACATTTTAAACCCATGAAATTATTCAAAAACTTGACCAATTCAGACCCCTTAGATTTGTGAGCTTGACCATTTGACTTAGATTTAGTTCTGGTTTTTGTGTATTTGTGTGTTTTTTTTTTAAAAATAAATAAATTGAATTGAACTTAGAAGTTACAATAGCTGTTAAGTATTGTATTGCTAGCCTCTTAAATTATGTACAGAACCGCTTTTTTGGGTTACTTGCGGATCGTCGAATCGGGAGATCATCATAGCAAACCAAAATGTCTCAAGCAACCACACAATGGACATACTTCATTTTGTATAATCCATAGCGACCACAAATGCTAGGATTCAAGAGCAAGCCGGGATCTTACCATACAAACCAACCTGTAGAACACAAGGAATTATAATGAAAGATATTTTTTTGTAAGTTTGTTGGCCTTTTTTCTATTGCAAGTATACTGGTCGCAAACAGTATAAAAAGTTGTCGTTTCAACAAAGACTAAGGAAAAGTAGGCTAATTAATGCAATTATGCTCTTTATTAGGTTGGGTAAAGTCATTTTGAGCATTTCAATTTGTAAAAACAATTTTGGTTCAAAACAAACTAAATTGAAATAAACAAGATATAATTTCTTTATAATTTCAAGAAAGTGAAGTTCTAGGATCACTTCTCCCTTTATACTTCACGAGACTAATTATTTTCCACTCAATTAGCTTTAATGAAAAATCAAATGTTTGTGTAAGATTTAAAAGTATTGGAAAAAGCTTTCTTGAGTAAAAACCAACATTTATTTTCAAAGAACTCATTCAATCTTTTGCAACAAGTTAGTGATGAAAGTAGTCATTGAGATCTAATATTATAATAACAATACTATCCAAGTTCTTTAAACAAGAAGATCTCTCTCAAGCATAATCTCATTCAACAAGTCAATCCAAATAGTGGCCAAACATTAAAAAGCATAAGTATATAATAAAATCAACATATGATACTTCAATAAATGATAGAAAAGAGAGAATAACAAAGTCTTAATTCATAGAGCTTCAAAGTATTCCTAGAAGAGAAATGCTTAGCTACTCATTTTCAAATGAGCAGAAAAACTAAACTTAACAACTGAATACGTACATCATAGAAAAAGAGAAGAAAAGTAATGAAATCAAGGTAGATCAGTCATAAAAACTCTCTTAAAACCACCTCTCAAGCTCTGAAACTCCTAAAAATCTCCTCTTCAAGGTGTCTCCTTATGTGCCTCAGCTTCCCAGAGTGTAGAATGAGCTCTTACGACGTGTTTTTTTAGGTTAAATAACCTTTAGCCGCGTCACTTTTCAAAATGCATAGTTGTACTATTTCCTGACACGTCTCAACCAATTTTTAACTTGTTGCGGCGAGTGGTGGCACAAAGAACCAGTTTTTCTTCAGATTCTCAAATCAGAATTAGAAGCATTATATTCTCAACAACAATCTCACAACATCAATATATATAGGAGTAAGGTCGTGAAAAACTCATGAGATTTAAATAAGGTCGTGAGAGAGTGATATAAACTCCAATAGTAAACTCACAATGATAAGCATTATCTTTTAAGATGAGGTTGGCCATATGGATCGCACGACACCATTGTTTTCCATCACCTGACCTCCACTGATCTTATTTGTACATGGCCAAACAACGTAACATTAAATGATTTTCTTTTCAATAAGCGCCACTCTTATCCTTTCTTTTATAAAATCATTTTGAATTTTATATTTTCTTGTATGATCATACATCCATATCCATATCAACATCTTTATCTGTACTACATCCATATCAATGACCAAAATCAACCCAATTCAAAATGAACTTATCTTGAAGTCATTTAATAATTACCTTAATTAGCTGTTATAATATTCTACATTCACAAAATATCACATTCTTCCTTCTTCTACCTTCCTTGATCTCGTGTACTAGCATTGTTGTCAAATTCATGATTTGAATCTTCGATTTTAACATTTTTACACTTGCAGCTTACAAAATTATATCATTCCGCTTTTATACTCATGTTAGCTACAAACCCGGCTGAACTAATTAGTTCACGTACAGTTTACCGTTTTCATGTTTTTAACTTGTAAAGTTATATTAACTCACTCTTAAATTCATGCTAGTTTTATTATTATTATTATTTGATAATGTTTAGTAACTTCACTTATAAACTTCAGAGAAATTTAATTTCTTTATTGAGTATGATTAATTATGAAAGTTGATGAGTTCAATTTCAATTATTTAAATGTGAAATGTACTTAAATAAAATTGTTGTATTTTTTTATATGTTTATTATTTAGTTATATACTTTTCATAGCCATTTATTGATAAGAGTAAGGTCTCACAAGTTTACTATTCGAGTTTATGTACCTCTCACAATTATGCTTAAACTCGTGAGTTTTCTAACCTTACTTCTATCATATATTGATGATGTGAGATTGTTAATTGAAAATATATTTCTTATGATTTTTATTTGAGCATTCATTCACGTACGTAGGGCACAATGGTGAAGCACTATTCGTATTGAGTGGCATCTCTTTCTCGATCTTTTGGCAGCATCACTTCTCTTTGTGGTGTCATTAGCAAAAGACACAGAAGGAGCACCACATTTTGCTAGGAAGTTCTCTATCATCCCTTCTTGGCCAAAGAGGTAAGCATGTGAAGTTTCACTGCAAATCCAACGATGATCTGGAAATATATTATGAATGGGAGTTCATAAGCAATTGGTTATTGAGGAACACGTTGTTCTATTGCAACTTGTGGTGGGCCGGGAAATAATACGAACGCAACTATATAATGATGCAATTTTTTATTTTTTTCAGAACACTAAGAAAATATATCGCACCACATCATTGTTTTCTATCACGGGACCTTGACTGTCTTTATTTGTATATTTCGAAATCACATTAAACGATTTTATCTTCAATCAGCGCGATGATGCTTGTCCTTTCTCTTATTATTTTGAATCTTATGTTTTTCTTAAAACTAGACATTCATATCAAAATCATCGTTATCTCTGCTACCCCAATTTTATGTTCTTAATTATGGTCCCTTTAGGGATCAACATTCATTAAATCTCTTCATTTTCACTGAAATAATTACATCAATGTTCATTTATGTTGTCAAATGATATTTGCATATATTTTAAAAGATAGAAATAAATTATTATTTGAAAAAAAAAAGAGCAATTCATTCTTTAGCTAAAAAGATAGTTTAAGGGCCGTTTAATTGGGTCGCGGAAAATGGGGTGATGAAATAGGAAAATGAGGATCTTCCAACTGGCGGCGGGCGTTTGGATCAAATATACCATCTGAAACATTTTCTAGCCTCAGGCAATTTCCAAGCATGAATGAAAATGGGTTCCCACCATATTTTCCAGTGCCTGAAGAAAATCGCCAAAGATCCAAATGCCCTTATATGATGGTGGATTTAACAATCAATCTTGTGAAAATAAAAAACAATTTGCAGAGGAAGCTCTCCATTTTTGCTACTTCGGTGGTCTGCGACATTGGCGTGGGGATGAGCTTCATCGGTCTTTGCTTTTGGGCTAGGGATGAGTGTCGCCAGTCTCCATTTTTGGGCTGCCAATTTAGCCTAGAACACTCGAGTGTGATCTTCAGCAAGTGCTACAGCGATTTTCTACAGTACCTTCAACGTGCTTTTTTTTTCTCCAGCATACTCACTACTACAAAAAAAGGAAAAAACGACTTAAATAAGACCCAATTAACGTCCTTTTTCACAGGGACGTCTCGGGCTGGGTAGTCGTATATTTTTAAGTTTGGCGTCCTGAATTAATTTCAGGACGCCTCATATTGTAACATCCCATTTTCCAAAAGCAGTATAAATTTTTTTTTTCATCAGAGTAGAGCATCGGAGTAAGAGTGTAACTGATATATTAATATAAAATGCCCACTGGCTATTTACAGAAACGGTTCAACATCCGAGAGTTTTTTAAAAAGTAAAAGACAACATCGGAAAGTCTTCAGCCGGAACCATGAATCTGCTGCTTTCCTCTCTTCTCGGTCCTCGGTCCTTCGACCACTGACTATAGCCGAGATCCAATTTAACACATTGGATCTCGAGTAACAGTTAACCTCATATTCATATATACAGTATATATTCCACAATCATTCATATTATCGTATAATGGGTGTGTCACACGGAGTGCATAAAGATGTATCACACGTAGTGCATGTAGATGGGTCACACGTAGTGCATGTAGATGTGTCACACGTAGTGCATGTATTCAAAAGCTCATAACAATACTCACAACATATCATCAGACCCTCAACCACAAATACGCATATAGTAAACATCAGAGTTAGTGTTACAGTACGCGAACGTATGTACCCCAACACTGCCTAAACATATAGTAGACATAAAGTCATCTTCTATCACATATCCTACACCTAACACATATACGCATACGATAAACATCAGTGTTAAGGTTACCAGTACGCGCACGTACCTTCGTTGATGGTAGACGGTACTTCCGTCGGAAAACGTACTTTTGACGGAAAACAGCGGTTTGTCCGACAATGGCACGTTAGGCGTAAACGGCAACAAATTAGGATTTCGACGTCCTATAAGAGTAATATCACTTCCATTAGTGATTTGACACAATAAGCGGCATTTTAGGTAAAAATTACCATTTTGCCCCTATGCCCCTAATTGGCGGAATTTCGCCAGCGACTTCGTTACTCTTACAAATTTTCTTCCCGAAATTTCGCCAGAACTTCGACGCAATTATGATTTTCGAAATTCTAGACTAAAATAGCCCTATCATATGATATCTAATCATACTTTGAAACATAAAGGCTATTCTAGCATTACTACTCTAACCATTGAAAGAACTACGAAGATTTCAACTTTCGGGACTCAATCCCTACTATGTTTTTACCTCGTCGGGCATATTTTTCAATGCAATGAGGCCTAAAAATCAATAGTAGGAATCTCACTCCTACTTGCTAAAACCATCTAACAATTCTACTAACTACCGAACTAGAAAGCTAAAGACCGAAGGACTTACCCGTTGAAGACTTCGCAGAATTTCCCCGAGCTTCTCTCTCTTCTTTCTCCTCTAGATTCGAAAATCTCAAGAGGAATTGGTGTGAAAAACCAAAGGGAGGGGTGGGGTATTTATAGAAAAGGAGGTAGGGTTTCGTAGTCGGATCAACTTTGTGAGAATCGATCTGGACCGTCCAAAGCAACTTTTCAAAAAAACCCTTTTTTCCTTCTTCCCTTTCACACTTGGCCGAAATTCAGGCTCCAAAATAAAGGGTTTGGCCAATGGGAGGTGGCCACGTGTCACCTTCCAGAAGCTTTCAGACCGATTTCTCCGATCGGTACCCGATTCGCGTGATTTCGGAAAAATCTCAAAATTCTGGATTTACAACTTTGAAGACAAGTTCTCACTTACCAGAAATGTCCAAGTCAACCTAAATTTTGATCCCATAAAGGGCTCCAACAGTCCAGTTGAAGTTTCCTCGAAAAACGTGTCCGATCGCGTCCGGTTTCAGAACGCATTTTTGAAATCATCAACTTCTTCAGAAAAATTCACTGATTCCAAATATGTCAAAATAAATTCAAACTCATTCCTAGATGTTGAGTTAGAATTTATTTTCCTTACATCCAAAAATATACCTATATGCATTTTTCCCTATTTTGTTTTATTAGGAAATGCACAAATGACTTAAATTTTCTTAGGAAGAGTATAACGGAAGATAATAACTCACCGATCAATAATTTTCCTTGACTTTGGAATTCCTATTCCTAGATCTCCAGATAGGATCCGTTTCCTAATTTCTAAATTACTATTCATAATATTTCACTTTAATTAATTATAATATTAAAATAATTGCAACTTGCAAAAACTATTTTTCTTTTCTTTTTTTTTCTGCCCTTTTTTTTATTTCGTTTTTTTATTAATTATTTAATTAATTAAATAATTATTTTTACATAATTTTTACAAAATTTTCCCCATTGGTCCATTCTTGCATTTAGGCTTAAAAATACCTAAACTCATCTATTTTTCTTCAAAATCTCCAATTTATTAGTAAATATAGTTTTACTAATTTTAAACCAACAACCACTAATTTTAGGGTTTTACATAATTATTCCGAATTTCCTTTGCTTATACTTAAGTAATTAGCCGTAATTACCTAATTACTTAATTATCATTTGTTGATAATTTTCCTTAATTAGAATACCCTATTACCTCATTACACTTGCACTGACATTTGTGTTTTCATGTCTTCTCAGACCGTACTAAAATTTACAAGGGTATTTTAGTCATTTTAATGCTTTTGAGCATTCTTATTCAATTTCTCCAAGTTTGTAATTTATTAAATTACCGCAATTAGAGATAATATACTCTCTCAATGTTATAACTATTTCCTTGCCTTTTAGGATTTTTCACAATTTTTCCTAAGTTATTTATGTCCCTAGGGGCATTTCCGTCATTGGCACTTTGGCCCTTAGATTCTCTAATTTCTCAGAGATTTCCCTTTAGAAAAATAAAATAATTATAACTTAATATTTGATATCTCATATTCACCTACTTTCTATAGGTATAATTTTACCAAATTATGATACATATTTTTGGGGTATTACACATATTAGGCGACCTGAATTAATTTCAGGACGCCTCATATGAGGCGTCCTGAATTAGTTTCAGGTCGCCTCATATGAGCGTCTGAGTGTTCAGTCGCCTCATATGAGGCGTCCTTAATTAATTTCGGTCGCCTCATATGAGGCGACTCGATTATTTTCGGACGCCTTGTTTAGTTTGTTTTTGTTCAATATGAGGCGTCCTTTGTTTACTTTCCGGACGTTTTATTTGAGTTTTTATTTTTAAAATGATACGTTTTATTTATATAAATTCCCAAATTGTCTCGCAAAACAAGAATACAATATTTACAATCACTAGGTAGCCACAGCTTTAAAAATAAACTTCCTTCATTAACATATATCAAATTTGATTTAACCGTGAAACATATAAACTAGTGCACAGTAACATTTGAAATACATGAAATTCATGATGACCATATCAACAACAATATAATGTCAAAATGAAATACATAAGGATGAACACAATGTCAAATTCGCATTAAACATTTGAACTAGTGCACTACCGGGTACCAGCCAACAACAATGTCAAATTCACATAAAGATGTCTAGCCAAAACACGTCTCGAACAGTATCAACTTCTTCATCCAAGAACGGAGCAACACTATCAAAAAACTGTAAATTGGAAAACAAGCCATAAACTCAAGTGTGCAATCTACAAAAATATCAAATGCATTTGAGAATCATGGAGCGATCATGTACATAAGTGTGCAATCTTCATATGGTTTCCCATATTCCTTCACAATGATCCTTTCTTGCATCATATTCTTCATCATCTATCAATTCTACTTCACGTGTTATAGGTGGATTTGTTGAGAAAGGGAGTGTATCATCAAGGTTCAGGCAGCCATTGATGATAAAGCGGGTTTTTGTCTTTCGAACTCGAAAAGTGCATGGATTCAGCTTCAACCATCACCCCACTATTTTTCACGAACTTGTCATCTTGGTCTTTTGTGTAGAAAGAATATCCGTTTATATCATAACCACTCCATGTGATGACACGAAAAGAAGGCCCCAGGGCTAACCACTCAATTGTATCCGACACACCGGTCTCGTGCAATACCTTCGCTGGAACCACTTTATGGATGTCTTCTTTTGCTCATTATCTATCTGCATGTCGTTCTTCCTTGGATTCATATTCTTCAAACTCTTCCTGTGTTCATCAATGTATGGTTGAACCACTTCCATATTATTCGGGATGTACAAGTGTGCTTGCAACACCTCTTCACGAGGCATATTCTTGATCGACTCCTCGAGTTCCCTCGCTTATCCCCTCATCATGCTGAGATTGTATCGTCGCCCTTGATAGATAATCCTTGCAGAACTCCATAGCCTCTTCAACTACATATCTCTCAACTATTGAGGCTTCCGGTCGATAAGGATTTTTAGAATATCCTTTTAAGATCTTCATGTATCGCTCGAAAGGGTACATCCACCTTAGGTAAACTGGACCACACAACCTTACCTCCCTTACCAAGTGCACTATCAAATGCAGCATTATATCAAAAAATGCAGGAGGAAAATGCATTTCTAGTTGGGACAAAATAATAGAACTCTCATTTTCCAATTCATCCAGCTTTTCAATGTCAATGACTTTGTTACAGATAGCATTAAAGAAAATACTCAATCTTGTTATAGTGGTTCACACTTCATCTTTCATAATGCCTCTAATTGCTACTGGTAATAGTTGTTGCATTAACACATGATAATCATGGGACTTCATTCCCACTAACTTCAAATCGTCCATTGAAACACACCTTCTCAAATAAGAAGAATATCCTTGTGGAACCTTAATGTCATATAGACACCCACACAAACTTTTTTTCTCTGCTTTTGATAGTGTTTGAGCTCACGGCTCCATGTATGCCCTCTTACCATCTTCCATTACTTGTGGATGTAACCGTTCTCTTATTCCCATATCAACCAGGTCTAGTCTCGCATTAATTCCATCCTTAGTCTTCCCTGGTATGTGCAAAAGAGTACTGACAAGGCTATCGCAAACATTTTTCTCCACATGCATCACATCGAGACTGTTTCTCACATCAAGACTGTGTCTCACATCAAGACTACGCCAATATGGAAGATCAAAGAAAATTGACCTCTTCTTCCATATATTCTTCCGACCCACAATCCTTTGCTTCTTACCCAATATGACATTAATATGCTTCACTCGGCTATAAACTTCCTCTCCGGTCAATGCCTTTGGAGCCGTTCTATGATCCGGTTGGCCGTTAAAACGCTTTCTTAACTTACGATACGGGTGGAACCGATGAAGAAACCTCCTGTGACCGAGGTAGACCGTTTTTTTCCCGTGCTTTAGTTGATGGAAGTCCGTGTCTGCTTCACATATTGGACATGCTTTATGCCCCTTCACACTGTACCCTGACAAATTTCCGTATGCAGGAAAGTCGTTTATCATGGTAAATATCATTGCACGCAACTTGAAGGACTCCTTCTTATATGCATCAAACACATCTACGCCTTCCTCCCACAACTTCTTCAAATCCTCAATCAAATGTGCCAAGTACACATCGATATTGTTCCTGGCTGTTTTGGTCCAGAAATCATCATAGAAAGCATCACGAACTTGCGTTTCATACATAGCCAGGGAGGTAAGTTGTATATTACAAGGAGAACCGGTCATGCACTGTGGGTGGTACTAAGAGTTCGATACGGATTGAAGCCATCTGTACAAAGCCCCAGCCGAAGGTTTCTTGGCTCACTGCCAAATTGAGGGAACATTTCGTCTATTTTCTTCCATTGTAGAGAGTCGTAGGGTCGAAGATATTTTCCATCGATACTCTCTCATCAGAATGCCATCTCAACTTCTTCGCCGTTGCCTCACTAGTAAACAGACGCTTAAACCGCGGTATTATTGGAAGATACCACAATGCCTTCAAAGGTTGCCTTTTTGTTGTCTTATCTCCAGAACCACCACCTTTTTTCTTCACTTTGTATCTTGAAGTTTTACACTTCGGACAATTACTAAGGCCTTCATACTCATTTCGTACAATATGCGAGTCATTAGGGGCAGTTGTGTATCTTTTCATACTCCATGCCCATGGTAGACAAGATTTTCTTCGCTTCATACATACGATTTGGAAGTACATTATCATCTGGCAACATATCACACAACAATTCAAGCAGCGACGTGAAACTGCTATCGGTCCACCCACAAGTTGCCTTTAAGTTGACCAATTGTAAGGTCCCAGTCAACCGTGTATACTTAGTACACCCAGGGAACAAAGGTGTCTCTGCATCACTCCGGACGCTATCATATTCATGCGATTGTGCAAAAGATTCTACCTCAACATCATGAATCATCTTGTCCATTCCATCATCATCATCATCTACCTCTAGTTCATTTTGGTGGGGCCTTGGTACTTACTTCCTCACCATGCCATATCCACGTTGTGTATCGAAGGTTTATTCCATCACAAATTAGGTGATCCCTTATATTGGGAATATCCCTTCGAATCCCATTTAAACAATTAACACATGGACAATAATACATCCCATTTTTTGTAGCCACATTCCTTCTAGCAAATTCAATAAACTATTCCACCACATTCTCATATTCTTCACTAGTTCTCAAAGCATTCATCCAACTATGACCCATTTTATTATCACCTAAGACATTTCCAACAACAGTCAACTTCAAGAATGACATGATTCATATTCTCAATCTTGTAAAAAAAAATTCAGCACATTTCCCCTTAACGGTAAGACATCCCAAAATTTCAACAACAAACCATTTCAACATAATTCAACAAAACTTAATTACTAACTAAGGAAATTTCAAATTATCACTACTTCAATTTAAATCTAGCTAAATACTTGGTCTGGAAAAAACACATTCAAAATAAGTGCACATTAAATCTAACTAATATTTAAGACCAAATGCTCCCTCGGACCAAAATTTACGCTTAATATTTAAGACCAAATGCTCCCTCGCCGCCAAGGTCACATACACAAGAAAATTAAAGAAAGAACAAGAATGAAGCATCAAGCAATAAAGAAGGCAAAAACAAAGCAAAGAAGTTGAAGGTTAAGGTAACTAAGTCATGAGTTTTTGCACTTCCTTATATATAACTTCAAGAGCCCCTACATATGTAAACTCGAAAACCAAGCAGCAATACCAAGTCTAGCTACAAAAACCAGCATCAATATAATATAGAAACCAAGTGTAGACAAAGAAACCATTGATAAAAGCCTCGAAGAATGGCAACATAAGCTAAGCAAAAGCATTAATTAAGGTTTTGATTGCGTGCAGATTAGAGCCGCGGGCGAGAGGGAAGAAGGAGAGGAGATCGGCGATGGACAAATGGACGAGACAACGAACGAGAGCCGACGACGGACACCGCCGCGAAGAGGGAAGACGGAGATGAGACCGACGGACTATCGAGGGACGGCAATCGCGATTAGGGAGAGTGGGCGATAGCGATTAGGGCTTTCGTCGTGAGTGGGATTTCGACTAAAATGGAAGTGCGAGAGAAATAATAGATCGAGTGTGCGGATTAAGTATATATTCGAATTAAGGCATCTGAAATATGAATCGGGACGCCCAAAAACAAATTAAGGCGTCCTGGTACAAAATCAGGACGCCTTAAAACAAATAAAGGCGTCCTGAAATTATATCAGGAGGCCTAAAATTTGATAAAGGCGTCCTGAATCTGTTTCAGGACGCCAATAATTTTTTTTAGGCGTCCTGATTAGGACGCTAATAAGATAATTTAGGCGTCCTGATCCTATCCTCAGGACGCCTAAAAAGAATTCCCTAAGCGCCAAAAAAATTTCGCGAAAAAAGCGCGCCATGGCGGTAATTTTTGGCGCTAAAAATTTAATATTTGGCGTTCTTAAATTATTTTAGGACGCCTTATCTAATTAAAAGCATCCTGAACATTAGTTTAGGACGTCAAATGTTTAGAATTCAATTATATAATTACAAGAATGCCACTACGTTTACTTTTAACTTCCTTTTTAAAAATAAGGACGTTTTTTGTTTCATGTTTTACAAGAACAAGGTTTAGTTATTTGATCATATATCTCAAACCATAGATCCGATTGAGGTGAAACTTATTTCATATGAAATTAGACTCCTGATGTGTCACATAGACACCATAATCAAGCTCAAAGGAGTTCGGAAGAAAGAGATATGAATTTTGGAAGTTGACAGTGGAATTCTCACGTCATATCAGACATAGGTTCAGTAATTTGGATGTATCTTACAAATTACACATCCAAATGAAGTGAAACTTGTTTCATATGAAACTAAGTTTCACCTCAATGCATCTCACAGACACCCAAATCAAGCTCAAAGGAGTTCAGATTAAAGAGATTTGAATTATGGAAGTTGACAGTATAATTCTCGTGTCATATCAGACATAGGTTTAGTAATTTGGATGTATCTCGCAAACTATATGTCCAAATAAAGTGAAACTTGTTTCATATAAAACTAGACTTATAATGCATCACACAAACACCAAGAGCAAGCTCAAAGGAGTTTGGAACAAAGAGATATGGCTTTCGGAAGTTGACACTGGAAATTCTTGTATCATTTCAGAATAGGTTTGGTTATTTGGATGTATCTCTCATAATACACGTCCAATTGAAGTGAAACTTGTTTCATATAAAACTAGGCTCAAAATGTGTTTCACATGGGGTGGGGATGAGCGTTGCCGGAATGGATTTTGGGATGGGAATGCAATCTATTTGGGATTTGGCGAGATTTAGGGGTGGAGAGAAATTAATGAATAATAATAATAATAATAATAATACCTATCTCATTTTCTTTCAACTAAACAAAAATTTTCAATTCGACACATTTCCTTTTCCAATGCATACAAAGCGGGTTAGAGGCAAAAATATTTTACATTCATTTCCTTTCCATTCCATTCATTTTCAACCCTTTCTTTAATCCAAATGCGGCCTAAAAAAAATATAGAGAAAAGGTACGTGATTCTAAAGTAGTTAAAAAAAAATTTCTGCAATTTACTCAATTTTATGGAGGAGACAACTACATTTTCTATTAATCAAGACAAGTACTTCTTTTTAAAATAAACAAGAGAAGTATTTTTAAAAGACATTCTTTTAATCAAGACAATTCATTCAAAACACTAAAATAAATCTCGTAATTTTTATAAAATTATTACATGAATGTTTCTTTCTGTTGCCAAACGATGTTTGCGTACATTCTAAAAGGTGGAAAGAAATTATTATTTGAAAAAATTACGTAATTCATTATTTATTTAAAAGAATTATTATTTTAAAAATATGGAGAAAGGATGTCTTATTCTAAGATAGGTAGAAAAAATTCTGCATCATGCAATTTACTCGTAAGGGAGACAACTACACTTTTCCTTGAATCAAGACAAGTACAAAATTTTCTTCAATGCACAAGAAGTCCCACATCACATATCAGACACAGACCAAAGATATGCTTCTTTGTCTCTCGATCGCTTCTCATTCGTTCTCTTGAACAGCCCCTTCTCAAATCCTACCACCAATAAAACAGCTTGCGTCAATCATTTTAAGATCAACAGTCAACACAAACAAAAAGTATTCCCAAATTACTTGTGAGAGAAACTATTAAGATGTTGCAAGAATGACATGAAAGTGTGCACCTACCGCTACTACGATCAACACCATCCCAGTGTCGGCCTGGCCTTATCCCATACCGATTAGGTGCAGCAGCCAAACCTCTTTTCAACCAGCTGTGATCTGGAATGTCCTGAGGAACTATAAAACCTGATTCCTTCATTTTTTCACCATCCCCCAAGTTTGGAATAACAGGCGCCGGATATTTCTTCTGAGGAAAGCAATTTCCACAACAAAAGCATGTCAACGTAAATATAGATATTAGAATGACATGGATTCCGACACCATATCATCATACGTAAAATTAAAATATATTGGTCAGCTTCAGATTAATGATATTACCTTCACCAAATGCGCCATAGGATCGCCCCATCGTACTCTGTCCTTCAGCATTGAGTCAAGATCCGCATCGTCTCTGGCAGAAAACAGCTTTATTTGTTCATAAAGGCAGTGACAATGAGGTGTAAATAATTTCATTTGAAAGAAAAAATGCTGGAGGATGAATAAGACTACCACTGGAGGATGGTTACAAGGAAAGATAAATAAGTAATAGCTTACAAGTTACAAAAGGATGGTGCCCAGATAACGAACCTAATATGACAAACAACAGTCGTTAGATATTTATTACATTACCTCGTACGTGCAAATGGCCTGTCCTTTTCAAGTTCTAGTTCCTTCAGCCTAGCCTCAGCTTCCCGTTTTTGAGCTAAGCCCTTGCCCCATTCTATTTCCTTCTCCTGAAAATCACAAGGCAGCTAAGAATTTAGCTACGCATTTTTTTCCCCAAGGAAAAAGATAAATAAGGTTTAATGATCCATTGAGCATGTATCAAAAAAAAAAAAAATCCAACTTGAGCCATAGCATGAAGCAGATAAAAGTGAACAAACTGTTGTCAACGCACCATTATAAGGCATTGAATGTTTACACAACAAAAATAACCCACTTGAAAATGACTTCAAAAATACCCCTCAGCTATCATGAGCGTAGAAGAGCATTTCTACTAATACTAAATTAACCATTGATAATATGTGATGATGGGAGAGTACTGATCAAATTATTCATTTTAGTAGTATGTGTTGATGGCTTAGGAATAATTCAGAAATTGATAAAGTTGAGACTTGTGACCATTTGTTCTTATACTGGGTTTACTAGGGCAAATATGGTTTGGACCTGGCCTTGCTATTTAGACTGATTGCATTCAGAGAAAAATGGTTCTTTCAGTGGTTAGACATGAGGTTTTCTAAATTGGAAACTAATTGGCAAGTGTTCCAAGACACAGAATCAAGCGCACAGTGCATTTATAAAAAGTTTACAGCCAGAAAAACACTCTTATGTTACGAGCAATTGTGGTGCACCAAAAATACCTTTGGCTTTTCTACAATTTTTGTTTTGACTTCAAGTATTCCTCCTTTGAAATGCGTTCTCCTGCAGAGTTGAGCATAAATTACATATAATCATATTTAGCACAAAGACATATTAGATAATTTCAACCAAAAAAACATCAGATCAAGATTGACTTTTTGTACCTTTTATTTTATCACGATACACAGGCTCAGCCCCACGCCCACTGATGGTTGGATCCATATGTTTAAATCTGTAGAAAGAATTTGATCTCAATTTCTAGGGAAATACATGATACACCTCTTGAGATGATTACCGATTGGAATGAGAGAATGGTAAATTCAACTACTCATAAACTCAATATTCTTTAAGATGTAATTTATTACTCCTTCCGGTCCTAAATATAAGACAAAGTTTACTTTTATGGAAATATTAAGAAAGCTAATTAATTACTTTAAAGTATTTATATTTATCATTTTTTCTCTAAACTGTTTTTCCTAACTGATATATAATCTAACAATACACGACATATGATATGATTAAGTAACTTGTTTAGTTTCCTTAATCTCTCTAAAAAAGTCAACTCTATCATATATTTAGGACTAGAGAGAGTATTAATAGTCATAGCAAGCAGGGCCACAGGATAGAGACACTGGAAATTCTTAAACAAACAACATAGATCAGTAATTCAAGCAAGGCTTTACAGCATATAAGTACAGGAATACCAGATGCTGCAGAGTTAAGTTGCATACAGACAACAACATAAGGAAAGAGGAGCAACACGTTATTATATTTTTGGCAGGTTGCTTTATGACAACAATATACATCTACAGGTTTAGAATCATCCAATAAAATAATTGGAAAGCAGGGAAACACTGAGATGGAAAGAAAACATGCCTGTTCTGAAAGAAACATTGAACAGGTTATTACATTCACATGCATTCAATACAGCATAAAAAACACTGAATAACTACCATTCTTTGTTGCTGATGCTGCAACACTCCTTACATCAAAACCTAGAAGAACCATTTCCAACATCTATACTACCATAAATTAAAAACCTGCATTGTATTAAATTTTAGGCCTAAGTTTTAATACAAGACATATGTCATTTCAAAGGATATATATATAACAAAAAATGCACAGAAAAATTATGCCAATACGACTTACCTCAGCCAATCATCTTTCTTCTTATTGTCAATTTCTTCCCTAATTTCCAAACCAGAAATTAAGCCAGTTTTCTGATTCTTCATAGAAGTTGGAAGATCTACTCCCTTTTGTTTTTTTCTTGGTGGAGAAAGATCAGGAGACAAAGATGGATGTGAAACAACTTTTGCAGGAGGACTATTAGAATGCCCAGGAGAACGATCAGATAGACCCCGCCTTTCAATATCATTCCTTCTTTTCCTTGGGGGCGAAAGGTCCAACTCCAATGAATCATGATAACCTTGTCGAGGTGGTGAGATGTCATGCAATTCAGCAGTCTCCATGTCCCTTTTCCTATGATCTTCTGATGTTTGACAATGAGGACATCAAGAAAGGAAAATGTCAGCATTCAAATAAGAACATAGTCAAGATAACATTTGTGAGAGATCAGAATTTATTGCATTTATTAGGGAACATTGACATTTCTTGTAAATTCTTAATGTATAAATTCACATACTATGTTCACATGCGATTAGAGAAATGATAAATACATATTTCCTCCCAAAATTCCAAAATATTAGGTTCAAGGGATGAACACAGTTTACCTTTGCGTCGTTGCCGAGGAGGTGATAGATCAGTATCTTCAATTTTAGAATCTGACTGCCTAAACTTACGAGCTGCTGAAAGAGAAACACTCTGAGCCCTCTGTTTACGAGTGGAAGATAAATCAGAATCCCTGTCCTTGGAATGTGCAAGTTGTGGGGCATGTTCAGGTGATGGGGTGTCATAGCGTCTTGAATGTTGACGAGGAGGTGATAAATCAGTATCTTCTACATTAGAAGTCAATGGATTCAATTCAGGTTCAGGTGAAGGAGTGTCATTCGAATCTTCCCTTTACGAGGTGGAGACATGTCATTATTGATGTTATCAGAAATGACATGCTCAGTAGAAAGTGAAACCCAACCACTTCCATCCTCGGATATAGCATGATAAGGACGCCTGGCTCTCAGCTGTTCAAGCCTCCTCATACGCTTAACTTCAATGTCTTCATCTACTACTGGATTCTCCGCATCTACACAAACCAATAGAATAGAGTTACTATGAAAAAATTACTAAACCCATTATAAATTGTCTTATATGAATAGATATTAACATTTATTATTTACCTGATGAGTTGTCACTATTTTCTTCTTCAAGATTTACTGGTTTCTGCCATACGGGATCTTCATCCACCACAACCAATCCAGTTGCTTGTGTTTGAGGTTTCTTCTTCTTTTGCTTCTTTTTTTTCTTTGCGATCGTTCCTTCTTCTAGGTTACTTTCATACCTTTTTAGGTATTCTTTCAGGGCATTAGAGCCCATTGCTTAGGCTGCCTATCGTATGGCCTTAAAAATTCAAATTCATGTTGTTAAGTTCTGTTAGACATTCCATGCTTAAAAAGAAAATATTGTCAATAGCATACAAATATCAATTTAGACAAAACTAGAGGCCACAAATTACTGTTAAGCCTACAAAAGCAGACTGTAAATCTGATAAAGATCATAAAGTTCAAATTTAGCCAAGAGTTTCCTACAACATATGATCCTCAATACTTCACAGTTCATTCTTAAAAATAACATGAACACTATGTAAGTCTTAACCAACAATAATACTAGAAATGGAAAACTTCCAAGCTCCGATATGCATCCACATTAATTCTCCAGTATGAACTAGGGCTCATTCGTATAGGCTAATGAATAAAGAACCTGTTAATAGATTTTTTATTTCAAGAAGAAGCAAACTTATTTCGGATGAAATACTTGAAAATTTGGAAACTATTTTTGGTGTTCGATTTTTGATCGCAAAACGATGTATGAAATCTGAAAACGCCTAACAGAAGGGGACGACGGCTAAACCTGAAGGAATTGGAGTGTACGACGACGGCGACGGCGAGCTCTGTCAGCGAATCTGGCGGCTATGGCGAGAGGATCTCCAAGCGAGACAGCGCGATAGGTAACAGCAGAAGATATGGGATGAACTTCTGGGGAAAATTATGAATTGTCCCACATAAGATACCCATTTACGAGAAAATTCCAAAACATTAATAACTTGATAAAATATCCTTTTATCAGGTAAAAAAGAAAGAAAGATAAAAGGGAGAATCCTTGTCAGGCCCAATTAAGGTCCAAAATTACAAAAAGGGCCTCAACAACTTTCTTAATACCACAAATGGTCCTAGGGCCCAAATGGGTATTTGATGAAACAATGAATGACATTAATATCCTAGAATAATAAACAAAAAGCGCAGATCACACAAGCGATGGTTTTGGCGCACGATGAAAAAAGCAAAAAGCCAAACAAACATAAGCAGGAGCGCAGAGAGACGCACGCTTGATCCTTTATATCTGCTCAACTCTGGGCTCGAGGTATAAGAGAACATTTATATTCTCACGTGTGATCGATCATCTACTGCATTAGCCTGAACTCAGTGGGTTTTTATTTTGTTCTTGAACATATTTTTCCACTTAGAAGGTCAGCTGGTTGAAAGGTTGGAGCTTTGCCAAGTTTATGTTATTATCGGCTTTATATCGACATTCTAAGTGGAAAAATATGTTCAAGAACAAAATAAAAACCCACCGAGTTCGTGGCTAATGCATATAGATGATCAGATCACACGTGGGAATATAAATGTTCTCTTCTGGCCGAGTTGAGCAGATATAAAGGATCGAAGCCCGCTTGCCGTGGCGTGCAAATCTCTCCCGCGTTCCTTATGTTTCAGCTTTCAACTTTTTGCTTTTTCATCAGCGCCAAAACCATCTGCTCCTTTTGTACAGTCTCCTTTTTGTTTATTACTCAAGGGATATTAATGTCATTCCATTGTTTTATCAAATACCCATTAGGCCCTAGGGCCATTTGTGGTAGAGAGAAAGGGTTGTTGCCTTCCCTTTTGCAATTTTGACCTTAATTGGACTCTTGGCAAGGATTCTCCCAAGATAAAATGTCCTTTTAGGCCTAAATGGTTGTAATCTGGGCACACGATAGTTTTTAAATGTTTTTGGCCTAATAGTTTTTAATTGGGAAATTATAAAATTCTCTGTGTACCCTTTTCGTTTAAATTTTAATGATTCAAAATCATTTATTGAAATGTTAAGTAACAAAATAAAAAACTAATAATAGTTCAATTATGTTGTAGATAACCTGTAAGTTCTCTTTAGGTATAGAGTATGTTTTGGCCCTTGTGAGCTTACATGATCTAACTCATCTAAAAGCCATAGGAAACCCTTTAAGGTGACAAAAATATCAAAAAGTCTCGAAAAAATTCTAACGTCAAAAAGCAAGGTTCTGAACTGGACTGATCCACCGAATCCTATTGGTACTGGGTTAAATGTTAGTGGGTCACCCAGCCGCTACTTGGTGAGGTATAAAAATTGGAAAATAAATTTCTCATCACGTCAACCTAAATTTGACATACTATATATCATTTCAATATTTTATATCGTAGCAAAATAACCATATACTTCAATACTTGTGACATATTCAGATATTCCTAATAATTTTCTTTACAACCTACATTTGAGACAATATATTCATGGTAGCAAAATATCAAAAACAAGTATATGATGACAAAATATTATCAAGCATGATCTTTTTTAACACCACACTTTTCACCTAAAAAATAAATGGTAGTGGGAGGCAAAATTAAATATATTTAAAAAAAAAAATTGTTTACTGGGTCGGTCAGTTAAACCCGTCAGGTCAACACCAGGTTTCACCGGGTTAGACCGTTTAACCTAAACGGATCGGTTTCCACGTCGGTTGGCCCATTCTAAATCAATCAAAAAAGTCCGGTCCTGGTTTTACAAACCATGCAAAAAGTCTCAATAAGTTATTAAAACCTACGGATAAAGTTTTTTTTTTTGTTAAAGCCTTACTAAAGGAATTGTCAATGAATTTTTTTTTTTTTTCTAAGACTTCTTTAATATTTTTTTTTGGTCATTTAGAACCTTAAAGAGTTTTTCCCAAAGCCATATAAGGGCTATTCACAAGATTATGTAAACAGTCAACTCCAGAAGCAATTGCAAAGGATTTCGTGAGATTAAGCATGTTAAGTTGAACGTTTGGCCGCGGCAAGTCTAATCACTGAAGGTCAAATATGCAATGTGCCTAGAGGGACATAAAAAATATTACTCTTTGATCCTTGGATCCTACGTTTATAAAAGAGTATGCAAACCTATTGACGCAAAAGAACAAGCTCACTCAGAGCTAGGGCATCAGTTAGATTAACATTTCTTATTCTATCCGTGTTACCTTGGTATTTCTATTACTTTTAAACTATTGGTCCATTTTTTCCCCTTTTGCGTTTTGTGATAAACCTATCAGAAGGAAATACAGAGAACTTTAGACGACTCAGTATAATGGCAAATGATAGTGTCTCCTCTATAATAATGGCCTCTTTAAAATATTAGCAGATTTTGGCTAATAAGTTTCTGCTATACCATTCATACAAGCGTCTCGTGATCTTCCCTAGTCCCAACAACTCTGTTGGACCAGAAACCTGTCAAAGTAGAGAAACATAATCAAATCTGATACTAAACATTCATATGTTCATATATTGGGAGAGACTGTTACACAAAAAATTAAACTAGTGCAAGATCCACATATTATCTTCTCATCCATCAATTTTTTCTCTATTTTTCTCTAGATGCCCTATATGCACTCACTTTTCAACTTAAAATGTTGAGGATTTGGACTAGATGACCAACTCAATTCAAGTACAATGGCAACGGCGGGGAACTGAAACACCAGGTGGTTTTCTTCTCTCCCGAACAATGGCTTCTCTAAATATGGGTAACTTTTGGTGAACTTTCCTCCATATATGATTCACAGCACCATCCAGAGGTATTGGTCCAATACCATCTGGATGACCGTTATCATAGTCAAAGATGGGTTGTACTCGAGCCATGTTTCGACGGAAACTTTCTTTCTGCTCTCTAGAGAATTTTTTCAGATGATCCACAAGCCAGCTTGGTCTCAGTGCTTCATTGACCGCCACAAAAACAGAGAATTCTGAATAATCCACCATCCCTTCAAATGGGAGCTCAATATCGTCGCTTACAATGACAGGTATACATAGACTTTGTATGGCATCAAATAGCCGGCATGAAGTGGGTGTGTCACCGGCAGGGTGTAGGCAAAACTCTGATGTCCTCATCCCTCTTATTGACTGCTCTTTCCCAGTGGCATTAGGAAAACCTTCCTCCATTATAACACCTGGCTCATCAACCAATCGATCCCATAGCTTCTCTCTAACTAGGCCTCCCTGCAAGTTTAATAATTTGTCAAGGGCTAAGCATGGATCACGGATGGCATTAAAAATCCCAAATCAGAAAACTAGATTTATCATTCATCTTTCATATAAGTACACAAATGAAACGTTGGTATCTAATAAACTAAGGGTGTGTTTGAATGAAGAGAAAAGTGAGGACAAAATAGAGGGAAGGGAATACTAGGAAGAAAAACATCCCAAAATGGCAAAAAAAAAAAAGTTTTTTGGAAGTTTTCCTCCTAGTATTCCACCCCCAAAAAAAAAAAAAAAAAAATCTCTCCATTCAGACATAGGGTAAGAGTTAGTTCGTTACTTTGTTATGATGGAAAGGGAAGAAAAGATAAGCCAGAGGGTAAAAACATGTCTTTCCTTTCTTTTGTTGGGATGTTTAAAGTGAGCAAAGGAAAGGAAGAAATGGAACATTGACATAATAACAAAGCTTCCCTTCCCACTCCTTGCCCCAAAAGAAAAGTGGAAACAACTCTCCAGCCTTTTTAAGCAGGAGAAAATGACCTTGAATATCATTACAGGTTCAGTGTATGTCCTTATGGAAGGAGAGGGAGGGAGGAAAGGGGGAAGAGAAGGAAGAGGAATATAAGGTGAAGGGAGTACACAACTATACATATAGTACATCCTACAAGAACCACGAGTACCTGATCTTAGCCCATCTCTAAAAATCCATCTACTGATATTCTCTTAACATAGAAATAATGGAGAACACATTTTCAAGTATAGCAAAATATGTACCTCAAAATATAAAACCCTGGTTATAAGTGTTGGCACAGAAAAAGGAAATAAAACAAAAGCAAGATAAAGAAATCTATGGTCTTCTGCATGAAGAAAGGTTGATGAAGATGACAAATTAATTAATTAACAACATTATTTTTTATTATGTGAATTGTATAGGTCAGTTCAATCAAGTCATAGTTTCTTAACACCATAAAATGGGAATAGAATTTAAAAATGAATTAGAATTTTCACTTTAAAGGATTTTATGATTGATTGATGACCCCCTAAGTAACTAGGTAGCACTATAACAAATATCTAAAGTTTCTGATAGGAATTCAGCCAAGCCTACACTTGTTGACTGTTATCGAAGAGCAAATAAAATACATAAAGACATCAAACACAAATTATTATTTTCATAATAAAACATGTGCATCAACTTAATTTTGAAATCATCACAGGAAAAATGATATAGCCACTACTCACAGCTAAGTTCAGCTGATGCTAGAATTGTCTTTGGTGAAAAGAACTATGTAGGCCAGCATTACAAAACATAAAGAACTAAAGTTAACCGAATTAATTACGTAACAAGGGAGAAAAGTCACAGAATTCAGTAGAATATCTTGGAAGATGCTTAACTAAAAGTTGACAAATGTGATCGATTGAAACATAAGAGTGACTAGCGATGCAACACCTACCCGGTGCCTTTGTTTAGCCCCTTTGAAATACAGAAGATTGTGGCGCTCCTGGTTTTCAGACAAGTGCAGCCTGGGAAGTAGATGGGTGTATGGAACAATCACATCTTTAATTAATGAAACTTGGGTGTGTGGAACAGCATCTGGTAAGCTACAGTTTGATGATTTGGAGTCAAGCCTGTACCAACCGCCAAAATCTACCACAAGAAGAACAGCCGGGGCAATCTCATCTTTGACATGCCACATTGCGACTGGGTCTGCCAAAGAATGCTTCAGTTTTTAACAAAACCTGACAATTCAAAGACTAAATTATAAGATGGCAACAGCATGCAGTGAAATTTGCTGCTCTTATTTTTCGTCTTTCTATATATGTATAACCGTCTGATTGTTCCCAAACATGGCCATCTATGTAAATCTGAACATCTGGCAGGTAAAGAGTCAACGCACCCAATTTTTATAACATGCATACATTTACGAAAAAGATGAGACTGGCATAGGCCTTGCAAACAAGAATAAGTATGAATGCATACAAAACCTCTAGGTATAAGTGGTTAAGAAAAAAAATTGTTAGAAATTTAACATAAGCACAATGATCATACTGACAGAACATGATATAATGGTAAAGGAAAGTTATTTGCTGATGGGGTTATAAGAGAGATAGTATTCAACGATAAGAAAGTAACTAGATTTACTTAAATGCTTAAACTCACTGAATTTTTCCCAAAGACGTGATCTATGGAAACCAAGCTAAAAGACATGTAAAGTGGAACACACCAGTGAGAACAAAGACGTGATCTCGCCCACCAGACCGCTTCCAAGCCTCTGTATTCTTAAGAAACTCAATCACCTCCCTCTGCCTCTGGTAATCCTCATTTCCAACTTTCTTCCTGAACTGCCCTTTGGCCATACCAAGTTGCATTTCTGCACTCAACGTTGCGAAGAACGGCACAAAAATCACATCGGCTTCTTTGACATCAAACACCCGTCTTGCAAACGACCGAGTTCGTTGTTCCCGGGGAGTCATCAAATCCCCTGTGATCCAGTACTCCGCACTGTACTGCTTTATCAATGGATTCTCCGGATACGGTGGAAATTTGCGCCCTTGTGCCAAATTGTTCGATCGAATCTCACGGTCTGCGTCGCTGCCGAGCCTAGAATCTGCATCGAAAGCCCAATATTTGTCGAGAAGGCCATAGTTCAGGGATCTGGGTAGGTCTGCGACGTAGACATTGATGAAACCAGCGGTAGGTTGATACGCGTTCATGTGAGAAAGTGAAGAAACAAAGGAATCTGAATGGTTTAAAGAGGTGAAGAAGAAGAGGGTCAGTGAAAGAATGCAAAGGATGACGAATGCTCGGAGAAGCATAGAAATAGAGAAGGAAGAGGTGGCGTTGTTCTTGGGAGGCATCGCTTTTTCTTCTTGCGCCAATCCTACCTCGATCAGGAGATTAGAGTTCAAATCAAGGATCCGCAGTTTACGAAATTTAATTCAATATGCAAGTTTTAGTGGGGCGATCTTAGGAACACGATATTACTGGGAATGGCAAAGGAACACGATACCGCCTTCTGGGCCTTTACTATTTTTCTGACCAACTGTTGCCTTCACGACAAACACTTTACTTTTTTTTTTTTTTTTGATATAACGACAAACACTTTACGCCGATGGGGCTACTGCCATTTTCTGTCCTTAAATGATACTCGTACTTGTACTATCAGAAGAATAACATTGCTTGGACAAAAAAACAAGAAGAATAACATTGCTTGGACAAGAAAAAAACAAGAAGAATAACAATGCCAATTTCTTTTTATTACATGTTAAAATTCTATGGTATGAGGGGGTTAGTTACTACCCCTCGTCTTGGATTCAACCGATGAAGGGTCGGACTTCCCCACCTCAAGGGAGGGGTTCGATCCTCGTTGGTCAAGCACGGGGGAGACATTCTAGGGTCTGGAAGTAGTGAAACGCTTGGTAGAGGCGGAGCGTATGTACTATCTGTCCCAAGATGCTCATGGACCTGACTCAAGCGCCTGTCCTTGGATTATGGGTGAGCCCAACCCCTTTCCTAAAATTTTCTTATCAAAAAAAGAAGGGGGGTTAGTTACTGTTATTGGTGGATACCTTAAATCTATAAAAAAAATTGAAAAATTTAAATTAGTGTTGTCATTTGCTAATGAAGTGTTGTTAAAAAAAAAAAACTGATTTGAGATTTTAAAATTTTGAAAAAAAAAAAATTCATTACACTTCCATCTTGTATTAAAAAAATTTGAAAATTTTCCATGATTACGTTAACAACCCAAACAATAAAAATTACATTGAATATGTAAGAGTTCAAATTAATTCGAGGAGAAACATTGATTTTTGTCATAAATGGGTGAAAAATTCTTAGTAACAATTAATATGAAATGTAACTTTAAAAATTTAGTAATAATAACTCTTAAAATGTTTAATTGCTTGTAACTGTTTTTTACCTGACTGAATTGCTTATAACTTGAACATTGGGTTATAGCATTATAATATTTGAAGCAAGACGATAAAAATACTTTACACCTAATGGTAAAACTATTACTCCTATATCTTTGCAATTTAAGGAAGATAAATGGTAATTTGTTTATACTTGGTTGAAAAGTAAGGTGATGAGAAACCTATAACCCGAACAATAATAGAAACCATCAACAATTCTTCATAATTGGTTTAGGGAAAATGGGTGATTTTTTTTTTTTGGGTTCTTTTTTCTTCTTTTATTGGTTTCTTTCTTTTGTAATCTCGTTGATTCTTGATTAATTTAAAAAGATAAAAACATCTTCATTATTTGAAGCAGCTTGAATTCCAAACTTCTTTGGCCAACGAGTTTAACTCCTTGAATCTAATAATTAAGAAGAAAAGCCATTGACAACTTGCAACCTGTTGGTAAAACATACTTTACAAAAGGGGTCAAAATCGAAAATGAAGTAATAAAACTTGTTAACTTTACGAAAGAGAGTCATCAAAAAAAAAAACTTCACGAAGAAGAGATTTAAGCCTTTAAATAAAATTGTGAACTACAAAATGTGCCAAATGGACAAACGGGAACAAGAAGTTGCATTAATTTCTTGAAAGCTACAAGTGTTGGAAATCCAAAGAGAGTTCAACAGCAACATAATAATACATAATCAGAGGCAAGGTAGCAAATAGCATGCTCTACTTACTCTATCCCACAAGAAGAGTCCTTTTAAGGTTTATCAAATATTAACAGTCTAGCCTTCTAATAAAACTTGATCGAAATTCCAGTTTCTGACAATGTCCCTCCTCACTGCACGACTACGTACAAGCCGCGGAGTACCCGGCATCTCTTCATTACTTAAAACACCAGGATGCGGGGCAACTTTTGATGACGACGACGACGATGCAATAAATGTGTTCATTGTATGAGATGGAAATGATTTCTTGGTTAAGCAGTTGGAAATAGCATAACATCTTCCCTCATTTTCTGCACTTGAGACGGAGTAACTCCTGAAAGAGTGTGATGGTGATGGACTTTCCACACTCTGGCACACAAGACATGCCAGACTCATCTTCGGCTTTGACACCCTCCTGCTGCAATTTTGTTACATATATCAATGCATGTGCAGAGTATGGGAAGAACAATGCAATCAAAATACTAATTCCAATCCTCAACCTTTATAAAGATGAATGCTACTAGTGTATTTGGTAAAGTGTAGAGGGAAAAATACGAGTGTAAAAATCAATTATAGATCCCTTGCACAGTCAATCAATTATAGATCAGTAATGAATGTAAGCGATTCAATTGGTCAAAATACATTCAACCACATTGCCTAAAGCAGTAAAAGCCATAGGAAGCCATATTATTCTATGAATAATGTAACTCACTTCAAACTCCATATAAAAATGGGCACAACATCTAGCTGTATATATTAGGCTCACTTCAGTACAAAAATACAACCCTATTTTCAGTACAGCTTCAGTTGATTTTCTAGAGTTTATTATCAGATAAACAAGTATGAAAAATAACTGAAGCAGCCAATACTGAGTAGTATGTAACTCAATAAAGCATAGCAGTGAATGCCTAAAAATCTGTTCACCTGTATTGAGTTTCAACATCTTTAGTTATATATCCTTCATTACAAGCAACCATAATAGCCTTTCATTAGCATCATATAATTTAATATCCTCCATTATTTTATCAACTCATTTTTATGGGTGCACACAAGCCAATCCATGTCTTACTTGGTATCCCTCTTGAAAAGGAATTTATAATTCTGCAAATATGCAATCTATACTACTTATGTAATCATGATTCATCTTTTTTATTACTTTTTCATCCAGGAATACGAATGTCATTTTTAATTCCACTTTTATATTAATCTCATTCCATTCTTTGTAAGTTGTAACTACAACACAGCCATGCATGATATGCTGGAAGGAAAGGATCTCAAGTTCTCAACCTTAAGAGGTTTTTATTCGCATCACATCAAAACCACACACTTCTAGTTTTAAAAGATATTTTTTAACTTGCAACAATAAAAACCAATGCAACTTCTGAGCTTATTTCGAAGTGAAAAAGTCCTCCCATATGTTTCCCCATTTTTTTCAGCATATCAGTTATGAGAGCCTATTTGTTTCAGGCCTGATGAGTAAGATGACTGAATCCCTTGCCCCAGACAAAAGCACAGATCATAAGAGCTTGCTAGTGAAAAGAAAGAAGCAAAAATTAAATGCCTAATATTATCATCTATGTTTTCCTTATATAATGGCGTATTTGATTATGTTAAAGCCAAAGAGCGTAACAAAAATGGGCCTCAGATGTGGTCATCCTAGAGAAATATTTAGAGACAGTGAGACACCGAAAGGCAGATTTGTGAAACTAAGACATATTTTGTCAATCTGCCCTACCAATTTCCCTCAACCAGAGAAGTAAGAAGTTTAAGGGTGTCTGCAGGTCAGGTCAGTTCTCAACCCAATCTGCACAGTGTGCAGACTGGTTTGTTTGTGTTTGGACCATGGCAAGTGGATAGCTAACAGAGGATCATCTAAGCTGGATAAGAGGACAATCCATACAGAGATCGGATAACATAGTTGTTGCCTTGTCTTGAAGAGATCAGATTGACAGTATGTTCAAAGCTCAGGACCTTCTAACAGAAAGAATGAGGAAGAAGGAAGAAAATTAACAGGAGAATAACAAATCGCGGAAAGAATCTGATGTTTCCAGATCAGAAAATTGCTCTCGTTGAGCTTCACCGAAACCAGATGTGAAAAAGTTACCACATCTTTCCTTGGCTGAGAAAACAAAGAAAATTGGCTTGTGGAAGACGACGACAAGCCCTCTGAAATCGATCGCTCAGATAGCGAATAGAAGGAAGCAGAGGAATGAGAGAATGGTATTGTATTGATGCTACTGTGATGATTGTACAGTACATATATATATAAGCTTCTGACACGTATTCTCTAGCTAACAGAAAATACCAAAAACGGTTACTATTAGTTACACTTTAACTACCATTAGTTACCCCTTAACTAACCTCTAGTTACAGCTCATCTACTTGATTACACTATTATTTCCAACTAGGTTCAGTATCAAGCAAGTGGTCAATTTAAAGCAATATTAAACTAAAATTCCAGCGGCTTGGAATTCTTCCATATCAATTGAACAAAACGCAGACAACAGCCTCTCAATTCTCAACCAATACGGAAAATATGCAAAAGTACATCAGCCCTTAAGTCTGCTTGCACATGTTCCTTTTTAGGCATTTCGTATCAAGTGTTAACAAATAGTAAACCGAATCATTAGCATCACATTTCTTCCGTCTCAATACCTAAACTAAAAACCGAGTAACAGTTCAATTTGAATCATCGGCAACAGAACCCCAGAAAGAAAACATCCAACAACAGAAAGAAAACATCCAACAAAATTCAGGTCTGAGAATCCAAATACATCGGAAAGTAAACATACAATCGACAAACACTGGATCATAGAATCGTCATTCATGACGGATCTAAGTTAAACTAGTTCGAATAAAAAGAAATTTGCAGATGAGTTTCCATTGAATCAAGTATATTTCTACATGCATGGACGAAAATGAATAAAACAGAAAAATCGTAAGAGACTAAAAATTGAATTGCTAAAATTCAAAAAAAAAAAAAAGGAAAAGAAATACAAACCCGGAGTCTCTATTGAACTGGTGAGTGGCGCAGTGAACCCAGAGAAGAATCTCGAGTAAAAAGAGAAGGTCGAGTGAAGCTGCGCGATTTGATGAGCGCGAAAGGGGAGGAAGAGACGAGGAACGGAAGTGGGAATTTGCGTGGAACTCGACTTCCCCGATAATGAATATCCGGATCAGTGCTTACTAAAAAATGAAAGTGATAATATGATATTGATTATGATTGAAGTGGAAAATACTGCCCATAAAAAGTTCAAATACGTGGAGATTGTTAAGTGGTTGACTAGTAGTGTTATAAATATATCTGGGCACAAAAAGAAAAAAATAGTGTTATAAATGAAATAAGATATTGTCACCATTATTTTTATCACTACCAATATTACTATCATTTTTCACCGTTAGATTAGAATCTTAATAGAAAATAGAAATGATAAATGTATATGAGATTCCAACTAACGGTAAAAAAATGAAACTAACATTGATAGTGATTAAAATTGGTAATCACAATCAATGCATGACCTTAAAATTATAGAAGGATGGCACAATTGGTGGGAACCCCGAAATTTTTTTAAGGAAAGTTTTAAATACATTAAAAACAAAAAATATAAACAAGAAATAAAATATATCAAAATAATATTTATGAAATCGAGTGAATACGATAATGTAATAAGAGAGACAATTATTTTACAAACTTGTTTTTAGAAAGCAAGGTTAAATATCGTTTGAAATAAATGCAAATACATAAATAACAATAAAATGTTGGTACTCAATAAATTCAAGTACATATATAATTATAATGTCATCCTTCTAAGCTTTATTTTTTAGAATTTCATCATAATTGTCTTATTATCAATGCTATCAAATACATCTTTTTTCAATATAAGGCACTAAACAATCATTCAACCATTCACCCCTCATCCCATTACGAAGTGTAGCCTTGATGTATTAAGGGTGAACACCTAATTTAAGGGTGGACAATCATTCAAACATGTATTTTTTTTATTAAAAAAAAAAATCCTCCGTGTGCCGTGACTCCTGACCTCCGCCGTCGACGGTCGACGCCGCGCACCAGTGAAAAAGAAAGAAAAAAAAAAGACGATCGCCCTTGAGAGATTTGGAAGAAAACGGCGCGGCGTACTTATACACAACACCACAACAACGTACAGCTTCCTCTTCTTCCAAAATCAACGAATATATTTATTTATTTTTATGAAAGCAAATTTCTTAGGTTTAAAACAAAATAGCAAAGTTTAGTAGGCTTCCTCTTTATTCCTCAAATCATTTATATATTTATGTAAGCAAGTTTCCTTTCATTATTCTCCACATTTGCAGCGACGGTTATACCCACACACACATATATATACATATATATATATATATATATATATACAACTTTTTCCTTCTCCCATTATATATATATAGCGTGTATTCATATCAACAACCAGCATTTGAGCAAAAAAAAAAAAAAATCAATAACCAGCAGATTTTCTTTCACTTATCTAACTGCTTGCGCTTACGTGTGTGTATATATATATATATAGGCTAATTTTAAAAAAAACAAACAGTGATCTGAATATATATACGCTAACGCCAAACAGACGCAGTACCACCCCAGATTTATTTTTCTCATTGCAGCAAACTCATGACTCTTATAGCTTATTCCTACGGTTTCATGCTCTAGAACTTACACTGGAAATAATGGAAACAGAAGGAAGGGAAGCTTAAAACTTACCTCTGTTTTCTGTGGACTGAAAAGATTATAATGAGGAAGGGTGTGGTGTTTGGCTCGAGAAGGATGGATGCAGAAGATACGAGGTAGTGGAGTATGGTGTTGTTGTTGCATGCTCAGTCAACGGCCGAAAAGCATTAAATGAAAAGCGCCCTGTGATCGATCTCTTCTGATCTTGCGTGTTCTGACCGAAGAATAAGGAAAAGCTGAGGGAGTATGTTTTTTTATACAAGGCGGCGAGGGAGGGGATCGAACTAAGGACCTTCTAAGGAGGGAAACGATTCCCAATACCATTACACTACTAGTAGTAGTGCTGGTAGCTGAGGGAGTATGTGTGTACAGAGATCAGATTAGCACAATTAGAAGGTAGTGGGTTGGGTCTATGTGATATATGGGCTGGATAATATGACGAAACCGAAGGAGTATGTGTTGTAGTGTGATTGAATATACTTATCCACTGTTATCACGTTTTGGGCTGATGAGTTTTATTGAACAAATGAGAGAGTATGGGCTGCATATGTACAAGTACATATTTATATATATGAACACAATTGCTAATGTGAGTTGGCATAGATGGTAAAGGATCAGGTGACGGCCTCGGGCCGTGGGTTCGATCCCTTCGCGTCGTTGGGACTCGCTTTGGTAGGCGATTTCATAAGTCTCCAATAAGTGCTCATAGAGCCGAGGGCCGTGCTCGCGCTTGGTGAGGACTGATGTCGAACCCTCCAAAACATTTTTTTCATAAAAAAATAAAAAATAAAAATATATATATGAACACAATTTCGACACTTAATAATTGATGGAAATTAATCCTTATTTTCATTCAAGGATTTTCCCCCCTTTCTTAGTTAATTCCTTTAGGCCTTAAAATATTATTTTTCTAAAATTTATATGTCAAAAATTATTCCCCAATTATTTTTCCTTAATTTATAAGAAAATATGCCTTAAACTCCAATAATTAATTTCATAATTATTTTAGGGCAAATTTCACAATTTAATTTCTCCCATAAAATACTCAAATTCCGAATCCCAAAGTTTGAGAAGTTACAATCTCCACCTACATCAGCTGTGTTTGGGGTACGTAACTTATGTCTCTAATTAAGAAGGACAAAAACTCTACAAAGAGATATTAGACTTTAGTGAACATTAGGTTTGTCTAATTTCTACTCATCCTGGTCTTAAATATAGAACATAGTTTGTAGTGTAAATTGCACTACAAATTATGTCTTATATTTAAGACCGGAGGTAATATTAATAACGGCTCAGTATATAAAGCTCCCATTGAATAGTTTTGGGAAGGGTGCCAAGCCTTAGCCTTACTTGCTGGGAAGACTTCCCTCAAGGCTATATATCTTTATTCATCTTTCAATTAGTAGACGCGGGACTTAATAAATTATAAACATTGTATACATACCTGAATTATTGGTTCCCAACATAACAGCATGAAGTGGATTGTTTCCCCAGTGGTTCATAACATTGTGGAATGAAGCAGACTAGAGCAAAAGTTGAATAATGTGGAGTTCTCTACTCTCAACTGCCAAATACAGTGGCGATTTACCTTGCTTATGAAGTTTATGTACCACCTTTTCATCTGCTGAAAACAACATAGCAACCCCATCAAGATCTCTCATCATCACGCCGGGGACGGACCAGAAATTTTATTTACGGGGGGCGAAAATAAAAAATGGAGTAAATACCCTTTTTGGTCCCTGACAAAAAACACGGACCCCATTTTGGTCCCTTACAAAAAAAGGGGTCCTTTTTAGTCCATAAAAAGGACGAATAAGGGTCGATTGGTGGACATTTTGATCCCTCACAAATTTAAAAGGTCCTTTTAGTCATATAAAAGGACGAATAAAGCGCGGTTTTTTTGTCGGGGACCAAAATAGGGTCCATGTTTTTGTCGAGAACTTAAATGATATTTACTCTAAAAATGCTACATCATAAAAATAGTTAAAATACGATAATAAAGACCTAATACATAAAAAATTGAAAGAGATATATTACAGAAATTAAGTTTATTTCACTTGACTCTTATTCTACGTGTTTTCATATTGTTAAACTCATATATAATATAATTGAATCCGTGCTAAAACTCAAAACAATTTCTTTTTCAATTTATATAATCAAAGAATCATCAAGAAATTCATCTTTTATTATATTTCAAAGTCATTCTTGATTATCTTCATAAGCAGAGAAAGATCTTCCAGTAATTGTTATAGAAATTAGAAAAATGAGTACAAGTCTAATTTCTCTATCAATAAGAGGGTAAATGGTGAACTTTCCAGGTTCTTGACATAATTCAGATGTAGTTGATAAATTAATGAAATTTGGATGCTAAGGAATGTCAAGCTCAAAATGTTGTAACTTTATTTTTAAATGCAAATTTTTCTTGTTCGTTAAAGCAAACCTTGGGTCCCATTTCAGTCCAAGCTCAATTCTGGAACTGATATAAAAATATCAAACTGACCGGATGAAATATCATGCCTGCATCCACAAATTTCATTGTGCTTTCTTTGGTCTAGCGCAACATATCTTTTTTTTTTTTTTTTTTTTAAATTAGGGGCGGGGGCCACCCCTAGCCCCCCTTCTGTCCGTCCCTGCACAGCATAATGCAACGCAGTGTTCCCATACTTATCCTCCATCCTATAAAGCAGTTCTTCGCACCACTTGAAGAAGAATAATGCCCTCCATAGCATTCAGGAATGTTTTTTTTTTTTTGCTCAAAATTCAAGAATGGTTGAGTAAACAAGACTTTTGTGTTACTGCAGCAACATGAAACACTGTTTGGCCTTTAATGCTCCTCCTTGTCAGCAGATTGGGGCAGTGCTCTGCTACCAGCTCTAGAATTATGCCCTGCAAATGGAGCACAGTGTCGCCGGATTGGGCGGCTTGACCTATAATTTCAGACACAACTTAATCTCTGATGTGCATAATGTTTCCAGCATGGAAAGGAAAAGCTCAATGTCTTTCTCTCTAATTGCATTACATAATTCAGGATCCAAAATCTGATATTTCTCTTGCTCATCATTTGGTATATTTACCACTGCTCTTGCTTTGCCAATTTCCTTTCTCTTCTCATCTTCTTTCAGTTTATTCAATCTCTCGTCACACACAGTTCTGGCTCCTCGCTTCCATGTGTAGACGATGTTCCATTGGGAAGAGAGACACTCAGAGTTTTGCTTCTTCGACTCTTCGAGCGATATCAATCAGCTCATCTGAGAACAGAATAAATGAAAAACACACACACACACACACACGTATAGTATAGTCCAGGTACTAACTCCATACTTTGAGGCCATGCAAAAACATTGATATCTCTATTAAATCCCATTCAGCTGCTTCATTTACGAATGATGAATAGTGATCTGCTTTCAAGTTTTATATACATTAATCCATGAGATTTACCCCTACTCTCATGTCACATGTAAGAAAGAAGTAAAATACAAGAATACGAAAGGAAACCAAGCAACCATATATATACGATGGTGTCACCATGTGCCCAAGGACACATGAAATGAGAGAAGTCAATGAAAGTGCATTGTCGGTCACATAGGATAGGGGCATGAGTTGGCTAGGGAAAAAAGGAGAGAGACACAAGATGTTTGGTCACAAATGCATCCTTTTTCCTCCTCCGTGTAACCCCACTTCTCTGCCTTTTCTATTGATCTTTTCAATAATACATTCAATAATTCTGTTACTTTTTATACACCAAAGTTTAAGGTGATAAGGTGAGTGTCCCAAAAGCTAATAGCGACTTGGACGTACCTTTGAGTTCAAAACGCGTTTATAAACGTATAAGTTGTCCATCAACAATATCTTTATGTCGGTAGTGAGATTTGACCTCGCTTGAGTGAGAATAATAATGTTCCTACAGAAAGTCAAAAACATTTTAAAAAGTGTTTACATATCACTCAATCACTTGACACGATCTTTCACTTGAATATAAATATCACTCTAGTCCCTTTTATAAATCAAGTTTGAAAAAAATGGTCCTTAATTATTATAAGTCTACTTGGAAAGTAATCAATGGTAGTGTTGGGTTTACCCGTATTAAATATAATGAATGAATGAAAGATGAGAGAGTTGAGAATTCCATTAATAAATGAGGATGAAATTGAGAAAATAAATTAATTTAAGACATATTTAATGAGTTAAAGAACTTTATTTGATATGTGAGAATTAGGTAATCTCAATTATAAAAATAACTAGAGTGACAAGAAAAGTTGGCCGTTAATTGCTTGATGCACAAAAGCATTATCAATCATGTCTGAAGAATTCTCAGGCACTAAATATGAGTTCCTCTATCAATGAATATTCAAACCTAAGAGATTAGGTCAACCTCCATTGATCACTGGTTTAACCCTTGAAATTTCACAAAACTTGTCCAAAGTGTCAACCAACGACCGTGGGTTTGGGCTTTCTTTTACATGGCTGGACTTATTGGGCTTTTACCTGCTCGGACAATTTGTGCTAAGCCTCTATGTCGTGGGTCCAGAGGTTTTATGATAGGATATCAGATATGATACCAGCGAAATCAAACCGTCCCTTGCTGGTTTATTCACGAAAAAGGCAGTTGAATGGGTAGTTAGGAAGTTATGGCTTGTATAAGACTTAATTAGGAAGTTATTATGGTTTGTATTTATTTGGATAAGGATTATTAGGAAGTTATGATTAGGTGTGTTTTACCAATTAGGAGTTAGTGTCAGTTGGCTTTTACAATTATATGTTTTTATATATTTCCTTAGGATGTAATTAGGGGATTATTTTGAAATATATACATAGTTTGTATTGTCTATTTGGTCAAGAACTCCAGATTCGATTCTTGAATTGTTTATTTTTAGATCCTAATCTAAGGATCTATCAATTTGGTATCGAGCACTTCTTTCTCTGGGCCAATTTACGTGAGTTATGGGAAACTATCGGAAGAAACAACAATCAACCGATCATCCAATCATGAGTAATGAAGCGAGAATCATCCAAGGAACAAGAACCTTTACAACCACCGGACGATTTGGTACGGTAGATGGCATTTCTCATGAACAAAATTCGAGTATGGATCTTTGAGATGAAAGAGATGAGACAACAAAAGAAAGTTGTTGAGGAACATGAAGACAGAGAGGTCGGGAGACATACGAAGACTATGAAGCGAGATAACCCATGGGAGTATAGATAGCCTTATAAAAGATCATTTACTAAAGTCGAATTTCTTAAATTCGAAGGAGGAGATCCAAGAGGGTGGATTATGAAGGCTGAAAAATACTTCGGTATTATCAAACGCTGAAGATGTAAAAGTCGAAGTAGCAACAATGAATTTGGAGGGGATGCCTTAGATGTCTTCACATGGATTTCTTCAAGTCGTTCAATTCGCTTTTGGGAGGAGTTAATTGAGGTTTTCCAAGACAATTTCGGTCTAATCAAATTCCAAAACCCATATATTTTTCTCTGTGATATTAAACAAGCGAGAACGGTGGAAGAATACGGGAAGGAATTTATACGGTGCTCATCAAGGGTGCAAGGTTGGCCAGAACATTGTTTATTGGCTATTTTCATTCATGGGTTAAAGGAAGAATTAAATGCCGATGTGAAAATTCAGAAACCCAGAACTGTTTATAAGGCAGCAAGTTTGGCATTGAAATTTGAATCGAAGTTGCAAAGCCAATCAGTTTCTTGTCCTCCTCAGCGTTACTCGAGATACCGCAAATATGAGGGAAATACATATAGAAATTTTAATGAAAATAAATCATTGCCACATCAGCAAAATAATATGCAATATTATTAAGTGATAGGATATTGTCATTTCTAAATTTATGTTCTGTGAAGTCACTCTGGCTTTTTCACCGTTAGATCGAATCTCATATACCTTTATCATTTCTCTCCTTTTGAGATTACGAACAGTGAAAAAGTAGTAGTAACAGTAATGACAATATTACATCCCTTATTCTAATATTGCGCCAAAGCAGGATCTAGGTCGGGCAACGTATGCAATTGGGAATTCTTCAACTGCTGCACTGAATCAAGATCGCACCCGAACTCCAATTTTGATAGGATTCTCGGGAAATCCAATAACTCAGAACTTCTCACCACACCAAACCGTGTCCGACGCTGACTGACAATTCTGACGTGATAAGGGGTTGTGTTACCGTTGCGGAGAGAAATTCTCACTGAGCCACCGCTGTAAACCGACAACCTTGAGGCTGATGGAAATTACTGATGCCTATGAGGAGAATAACAATCCAACTTCTGAAGACGACAACCACGGTGAACCTCAATTGGCTGAGATTTCTCTCCATGCCATTCTTGGACGTCACTCAACGTTGGCAATGAAAGTAAAGGGAGTTTTAAAATCCAAACCTGTTCTAATTCTCATTGACAGCGGCTCTTCACACAACTTTATCGACACTCCTCTCCTGACTAAACTAAATATCAGACCAGAAATTCTGCCTCCATTTGGTGTTCAAATAGGAGACGCTTCTATGGTAACATGTAGTTCCATCTGCAAGGATTTGGAAATTACAATTCAAAGCTTGAAAATTACAAAGGATTTCTTTCCTTTTCATCTTGACAATCTAGATATGGTTTTGGAATCAAATGGCTCGCTTCTCTGAATACAGTAGCAGCAAATTAGAACAATATGTTTATGATTTTCCAAGTGAATGGGTAGCAGTACAAACTTCAGGGAATTTATCCTAGCTCCAACAGTAACATATCTCTCCGACGTTATGATGGTATGGCAGTCATTCGTGAATTCGAACTTTTGCAAGATATGCTTCAAGACTTTGCTAATATTAGAGGTATGAGCATATATATATTGTATTTATTTAGATTTAAATTATATGTTGTTTTTCGAGATGTTTTTGCACCTAATATGTCAAATTAATTAGTTTTCGATTCTGCGTTTTGTCTATAACACCAGGTATCATGGAAACTAATTAATTTGAAATACTAGGTGCAAAAACATATCAAAAAGTAACATATAATTTAAATCTAAATAAATACTATATATAAAAATATTAAAAAATATGCTCATCACATAAGGCATGTAATGTGGACTCCCATCCCATATTCCCATAGCATGTAGAACGAAGTTTCTAGGGTTACTTCAACTACAAGGCGTGTCTCCACTTCCTCCTCGTGATGTTATGACAGTCTTTGGGAGTGGCTCCAAACTCCGAAGGTTCATCTTGGTATGATAACTTCTTTCTCATGTTCGGCCCATTTGCAATTCTTCAGCCTTTGTTTCTTAACTTCCTTTGTCATATCTCCCTCAACTTCCTTTCTCACCTTCACATGGAAATCGAACCACGTCCCAGAAAATTGTTGCCACCGCTGATGATGGGAGGAAAGACAGTAGCTCCTCTCAATATTACTTCATTGCTTCACATCAAGAACGAAAATGGAGGAAGTGGATGTGCACATCAAGAATGAAGTGGAAGGAAGCGGAAGTGTGAGGGAGATAGAAAAATGGCTTTGAAGAACTTAAAAATTCGATGAAGAAGGCAATGATATGTAATCAAGGGAAAAAGACAAAACTTTCCAGGTACCTTGTGACTCAACCCAAGTTATTTTTAAGAAAAAGGAATTTATCGATCTACCCAACTAGTTTTCATCAATTACCAGTTCTCTTCCTTCTTTTGGTCCACATGCAAATGTGAGTTATGAAGGCAAGGTGCAACTATGCACCATGTTTAGTACCAGATTTATTTTGCTAATGCTTCAACGAAATTTCCATTTCGCTATCTTGATATTCATGTACATCCCCTTTAGATTTCGATTCCCCACTACTTCCTTGACAATGCTGGCTTCATCTATTTCTTTTTTTTTTTTCCTTCTTCAACACTGTATCGTTTAGATGTCCACGATAATGTTCAAGCTTTAGATTAGGATTTCTCCGTGTTTGTTACACTCATTGTGGCATAAATTTTGAAACATTGTAGGTGGGACTATGAATATGACTAGAAAGTCTAAGCCTTGTAACCAGACTCAACTATTCTATCTTGTTCTTATTCGCTGTCTTTTGACTTATTTATTTGAACTTCATCGTATCCATGCAAAAGTATTTATTATTTTGTAAGTATATACTGTATAGTTAATCTCTATTTGGTATTATTTTCAATAAAGGGTAGAGGGGCTACCATAATTTGTTAAACTTATGCACATGGGTTAGCATCCTAATTCATGATTTCTCTGTCAGAATTTTTTCTAAACACATTGGAGATATGTTGCTGCGAATATTCATACTAAGCATAAACAACCCAATGAGGAGGGCCAAATATATCACAAAAGCTTTAGTCATGAAATTAAGGTATATATAGTATAGTGTCATTTCTTTTTGTTAACGTCAAAACTGAATATGTACCTACTTTATTTATATGCTAATCGGTTCCTATTTCCGTGGTTATGAACATTGCTTCTCAGAACTGTACGCTTTCATCTAGATTTCAGAGGTGCATGTCCTCTTTCTTGATTAAAGTTTCTAGATCTGAAAAAGGGCTGTGTTGTACTCTTTCTTTGTATAGAACGAATTTCAATTCATCCCATAAAAAATCTCATTATGGGTTTGATTTTGCTAATGATATGAGTAGGTTCTTTCCATTGATGAACCAACCTAAAAATTTTCTAGCTTTGATTTTTTTCAAATCAAACTATAATTATTAGTTAAAGTAATATGGTTTCTTTATTCCGCTGATTAAAACTTATATATTTCCTCATGTATTGAATGAAATATGAAAAATATGTTATGTTTTTAACTTGTGAATCATCTCATTTCTTATGCTATATTTTTGTGGATCATTTTTTAGCTACTAGGAAGAAGACAAGGAAACGAACGAATGTGGGATGCTTCTTCTAACAACTATTACATTTATATGACCGATGGAGTTTGTGGAGAAGACAGAGCAAATAGAGGACTAGATTGGAATGATAAAAATATACTACCTCCCGTTCTAATTTTAAAACCGACTTGATTTTTTTTGAAAAAATTAAGAAAGCTAAATAATTTTTAAATCATATCATATATTTAGATTATATATTAGTTTATTAGTTAAACTAATTAGTTTAAATAAATAAAAATAAAAATAAAAAACTCTAAAGTAATTTATTTAGTTTTCTTAATCTCTAAAAAAAAAAGTTAAGTTGATCTTATAATTAAGACCGGAGGGTGTACTCTTTGTGTATGTGTGTCATGCACTAATGTTTGAAAAATATGCCAAGTGATTGATATTACACTTCAGAGCAGCTTTAAAAAAGTAGATGTTCAATGAGTTGATTATGTGTAAATATCAAGGTTATTAAACCCCCGGGTAGTCAGATATCTTAGATTTATTATATAATATTAATTAGTTCTCACAATTTTTTTTTTAAAAAAAAAGTAAGAACAGACGCACAGTTTTTTAGAGATGAAATGACATGAAAGACTATTCAAATCTCATCTTCACCTACTCCCATCTCATTTTTCTCTCTCATCATAATCCTCCTCCCTCCATCATATTGTCTCGTTTGATCATCTCTTCATCATATTCAAAGCTCCCTCTTTCATATTCATTCATTTCCCTACTCTCTCCTCCTCACATTCAGATCTCATTCTTCTCTCTCATCCAAACCCTCCTCCCTCGGCCCTCACATACCAAAACGACGCTAGAGGAGGCGACAAGACCACTTCGTTCTGATCTGTTTCTTTCGGTTGGTGATAGTTTTGTGGTGGTGAGAGTGAAGCTTGCCGTGATAAAGATTTATGGTGATGGTGAAGTTAAGATCGCTAGCGAGGAAGGAAGAAGACGGCGAAGGTGTGGAGGTCGCACCGCTCCGTTTCTCGCCTCTCCTCTCTTCTACTTTTTTTTTTTTAAAGAAAAAAAATACTTGGCTGACCCCGGTTTCTATCATATTCTAGACCGGACTCACGACCGGTTCGCCGGTTTTCGGTCCGAACCGACTGGTTCGGTCTGAGTTTAAATACCATGGTAAATATAGTCTATTATATTCATCTTGCATGTGAGCCCAAATGTTAGATTAACAATTTTAATTTTAGATAGCTATGGACAGCTACCAAACAAAATCTCCATTATTGTTTACAAAAAAAAAAAATCAACATTTTCAATTTTTTCCTGTATCTTTGAACTTGTTATAGTTGTCTCTATTTTACCTTTATATGTAGTGTTGTTTATGGAAGTTATCACACTAAAAAACATAAAAGTTTTAAATTTTATGGAAATATGTTTTTGATTTGAAATGTAAGATTATTTTATTTTCCATTTTAAGATTTTGAATTATCTTTTGACTTCCTTCCCATTATGCTTATATTGCCTCCAATAGCTTTTAAGAGGGTATCAAATTTAAAAACATAATATTTTAAAAAAATTTGAGAATTTAATTCACATTAAGAAAAATTACTTTTAACTCCATTCCGCATTACTTGGGTTCTAAACTAGTTAATTATATAATTTTGGGAAAATGACAGTTAGGTCTCAAGGACCAAAAAAAATAATGTTACCTTGTTTGGTTTAGGAGGAGGGGAGGAAAAAAATTTCACATTGATAACTTTACCCTTATATTATATATTATAAGAAGGAATTTAATGTTCCATTATTGGTTTTATTCTATATTTTTCACTCATCAATGAAAACAGCCTCTCTCCTTCCTTCACTAAACTTAAATGGGCACAAGCAGATAAGATTGAAACAAATGTTATTTTATCTGGTCTTGCACCAACTTCTTCCATTGGCATGAAATATGTAAGAGCTTCTTTGTGTTTGCAATGAGCAGATATTATAGAATTCCACGAAACAACGTCCCTTTCTGGCATATGATCAAATATCAAACGTGCTCGATTCAACTTGCCATGATTCGAGTACATTATGATCAATGAATTAGCAACCGACAAGTTCCATTCAATTCCTTGCCGAATCACCCATCCATGAACTTGAACCCCGGCATCCAGTGACAACACACTGGTAAGAATTGTTGATATAGCTACTGAATCAGGCCCATGTCTTTCTAAAAGTATCTGCTTGAATGTGTTGACGGCCTCAACTTCCAAGCAATGACGTATATAAGCTGTAAGCATTGAGTTCCATGATATAGAATCTCTATGAGGCATCTTATCATAAACCTTTATGGCCTTCACAATGTCACCCCACTTAGCATACATATCAACTAATGCATTTAGCACAAACCTATCATTCAAAAATCCAAAACGAACCACATGCCTATGCACTTCCTCACCCACTTGAATAGACCCAATTCCCCCACAAGCTTTTAGAACTCGAGGAAATGTGAACAAGTCAGGTTGAACACCGTCCTCCACCATCTGAAAGCAGAGTGCCATGGCATCATCATAGAGACCCACTTCAGCATGCCCTTAGATAAGCGAATTCCACGGAAATGCAGACTCATTTCTCTTCGACATTTGATCAAACACATCGTGTGCTTCATCCATGTGCCCACATGATGCATACAGCCTAAGCAGCTTTGATGAGATGCCAACGTTTCTACGCAAAATGGAACTGGGAATGAGGCGATGAAATCGTATTCCATGATCAATAGCTTGCAAGTGATAGCAAGTTTCAAGCAAAGAAGCACATATTTCACTATTTCAGCATCGATTTTAATGCCTTTGTCAACAGATGATTCAAGGTCTCTCACGGTTTCTTCTACCGCTTGAGATTTCGTTTGGGTGTAAGGTTCGTGATTGATGAGCAGTGGGGTCGGTCTGGTTTTTGGGAACGAGAGAATGCTTTTGTTTTGTTGATTTCGCCATTGTTTTCCTTGTTTCTTGGCCTTCGAAGAGCAAAGGATTGTACGAGTTGTAGAGAAAAGGTGGTTCGGCTTCGGCAGTATGGCTATCATTTTATTGAAGAATATCCACTTATTTCTGGCATAAAGCAAAACACTAGGGATATTTTTGTCTTCACATACACCAATTTTTATAAATCCTTCCAAATCCGTTTGATTTGGGAGGGGAAGTTTTGAGGGAGAGAAGGGAAATTTTAAAAAAATTTCTCCTCCTCCTAAAAATATCATCAGCCAAACGAGGAGGGAGTTGAAATCCCTCCATCTTCCTCCCCTCAATCCCCTCAAACCAAACAGAGCCTAAGTGTACAGAGGTGCCAAACGAGGGGAGGAGTTGAAATCCCTCCATCCTCCTCCTCTCCCTCCAATCCCCTCAAACAAAACAGAGCCTAAGTGTCTGAGTCATTCACAACAGAAAAAACTATATTTACAATAGGAAGTCTTATATTCACAACAAAATTTTAAACCTAATCATTCACAATAGAAAAAATCATATTCACAACGAGAATGCTATATTTACAACAAAATTTAAAAATTTGGATTTTGTTTCAATAGAAATAATATAAAAAAGTCCCTAGAAACTTTTTGATATGTGAATATCTGTTGGGACTTTTATGTATTTTTTATGGTCTTTGGGACCTGGCTGTCATTTTCCCTATAATTTTATAGGTAAAGAGAGTTGACGGGTTCCCCAAACAAACAAGCGCGTTGGTTAAAGGCAGGCTGACTTTTGACCTGAGTCAACTGCACCTTCTTCTTCTTCAGTCTTCCTTCACTGAGCTTTCCTGTGGATTTCTGGTCGTCTTTCTATATTATTCTCCTACGCCGCAACTACTTCTTGTCGATCCCTTGGCCATCCCTTTCTGCTTCTCTCTTGTAGCTGTAAGAATGGCTCTAACTCTATGCTACTGGTAACTGTTTATCTGATCAACTCTATACTTACTTATTATATGTGGCTCTTAGTCTTCACTTTGATATATTTCTCCCTCTCTTCCTTTTTTTTTTCTGGGTTTCTAGTTAACAGGAACTGACGTGTTTCTTTATTAAGTTCTGTGTTTCTTCCCTTTCTCATGCTTGTAATGTTTGATCACGTAATATGTGGCTACTTTTGTTGTTTAAAATTCAGAATTTTGGACTGGAGCTGCAGAGTTGACCAGGATTTGGTGCACTCGAAATCGCTTTCGTCTTCTAAATTTCCGTGTTAAGAAGTTTACATGTTGGAGTATTTTATGGACATTGCTTAGAGAGTAGTAAAACATAATATGGGTGGGTTTTGCACAACGTCAAGGAAATTCCCAGTAGACTGTGTTGCATTAGATGAAGCTCCGAGTGAAAGCTCCAGACATGCCAATGGCCAATCCAATAGTGAGTCTGAAATGGCCTATCATTCTCATGGAAAAATAAATAGCCATTCAACTCTGCATCCTGTTGATGACGACAAACAAAAGCAGGTTCAGCAATCATTTTCATGTCCTGGACAGAAAATTTTGGATGGACCAAGTTCAGAAGATAACAATGATAGAATTCCTCATCTCTCTAGAGTCTCATCACACAAGTATAAATCAACCAAGTCCAGGCAGGCTGCTACTAAGGTAAATAACAACATGAAACCATTTTGCCAGTTGATGTGGAAAAGATTCTGCTTCATATACATAACAGTTATATTGGCAAGTTTTGATCATTAGATTAACTAGTAACTATCCATTATATACTAGGTAAACTTGTTATTCTTTAATAAAGTGACCTTTTTTGGATTGTTTGACTTAGACATTCTGGTATCTGGGATCTTCTGATAACTCACCTTTAGATCATTTATCATTTTACTTTACTCATAATCCCTACAGTCCTAAATTGGATTTCAATAGCTGATTTTGAAGGTAAAGGCACACACTAAGGTAAACAGTCTTGGTGCATTGCCCTGAAAAGGCAGGGCAGTTAAGAATCTATCAGTAACAGATATAACAGCCTTCCCGAAGTTAGTTAGTACTAATGTCCCACCAAAACCTCCCTCTAATACCCTTTTACCCATCATTCTAATCTCCTGTCATTTTGTACAATAATTTTTATCTGTTGTGGTTTTAGGAACTCAACTTAATTTTCTTTTGTTTACCGTGTTTTAATTTTTGTGTTACAGGTCTCAGAAGTGAGTTCACTTTTGGGAAGAGCTGGTACAGTTGGGCTTGGCAAGGCAGTAGATGTTTTGGACACACTAAGTAGTAGTGTGACAAATTTAAACCTGAACAGTAGTTTTACATCAGGAGTGACAACAAAAGGAAAAAAAATTTCAATTTTGGCCTTTGAAGTTGCAAACACAATTGTGAAGGGGGCCAACCTGATGCAATCTCTTTCAAAAGAGAGCATTGGTCATTTAAAAGATGTTGTACTACCATCTGCTGCAGTACAAAATTTGATATCCAGGGATAAGGATGAACTGGTAAGAATCGCTGCAGAAGACAAGAGGTGATTATCATCAATATATTCATAAATATTTGATTTTTATTTTTTGAAATATCTCATGTACTTAATTAGTGTTACCCCATACTGCTATCTTATGCTGTTGTGGCAGGGAAGAGTTGAAAATATTTTCCAGTGAAGTAGTGCGTTTTGGAAATCTTTGTAAAGATCCTATGTGGCACAACCTGGATCGCTACTTTTGCAAGTAATTATGTTGAATCAATGTTGTCTAATCTTGTAACGTAGAATATGATGTTCAGAGGCATGATTTGCTCCAAATATATTGATGTATAGGCTAGGTTCAGAGCTTTTACCACAGAAACTATCAAAAGAAGATGCTGAGATAGTGATGCAACAACTTATGACTTTGGTTCAGCATACAACTGTGAGTATACGGGTCATCAAGAGCAGTCCATGTGCCTGTCATCTGTTTTAAATTTGGGAGTGATCTCATTATTCTAAATAGTTTTTAAAATTTCATATATGTCGAATTTGGTAGGGAAATCAATTACTCTTATAATTGAGCAGAACTAAGAGATTTTTTTTTTTTTTCCCTGTAATCAGTTTGAAAATTTCTGTTTTCTCTTGTTCAATTTAGTTTTTGTTTAAATAATAGTCATCGGGTACCCTTTTCATTTCTTTGGGTTAGACATCTTGCTGGTAATATGATTGTCACTTTGAAATACCAGTAAAACCACAAGTATACCATTGTAATTCTTATATCAAACTCAATACATTTAAAGGCTTGAAGAAATAACTAATTTTGTCTTAATTAAATGCTTTATATAACTGAATAGGAGTTGCTTATCTACTTTGTCTGGACATATTTTTGCTTCAGTTATGTTTATTAGTAGTACTGCTAATAAACATATTGAGAACCATGTTTCCATGTTTCTTTCTAGTTTATTAACTGGTTTAGAAGTCTTAACTGCTGTGAAGTTACTATATTGAGAACCAATAAATATGAACAAGTTATGAAATTTACCATTATTTCTTCCCTTTCTTCCAAATTTGATCTAAATATTCCCTGACCTTTTATTTTATCTTCCTTCCCACTCATAAAATAGCTAGAGGATTCCTATCACATCTTTGCATTGACAAAATTGTTTCTCTAACTCGGATGGTTCAAACCTTTTCTTGAGATGCAGGAATTGTATCATGAATTGCATGCCTTAGACAGGTTTGACCAAGATTATCGGCACAAGCTTCAAGAAGAGGACAATTCTGGTGCCACAAAAAATGGTACATACATGCCTAGGTTTCCTTAGAAGGTGTTTAATTATTCCAGCATGTCGTTATAAATTGGCCAAGCCTTTTTTTTTTTTTTGAATAAAACTCTCATGCCTTGTCAGACATCTCTCACATTCACTTCTACTAAATCTCCCTCCTTCTTCTCTCTTCTTTTCATTATTCTTGCTATTGGTCCAAGTATTTTTCGGTGAACAATGTAAATTGTGCAGGAAAGAGCCTTGCAATTTTAAGAGCAGATCTGAAGAGTCAAAACAAGCATGTCAGAAATTTGAAGAAGAAATCACTATGGTCCAAGATTTTGGAAGAGGTAAGAAGATAACATTATTTCTTTTGGGTATTAGACACCCAATTTAATCCTAGGAAATAATATTCTAATTTTTTTTTTCATTTAAATAAATCTTTAACTATCCTGTCATTTTCTACCATAATTCCCCTTCCCTTTTCAACCTTTCTTCTATATCTTCCTCCTTTCTTCCCTTTTTTCTCTATTCTTTTCGCCAGCGGTACATCAGTTTGTTTCTCTACAAATTTGCTCCTCAACATAACAATTGATGTCTAGATTTTTTCTCCCATGTAATGTCTGTTGTGGCATCCAAAAGTTGTACTCCCTGAGCTCTTGGAATTATTATTCATCTGTTTTTCTCTAGTGTTATTAATAATATATTCTTTTATGATATGAAGTATATATTCCGATTGCTGTACATACAGGAGATGGAAAAGCTTGTGGACATAGTTCATTTTCTACATTTGAGGATACATGAAGCATTTGGTAATGCTGGTATGCTATCAAGATTTTTTTTTCTTGAATTTGCTATAGCCTAGACCCTTTGTATCAACACAGGCCATTTATTACCCTATAAGATTCCATGTTCAGCAGAATATATCTTTCAATTTGTTTCCTTGTTTAACTCTGCAGATACTGGAGGGCAGGTGACAGATTCTCAAGACAGCCACAAGAAGCTGGGATCTGCTGGTCTTTCATTGCATTATGCAAATATTATTTCTCAAATTGATACTCTTGTGAGTTCAAAATTGTGTTTTTTCCTTGCAAGTTCTTTTTTTCATTTAGCCTCTTCTTAAAGCCAGGTTCTTATAATTGCTCTTCTTTTCTATGTGCATTTGGCCTTTCTAGAAATTAAAATGGGGAATGAAAAGAAAGGAAACAGTTGCATTAACACAAACAATTAGAATAATACACCTGCTTCCTAACAAAGGATAGAAATCTTGAGAAAATTACTAGTGCTCAAATTAAATTAAAATTCCTAGTTTCAGAGTAAAGCCTTTATAAAATTAAATCCCATCTGCATTCTGCATTCTGCAACCAAAGTTGTGACATATAAATACTTCAAAATCTTGCAAGAAAGGGAATTCTCACGTAAGCTGACAATTCCTCAGTGCTGAATTCTGATTCCTTTAAAAGATCCAAATGCAAGTGTGAGATTAAAGAAGTGAGCTTTATGATGTGGTTACAATTCTCTCTAATAATTAAAAAAAAAAAAAAAAAGATGTCATTGAGATTTCATTTTCCGATTGCGTGTCTGTTTGAGTTAAAAAATTAGTTTTGGAAGTTGATCCAATACACATATTCAATACATGATTGTTCCTAAGTTGAAATGTGAATTGATCAGGCTTCTCGTTCAAGTTCTGTGCCTCCTAATTTAAAGGATGCCTTGTATCAAGGGCTGCCCCCTAATATGAAATCAGCGCTGCGCCCGAGGTTACAGTCATTTCAGGCTAAAGAAGAGGTGCATTATCTTTTATTCTGTATAATCTTTTGAAATTATACATGCCATCATGAGATATCTTACTATAAATTCATGCAACCATTTCAATTTTTTTATTAGAATTCGTTTCTGCGGCAATTACTCTGAGCTTAGGATCCATTGTAGTCTATTTATTGGCTGGCCAACATCTTTAAATCCATATCTAAAACAAATGAAGCATTATTGCAGCTTACAGTTCCTCAAATTAAAGCTGAGATGGAAAAGACCCTGCAATGGCTTATTCCTATTGCAACCAACACAACAAAGTAAACTCACTACTAGACCTTGCTCAGCATTTATTATATTTTCTAGTATTGCATTTGACTGTCCTAAAATATTTCTCCGGACTTAAAAATTCCTTTCCTGTTATGCTGGTAATTATGGTGAAGCTCTTTGTTCCATGCATACAGAAATTTAGAATTAGACTTCTGTGTTTGTGGACACTCTGATATTTAGATGGGAACTTGATTTGGCATTGGACGCATTGTCAATGGCTACTATCACTCTGGTCCTTATTATAAGTTTAGTTTGTCAAAAATTGTTGGTCCTAAATATAAGTCCTCCTTGAGAGTCATTAATGACTATTTTCCAATTTTACCCCTATTGAAAACATAGGTGAGAGAAAATGTTCAACATATTTTTTCAATACTCATTATTAATAAGGGCAAGTTTGCAAAATTCAATCAATTTAAGACATGTTAAATGTCTTAACTTCCATTTCTTGGTATGTAAGATTTGATCAAACTGAAGCTTATAATAAGGATCATTCTCTGTTTTGTGATTGAATTATGTTTACATTGGACTATTTCAGGGCTCATCATGGCTTTGGATGGGTTGGAGAATGGGCAAATAGTGGGTGAGTTTGGAACTATTGATTCAATTCCTTAATCTTCTTGATGATTTACTTATGATTTCTATTAAACTTTATATATGTGTGAATCAAATCACAGACCAGCAGGCCAGACTTACTTGCTGCGAATCGAAACGTTACATCATGCTAATAAGGTGAAAACAGAAGCTTATATACTTGAACTTGTTGTCTGGCTTCATATTCTTGTCAGCCAAGCAACAATTGGCAATGGAGGAATAAGGTCTCCCATGAAATCCCCTATTCATTATCCGAGTCAGACGAAAGAGGAAACATTTTCGCAGAAAGCGTACTCTTCTCCCGCGCTTACAGTTGAAGATCAACAAATGCTTCGAGATGTTAGCAAGAGGAAGCTAACTCTAGGAATTAGCAAGAGCCAGGAATTTGACACAGCCAAGACTAGGCTAAGCAAAAACCACAGGCTAAGCAAGAGTAGGAGTCACTCCCCAACAAGTGAATGTAAGAACAATGTGGTATTCATGAGAAGGCTATGTTCTGTTCCTGTCATCAACTTTGATGTTGACCGAATCAAGGCGTTGGATGTGATCGATCGTGTTGATACCATTTGAAGAGGCCTATATGTGTGTGTGTGAGTGTTGATTAATCAAGTTGAGGACTTCCCTATGCTTTTCATATAGGCTATATATAGGGATGATTGAATCCTCCTAAGTGTTTTGACATTGTTGTATGAATTAGAGGTGGTAATATGGTATGGGTTTTAATTATGGGCTAAACCTGCCCAATTCGGAAAAATGAGCGGCTTGGGTTCTATAAAAGTGAGATCGTTTTGATGTGGTTCTTTTTTGTCCAAACCCATAAGGGCCCAACCCATGACGGGTTAGTCCGAACCTGGTAGTTCAACCCATATTACTAGCTCTAGTATAAATGGTTGTTTTTTATGTGACTCGATTTTATTTGGCTTTATCTGTACAAATTTTGTGATCATCATGAAATAAGAGTTCTAAGTTTCTCTTTACTTATAATTTTGTTATTACATAGATAAAATTAATTTGGGAAAATCACTGTCAGGTCCCAAAGACCATAAAAAATCACAAAAAAAGTCTCATACCGAATTCCCCTATAAAAAAATCCTCGTGGACTTTTGTGTGATTAGTTGTCAACTTGAAATGGCTAAGTTGCCCCAAGGAATTAAAAAAGGAAAGACAAGGAGAAGGAGAAGGAGGGATGACATGTTTTTCCCATTAACGAGAAGAGAAAATGGAGGAAGGCTACGATGGTAAAATGGAGGAAGGCTACAGGTGGTTGCAGCTGCAATATTGAAGGGATTAAGTGTGGTGTTCATGTCCTAGGCAAAGGTTGGACTTTGCAGCCTTCATTTATGGTTAGAGAGCTTGAATAGTGATTTCAATTTTTTTTTTTCACTTTGTATGTTGGGTGCATTGAGATTGAAGGGTAGGTCAAAGGTTGGAGCTTGGGCTTAATGGTGGACTATGTGCTAGAAGGTAGATAGATAATGCTAAGATTTTGCTAAAGATATGATATTGACCATTGAAGTTGGGGTTTCATCGTTGTTGGGTTGTGTGAATTTTATTGTGCTATGTTTTTGGGCAAGGTTACAAAGGGAGTGCTCTGTTTTAAATGGGAATTGTTGAATGTGATGACTGATGACAGTTTATTTGTTGAGAAAACACTGATTATGATATTTAAAAAATGTTGTTAATTCGTGCAGTTATAGTTGTAAAAATAGATAGAAGAAGTTGTTAAAAACCAAATAACCAGTTGTGACATGTGGGAATTGTCAGGTTCTAAACCCCTCAAAGAATAACTCATGCACTTGTTAATATGATTTATGAAGTTGTACAAAAAGACAGAAGAACTTGCTAAAACACAAATTAGCTATTGTGACAGATCCTCCAGGAACAACTCATGAACTTATTATTTGGTTTTTAACAACTTCTTCTGTCTATTTTTACAACTACAACTGTACTTATTAACAATACTTTTTTAATATCATATCAGTGTTTTCTTAGCAAACAAACCATTATCACATTCAACCATTTCCACTTAAAACATAGCACTCCCTCTATAACCTTGCCTAAAAGATAGCACAATAAAATTCACACAACCCAACAACAATGAAACCCCAACTTCAATGGTCAATATCATATCTTTAGCAAAATTTTAGCATTATTTATCTATAGCACATAGTCCACCATTAAGCCAAAGCTCTAACCTTTGACCAACCTGTCCATCTTAATGCACCCAACATACATGGTGAAAAAAATAAATCAAAATTATCACTATTCAAGCTCTCTAACAGTAGATGAAGGCTACAAAATCCAACATTTGGCTAGGACATGAACTGGACTTAATCCCTTTAACATTGCAGCTGCAACCACCATAGACTTCCTCCATTTTCTCTTTCTTGTTAAAGGGAAAAATGCATCATCCCTCCTTCTCCTTAACTTTTCCTTTTTTATTCCTTAGGGTAACTTAGTCATTTCACATTGACAATTAATCACACAAAAGTCCCTAAAGACTTTTTTGATAGGAGAATTCGGTATGAGACTTTTTTGTGATTTTTTATGGTCTTTAGGACCTGATAATGCTTTTCTTAATTAATTATTGTAACATCCTAAGTGTTGTGAGTTTAATGATATGATATAAGTGAGTATTCCCATAGCAAAAGTGGAATTCTATGGTAAGGTCATCTTCCATGCAACAAAGGTATCATTCTGAACATTTGTTAACCATTTGCTTGCTGCAGACGGGTTAAGAAATCTACCTTCTCATCCAAGAAGATAAGCATCTCCAAATCATTCCATTAAAAGAATATGAGTATATCTTACTCGTCGCTCTGAGGTTGTCCAAATTTGATTGTTACTATTTTTTTTTTTTGGTAAATTTTTTTATTGTTACTATTTTTTTTTTTTTTTTTTGATATCAAAGATGGCTAGAAGCCTATATTAAAATACAGAAATTACAAATAAAAGGAATTTAATACCAAACATTATTGGTCAACCCAAGACCTCAAATAAAAAGGACAAACATCCAACGTGACAGATTTAGAGATACTCATTTTAGCCAAAACATCAGCCACCCTATTGAAATCACGTTGGATAAGCTTCATTTCGACCTGCTAGCTCTTACTTAGTAATTATCGAATTTTCAAAAGCTGTAAACTCCCAGAATTGTAGCTTCTGTCCTGAATTAAATTCAGACCCATCTGAGCATCAGTCTCAATTATAAGCTTCCTTACACCCATGTCCCACGCCTTTTTTTTTTTTTTTTTTGATATAGAAAAGTTTTGGAGGGGTTCGACATCAGTCCCCCACCAAGGCCAATCATGAACTGGGCCACTTCTCTGCCAAACTGGGCTAAAGCAACCCCAATAAAGTCCATGGAGAAATCTATCCATAAGTTTCAAGAACTTGTTCTTGCTGAAATAAGGTCTGGGACAAATCAAACAATTCCTCGTAAAATTTTGTACATTTTTTATATATTAACCATTCCCAATAGAAAACATAATAAGAAAGGCGTTTAAATCAAGAGCAACCCCCAAAAAAGTTCTTGACTAATTAGCTTCTTAACTCTTGTCATGCCTAATGCCGGATATCATCTTAATGTAATAATTATATTTCATAATTCAAGCTTCAAAATTATTTGTTTGGTAGAACATGTGGCAATCCGCCCAAAACTTTATTCATAATCTAAACATGAGCTTGGGTACAAAACCCCCCATCAAATCCTTAAGAAGTACATCAGATAGCTCTCTAGGAGGCACATCAAAAGGACATAGATCACCCCCACATCCCAAACTAAAGTTTGCAAGCCAATCACAAGCCTCAAAATTATTTGTGTGCCAGTTATATATTGATCGAAAATGATATTTTCTTGCTCTTAAAGATGCTATATATACAGCCTAGAGATCAGTTTACTCATAGTGAAGTCCTTGCACACATATAAACATCACATATAGTTTTATATATGTCATCTCCAAATAGAGTCCAGGATAAACCGATGTATTGATTCTTTAAGCGCCACGTGATCAACTTTTTCACCCTATGATGAACATGATATAACTTCCACCTATTTAGTTGCATTAGCACTCTTGTAATTTAGTGTGTGTCTAAATAAATTTAGAGACAACTTAGAACATTTGGTTGCTTTTGGTGTGTTTGAGAAGAATGACGCTATTTTGATTTATGCAAAATAAGATATGTAATCATGTACTCCCTCCGGTCCTAATTATAAGACAACATTTTAGAGTTAGTTTTGGTCCTAATTATAAGACAACATTCTAATAATTGTCAATTTTTTCCTAAAATACCCATATTTTATTCTCTCAAGTGTGTTTTATTTTTTGTGAGTATATGTATGTGGACGCGTATACTCTTCCAGTCAACAAAACTTTTAGATATATGTGGTGTATCTATGTATGTATATATGTGTGTGTCTACACACAAATATCTATAGACACTATAGACACACACATTGTATGTATGTATGTATGTGTGTGTCTGTGTGTGTCTGTGTGTGTGTGTCTGTGTGTGTGTGTGTGTGTGTGTGTGTGTGTGTGTGTGTGTGTGTGTGTGTGTGTGTGTGTGTGTCTCTACACACATATATATTTTTGTGTGTGTGTGTGTGTACACAAATATATGTGTGTGTGTCTAATATATTTTATGTGTGTGTGTGTGCGCAAATATATATAGTCACACACACATATATATATGTGGGTGTGTACTGTGTGTGTACATATATGTATATTTGTATGTTTGTCAATATGTGTGTGTACACACATATATACATATATATCTTTTTGTGTGTGTGTGTGTGTCTATATGTACGTGGGGGTGTGTGTGTCTATATGTATATGTTGATATATGTACACACATATATATATATATACATGTGTGTGTTTATATATATACACATATATATGTATATATAGTAATACCATTATTTTAATTAGATAGCAAGTAGAAAAAATTAGGTTGGAGAGGCATGTGGTAGGAGCTATTGATTTACTTTTACTTAGGTCATTTTAAATTTATATAAGGACATTTTAGGAAAATAAGTAAAATTAACTAATTTAACTTCTTTCATTAATCTCCCCAAAATCGGTTAAATATGTCTTATAATTAGGACCGGAGGAGTATCATTATTCTCCGGTGTCATTTTTTCTGTATAAGTAGCTTTTTGGGAAAATGACAACTAGGTCCCAAAGACCATAAAAAATAGCAAAAAAGTCCCAACAGAAATTCACATATTTTTTTGATATTATTTGTATTGAAACAAAATCCAGGTTTTTGAATTTTGTTGTGAATATAACATTTTTTGTTGTAAATCTAGCTTTTTCTGTGTTGTGAATGAGATATTTTAAATTTTGTTGTAAGTATAGCACTTACTGTTGTGAATATAGTTTTTTCTGTTGTAAATGGCCTGATTTTTAAATGTTGTTGTAAATATAGCACTTCTTGTTGTAAATATAGCTTTTTCTGTTGTGAATGATAAGTTTTAAATTTTGTTGTAAATATAGCACTCGATCACTGTTGTGAATATAACTTTTTCTGTTGTAAATAGCCAGCTTTTTAAATTTGGTTGTAAATATAGCACTTCATGTTGTAAATATAACACTTCCTGTTGTTAATACAAATAATATCAAAAAAGTTCCTTTGATATGTGAATTTCTGTTGGGATTTTTTTGCTATTTCTTATGGTCATTGGGACCATTTGTCATTTTCCCTAGCTTTTTTATATCTAACTTTTTCCTTTTTCTAGCTCTTTAATTCAATATATACTGAACAAGAATTTAAAATTTGATTGTGCTTCAATATAAAAGACGTCTCAGTATAGCAAAAAAAAAAAAAAAAAGACGTCTCATTATTTGTTTCCTGGCCGGGAAGTCTAGCAAAAGTCAATTGTAATTATCTGCCAAGTACTCATCAAGTAAATATTATTTGTCAAGTAGTAATGGATATATCATAACTCGTAGTCATGTGTGGTTCTTTCTTATAGTCCTTTTTTAAATGATTTTTACAGGGGTAGACAACTAAAGATGTGTTATCAATACCTAATACAATGAATAAAAAGGAGAGATCAGGTCATTATCACCAACTAAAACTCTATATGATGATCCAGAAAGTAATGGAACAAATAGTTAATTAGCATTACTAATAGTTCCATAACGTGATGCACAAAAAGCTATGTCCTTAATTCTTACGGCCTGAAAAAAGAGTCAATGACAAACTCTTGTACGTCATTGAATAAGAGCATATATGAACCCTGTGGATCAATTAGGTAGCCTCTCTGTGCGTGTGGACATCATCATTCACAACGTGGAACACCATCATGCAGTTTTCTCATAGAGAAAAATATAGTTAACGGCTCAAGTTTCATACAATTTAGATTCAAGGATCTCAGAAAATTGTGGTTATTTTCAAGAACCAAAGTTATTGCCAAGTTTTATATGAGGTTTTTTTTTTTTTTTTTTATCAAAACTTAACTATGTATGTATGTGTGTGTATTCCACATTGAAAGTAAGGGTTAACGTACAAAAATGTATATGTACTTTACCCTGAGAAGTACTCAACACAAAATATTTTTTTAGGTGTAAAAGTGCACATATGGATATAAATTAGGTGTAAAAATACCGTTTGACCGTTAAATTTGACTTTTTTTGCTAATTGGACGATGACGTGGCTTTCAAAGGTGTAAAAATACACGTGATTTGGCCAAAAGAGCGTCCATACCAAATATTTTTTTAATTTAATAATTTTATTTCAATTAAAGGAAAATTATTATTTCTCTAGGTATAATCATGGAAAGCCAAATTTTTTATTTCCATGATTTTTTTTAATCCTTATTAAATTTTATAATTAATAATTAATAAATGAGTATTTATGCATTTGATATTTGATATTATAAATACTATATTTAATTAAAACTAATTTAAATTTTTTGATCAAACAAATTGAACCAGAAATTATTTGAATAATTTTTAATCAAAACCGAACAATATTATTTAATTTTTATTGTATTAAGAAATATGCAATGTAAACGTTTGCACCTCTAAATGAGTTATTTCTATTTATATAATGAATGAAAGTAAATCAAGGAATGTTATAGACTTATAGTTATAAAGTTAACTTTTTCAAAGTAAATGAATTATTTCTTTAACTATTTATTTTTCAAAAAATAAAATTATTTTTAAGTAAATATATTATTTATAATATCAAATTTCAAATGTATAAACACTCATTTCTCAATTATTAATTAGAAAATTTATTAAGTATTTAAAAAAAGGAAATAAATTATGGAAATAAAATTTTTATCGTTTTTACCCATTGAATAAATCATCTTTCCCAAGATGATAAATCAGAAGAAAAAAATTTGGCTTCTCGGGAATTATACCTAGAGAAATAATAATTTTCCTTTAATTAAAATAAAATTATTAAATTAAAAAAAGCACTTGGGTTGGGCTTTGCACCTTTGAAAGCCATGTCATCGTTTAGTCAGCAAAAAAAGTCAAATTTAACGGTCAAACGGTATTTTTGCACCTAATTTATAACCACTATGCACTTTTACACATAAAAAAGTACTTGGTGTTGGGCCTTGAGTTAAAGCACAAGCGCGTTTTTGCACCTTAACCCTTGAAATTAATGATAGATTCATGTGCAGTATATGGTATTGTTATGGATCTGGAGAAAGCCCAATGGCGGCAAAGCCCAACCACGGGCTGGCACGATAGACCAGGTCTTGCCCATTATCCAGGAGAATCTCAACTACCCCGGCAAAGTAGGAGGATCTCCGCATGAGGCTAGGCGGTTAAGATCATGGTCGGACACTTGCGCCGATCGCCCTGTGCACGCCCTATAAATACTATGGTAGCCACCTAAGGTACACACGCTCTACCCTAGACTTTTCCATACACACTGTACACACACCCCACCCCGGCCAAGAGCCTGGTTGTGTACAATGATCACCTCTCCTTTTGAGTGCTTTCCCAATAGGCATTCAAGAGGATACATTTGATCCCACATCAAAGCACCACCCATTCACTTGGGTTCGGACATCCGTGTTCTACACTGCACATGTATAAAATTTTATGACTAGATATACATAAAGACGGTGTATATTGACGAGAGACTGTGACTTTGTGATTTAGTCAGAGATAGCTATTATTTAACTTAGGTTTAATTACGTAGAGCTGTGGATATTTTGAAGGTTTAATTTCCAGGGTTTGGTGCATCAGATTGGAAAAAGTATTTTCGATCTTGAAAGAAAAGACATTTCCAATCTTCTGGCATTACAAAAATATCTAAATAATGTTTCAATATGCCTTGAGACATTTTTTTTCTTTATCTTTTGAAGTTGGAGAAACTGTTTTGTTCCGCACCAAAGAATAGTTACCGTAATAATCTTGGATATTTATCCGGCATATTATAAATAAAAGTTGGATAATTCGATAAGTGAAAATTCAATCTCCAGTCTTGTATAATTATAGCATATTTTCTAGGTAGAATTTCTACAAGAAATTAGGGAATTTAAGGACCAAAGAGCCAAAATGACCAAAATGCCCCTGGAAAGGGTAATCAACTTAGGAAATTATGGGAAAAATACCAAAATGCAGTAAAATGACCAAGTGAATTAGGAGAGTATATTATCCATAATTATGGTAATTTAATAAAATATGAACTTGGGAAAATTGTATAAGAGTGTTCAAAAAGTAGTAAAAGACCAAAATACCCTTGTAATTATGGAATAATGTTAGAGGTATGAAAATACTAATGTGAATACAAGAGTATGAAGATAATGAGACATTGTAATTAAGAAAATTATCAAGTTATGATAATTAAGTAATTAAGTAATATTGGGCTAATTACTTAAGCATAAGTGAAGGAAATTCACAAATAATTATATGAAACCCTAAAATTGGTGGTTTTTGTTTTAAAATTAGTAAAAATGTATTTACTAATTAATTGGAAATTTTATGAAAAATAGTTGAGTTTAGGTATTTTTAGGCCTAAATACAAGAATGGACCAATTAGGTAATTTTGTGAAATTTTTGGAAAAATTAATTAAATAAATAATTAAATAATTAAATTAAAAATTAAATTAAAAAAAAACGAAATTAGGGCTGGAAAAAAAAAAGAAGAGGAGAAAAAAAAAAGAAAGAAAAAGAAAATACAATTTAATAATAATATAAGAGTTTTAAAAATAATAAACTCTAATTAAATAATACAAAGGTGAATAGTAAAATGAAATATAGGGAACGGATCCTATCTGGAGAGTCAGGAATAGGATTTTCAAAGTCAAGTTATATTAGTGATCGGTGAGTTATTATCTTCCGTTAAACTCTCCCTAAGTTAATTCGAAGTCAATAGGACTTTTTCCTAATAAGACGAAATAGAGAAATTCTGAGAAAAGGGCAGATAGCCAAGGGTACAAAACGGTTGTGTTGCGATATATGAAAAAGAATTGGGAATTTTTATGGGCATATTTGAAATCAGTGCATCTATGTCTATAAGCTGGAACTTCCGGATTTTCGTTTCGAAACCGTCACGTTTCTCCGTAAAACTTCCGTCAATCCGGAAATGGCCTAGGCAGAGTCAGAAAAATAGTTGGAATAGACATTTCTAGTATGGAAGAGAAGGTCTTCAAAGCTGGTTGTCCAAAATTCTGAGATGTTTCCGAAATTACGCGAATCGGGTACCGATCGGAAAATCGGCGATCCCAGGCATAAAGTAACCGCCTAGTCATCAATTTTGGGCCAATGGGAGGCTGCCACATCAGCCCTTGATGTCGGCCAGGAGAGAGAAAGGGAGGAGAAAAACTTCTTCAAGAAGTTTGGTTCAACGGTCCGAGATCGTTTCTCATAAAGTTGATCCGACTACCAAATCCTTCCTCCGTTTCTATAAATACCCCCCCCTCCTTCAAAATTCTGCACACACTCTTCATTTCTTGCCTTGGCCGAAAATCTAGGGAGAGAAAGTAGAGAGAGAAGCTCGGGGAAGTTCTCGCCAAGTCTTCAACGGGTAAGTCTTTCGGTCTTTAGTTTTTAGTCTTTAGTTCAATAGTTAGTAAGGCTAGAGTAGTCTTTATTTTTATGATTTGGGTATCATATGGGAGGGCTATTTTAGTCTTTATTTTCAAGAATCATAAATGCGTCGAAGTTCTTAGGATTCTTGCACGTTTCTCCGTATTTCTATCTTTATCGCTTTACGCATTCCTTTCCGCTTTCTGTTTCTATCTGTTGTTCCTTTCAAAACCATAGGACTACTGTAATCATTACAATGTTACACAATGGTTGATGTTTTGGCTAAGAATCCAAATGCTCTTTCGCTCTATTGCTCCACTCTGATTGTTTGTTTGAAAAAAAAAAAATTTCCGCATTTCAAACATGGGATGTTACATTTTATGGTATCAGAGCAAAACTTTTTGGCAAGTGTTTAACTATGTTACGACGGACAGTTTGGTGCCGAAGGCAAGGCTAGTCTACGTGGGTGTGCCATAAGTCACTGCTAACCCGGTGAGGCCCCCATGGTAGACACTTACCTGGCCATTCTGTTCGGATAACGGAGTTAGGTTCTTAAGCCTTTTAACTTTGAGCACATTTTTGAAAATGAGTACTGATACGACCATTGGTGTAAATGTGTAAAGATGAACAGAGATAATGGCTAGTACGCCTTTAGAGCCGGAGAAACTTTCAGGACGATTCGAGAGTGAATCTTTCTATGAACCCAACATCCTAGACAAGTTCTAACTATGAACAGAACGCTGATAAGCACTATACGATCAAAGCATTGGATGGCGGAACAACGCAGCAAGACTATTAGAAGTGCGTACTTCCGATATGAAGTTATGAATTACGAACGCGAAGGATTTTAACCACTGGTCATAAACCAAATTGGATGATGTAGTATACGTTAACATGTACATTACATCTAATATAAAAATATATAGGTTTTGATGCCACGTGATGTGTTATTTTTTCGACACATATATCTGTTATTTAATTAAAGGAAAGAGATAAACATGGCGATACTAAGAGGTGCCGGTGCACCAAGAGGCCGAGGCCGTGGTCGAGGCCGAGGTAGAGGAGGAGGCGAGACACCTCGGGATGAAAGAAACAATGAACCGAATCAAACCGGACGTGATGAAATTGAAGAGATGCGTAGAACTCTACAAGAACAAAGAGTTCTGATTGATACTCTTCTGGCAAGACAGAACCAACAGGACCAGGAGGCACAAAGACAATTGGAAGCACGACAACAGGAAGAGGAGCGAGAAAATGAAGAAGAAAATAACTACAATGATGAAGAAGAATATGATGACAATGATGACAATGACAATGATGAAGAGCACGAAGGGTCCGAGGATCCCAATCACCACCCGGCACGGACAAAGAGAAAGGACTACGGCCGGGTAAACCAGTTCGCAAGTTGAAACCACCTGGTTTCCGAGGAGGAGTGAGCTAGGCGAGGATTGGCTTCGAGTCTTGAGAAGATTTTTGAAGTCATGGAATGCCCCGAAATCGGATGGCCCGGCTTAGCAATTTACAAGCTTGAGGGAGATGCTCACGAGATGGTGGAAGAGCGTTTCCACAACTCGCCTGCCCTGTTACGTGGGAGATGTTCCTTGAGCGGTTCAATGAACAGTACTTTCCTCCATCAACACAGTAATTAAAGAAGAAGAATTCTGCAGATCAAGCAAGGAGCCGAGGAGTCTTTCGACGACTACTTCGCCCGTTTTACCAACTGTCGCGGTATTCATCATACCCGAAAATCTACAAGAATGAGAGTGGAAGGCTAACCGACTGTAACCGGCTGAAATATGATATAAGGGCAAGGTTAGTGTCTCAAAAATTTCCGAAGATGGCCAAAGCGGTGGAATCTGCGGAATGACGAGCGCAACTTGAAGGAATTGCGCAAATCCCGGCCGGGACGGAAATAATGCAAGTCGCGGTGGTTCCAACCGCGGAGGTTCCTCACGAAGAGGAAGGCACCTTGGAACAACAACCGGGGTGGAAACAAGAGACCCTACCAACCGGGGCAACAAAATTACCCAGGGCAGTAGGGATCCCGCACGTGTCCCAAATGCAAGAAGTACCATCCAGGAGCCAACTGCGATGGGAAACAAGTCTGCTTCAAGTGTCAGAAGCTCGGACACATTAGCGGGATTGCCCGAGAAGACTGCAGAGGCGAGACCTCAAAGCGCTGGCCGAATTTTTGCATTGACAAACACAGAGGCCAAAAAGTCCCCAGAGATGGTTCAAGGTACCATCTATCTCAATGGAAATCTACTTGAAGCATTGTATGACTCGGGTGCTAGTCACTCGTTTATTTCCTATGATTGTGCAAGTCGTTTAGGATTGCATGCACGTAGATTGCCATTTGATCTTGTTGTATCTACACCGTTGGGTGTAAAGTCTTTAGCTTCTGATGCATGTATGAATTGCACTTGCTATCGTGGATGGACGAGTTTCTAAAGTGGATCTTATCCGTCTACCTCTTCACGGCATCGACGTCATATTCGATCCGGGTGGTTAACGGCCAACGGTGCGATGATCGATCGCGGCAAAAAGGAGATATCATTTGCCGGAGACAAGGTTGAAGTGAGCCTGAACTTTCTCTCCACTACAGAATTTGATCGGTGCGTGAAGCAAGGATGTCATGCTTTCATGGTATTCTTTTCGCCAAAGCGAAGCGACCTTTCACTTGAGGACATTCCCGTGGTGAATGATTTTCTGATGTATTTCCTGAGGATCTTACCGAGTTACCTCCTATCCGAGAAGTGGAGTTCAACATTGACTTGATGCAGCACACAGATCAATATCAAAGGCGCCGTATCGTATGGCTCCTAACGAGATGCAGGAGTTGAAGAAGCGGTTGGAAGAGCTTTTGAAGAAGGGGTTCATTCGACCTAGCGTTTCACCGTGGGAGCCCCAAAGCTTTTGTAAAGAAGAAAGATGGAAGTTTCCGACTCGCATCGACTACCGCGAACTCAACAAGGTGATTGTTAAAAACAAGTACCCACTTCCCGGATTGATGATCTTTTGGATCGGTTATGCAGTTCCACAGATCTTTTCAAAGATTGATTTGCGTTCGGGATACCATCGGTTGCGAGTTAAGGATGGCGATGTTCCCAAGACGGCTTTGAGAACCGATATGGGCATTATGAATTCCTTGTGATGCCCTTCGGATTAACAAATGCACTGCGGTATTCATGGATTACATGAACCGTATCTTCCGACAACACCTAGACCAATTTGTGGTGGTGTTCATCGACGACATCTTGATATATTCTAAGAGCAAAGAAGAGCACGAAGAACATCTCACGAAAGGTGTTAGGCATACTCGGGGAGAAGCAACTTTATGCTAAGGCGAGCAAATGCGAATTTTGGCTGCCTAAGTGAAATTTCGGGCCATGTTATATCTAGCGGCGGAGTTGCGGTTGATCCTAGCAAAGTGGAAGCGATTACGGGTGGAAACGGCCGAGACGTGACGGAGATCCGTAGTTTTCTTGGTCCGGCGGGATACTACCGCAGATTTATACGGATTTCTCGCGTCTTGCCCTACCATTGACAAAGCTTACGAGGAAGAATCAACCCTTTATATGGGGAGATGATTGTGAGGAGAGCTTTGAGTACGAGGAGAGGTTGACTACGGCACCGGTATTGATTATCCCCGATCCGAGATGAGACCTATGTTGTCTGAAAATGCCGGTGGGCAAGGATTGGGATGTGTCCTAATGCAGCAGGGGTGGGGTGGTGGCCTATGCCTCTCGTCGGCGAAACCTCACGAGTTAAACTATCCTACACACGATCTAGAGCCGGCGGCTATCGTGTTCGCTTTGAAGATATGGAGGCATTACTTGTACGGTGTAACCGTAGAAGTGTATTGTGACCACAAGAGTCTAAAATACTTGTTCGATCAACGAGAACTCAACATGAGACAACGTCGTTGGATGGAGCTCATTAAAGATTACACCCTGGAGATCAAATACCATCCGGGTAAAGCAAACGTTGTTGCTGATGCTCTTAGTAGAAAGACAGTGCAGGTATCATACATGATGATACAGGAGCAGAAACTGCTGGAAGATTTCAGAGACCTGAATCTATCCAACCAAATCTGCATGGGTCAGCATGCACCTGCTGATGCCTACCTTGCTACTCTTCTTGCGAGTCAAGGGGAGTATGATCTGAGAGATGAAGTGGAAAAAGCTCAGAAGCAAGATGATTGGGCTAAGAGATACGTGAGAAGATCACTCGAGGTGAGACCCAAGACTATGACCTATCACTTAGTGGTTTGGTCGGAGTATAAGCAACGAATTTACATACCGCCGCTTGATGAATTAAGGCGGACGATAATGGATGAGGCTCATAAGAGTAAGTACACTCTACATCCGGGCATGGTCAAGATGTACCAGAATATGAAATCCGAACTGTGGTGGCCCGAATGAAGAAAGACGTAGCGAATACGTGGCCAAATGCTTGACACGTCGTAAAGTAAAGATTGAACACCGTCGACCCCTGGTCTTTTGCAAGGACTAGAGTCATTTAGGAATGGAAATGGGAGAACATAACCATGGATTTTGTGGTAGGTCTGCCCAAAATCGAAATCATGACACAATTTGGGTAGTTGTTGACAGATTAACCAAGTCAGCACACTTTATTCCCATCAGTATCCACTATTCTCCGTAACGATTGGCGGAGATTTATATCAAAGAGATAGTGAGATTACATGGTGTTCCTAAGAGCATTGTCTCTGATCGTGATACACGATTCAAATCCCGTTTCTGGCAAGCATTACATGAAGGTATGGGGACTAAGCTAAGGTTCAGTTCGGCTTATCACCCACAAACCGACGGTCAATCTGAAAGAACCATACGAGCTATTGGAGGATATCTTTGCGAGCATGTGCCCCTGGATTTCAAAGGAAGTTGGGATCAACATCTTTCGCTAGCTGAATTTGCATATAACAACAGTTATCATGCTAGTATACAAATGGCCCCGTTCGAGGCATTGTATGGGCGGAAGTGTCAATCACCATTGTCTTGGACGATTCGTCCGAAAAGCAGTTACTTGGCGGATATGCTTGAGCAGACCTCTGAGCAGATCGCATTGATCAAGAAGAGACTCCTAGCAGCACATAGTAGACAGAAGAGCTATGCTGATAAAAGGAGGAGACCTTTGACGTTCTATGTCGGCGACCATGTATTCCTTAAGTTATCTCCAATATTTATCCGGCATATTATAAATAAAAGTTGGATAATTCGATAAGTGAAAATTCAATCTCCAGTCTTGTATAATTATAGCATATTTTCTAGGTAGAATTTCTACAAGAAATTAGGGAATTTAAGGGCCAAAGAGCCAAAATGACCAAAATGCCCCTGAAAGGGTAATCAACTTAGGAAATTATGGGAAAAATACCAAAATGCAGTAAAATGACCAAGTGAATTAGGAGAGTATATTATCCATAATTATGGTAATTTAATAAAATATGAACTTGGGAAAATTGTATAAGAGTGTTCAAAAAGTAGTAAAAGACCAAAATACCCTTGTAATTATGGAATAATGTTAGAGGTATGAAAATACTAATGTGAATACAAGAGTATGAAGATAATGAGACATTGTAATTAAGAAAATTATCAAGTTATGATAATTAAGTAATTAAGTAATATTGGGCTAATTACTTAAGCATAAGTGAAGGAAATTCACAAATAATTATATGAAACCCTAAAATTGGTGGTTTTTGTTTTAAAATTAGTAAAAATGTATTTACTAATTAATTGGAAATTTTTATGAAAAATAGTTGAGTTTAGGTATTTTTAGGCCTAAATACAAGAATGGACCAATTAGGTAATTTTGTGAAATTTTTGGAAAAATTAATTAAATAAATAATTAAATAATTAAATTAAAAATTAAATTAAAAAAAAAACGAAATTAGGGCTGGAAAAAAAAAAGAAGAAAAAAAAAGAAAGAAAAAGAAAATACAATTTAATAATAATATAAGAGTTTTAAAAATAATAAACTCTAATTAAATAATACAAAGGTGAATAGTAAAATGAAATATAGGAAACGGATCCTATCTGGAGAGTCAGGAATAGGATTTTCAAAGTCAAGTTATATTAGTGATCGGTGAGTTATTATCTTCCGTTAAACTCTCCTAAGTTAATTCGAAGTCAATAGGACTTTTTCCTAATAAGACGAAATAGAGAATTAGAAAAGGCGGATAGCCAAGGGTACAAAACGGTTGTGTTGCGATATATGAAAAAGAATTGGGAATTTTTATGGGCATATTTGAAATCGGTGCATCTATGTCTATAAGTTGGAACTTCCGGATTTTCGTTTGAACCGTCACGTTTCTCCGTAAAACTTCCGTCAATCCGGAAATGACCTAGGCGAGTCAGAAAAATAGTTGGAATAGACATTTCTAGTATGGAAGAGAAGGTCTTCAAAGTTGGTTGTCCAAAATTCGAGATATTTCCGAAATTACGCGAATCGGGTACCGATCGGAAAATCGGCGATCAGGGCATAAAGTAATCGCCTAGTCATCAATTTTGGGCCAATGGGAGGCTGCCACATCAGCCCTTGATGTCGGCCAGGAGAGAGAAAGGGAGGAGAGAAAACTTCTTCAAGAAGTTTTGGTTCAACGGTCCAGATCGTTTCCCATAAAGTTGATCCGACGGCCGAAATCCTTCCTCCGTTTCTATAAATACCCCCCCTCCTTCAAAATTCTGCACACACTCTTCATTTCTTGCCTTGGCCGAAAATCTAGGGAGAGAAAGTAGAGAGAGAAGCTGCGGGGAAGTTCTGCCAGAAGTCTTCAACGGGTAAGTCTTTCGGTCTTTAGTTTTTAGTCTTTAGTTCAATAGTTAGTAAGGCTAGGGTAGTCTTTATTTTTATGATTTGGGTATCATATGGGAGGGCTATTTTAGTCTTTATTTTCAAGAATCATAAATGCGTCGAAGTTCGCGAAATTTTGGGAAGAAAATAGCCTATGTAGCGGAAGCGCCGCGAAATTCCGCCAAGTAGGGGTATAGGGGCAAAATGGTAATTTTTACCTAAAATGCCAGTTATAATGTCAAATTACTAATGGAAGTGACATTATTCTCATAGGATATCTGAAACGTTGATTCTGCTGCCGTTACGCTGCCGACGTGCCGCCGTAGGATTCTTGCACGTTTCTCCGTAAAAATACGTTTTCCACGGTAGTACCTAACGTTGCCAACGAAGGTACGGACGCGTCTCGTAACACTAATCTTGTGCTTCTTAAATGCATATATGTCAATGATATGTTCGTAGACCGTTATACGAGACAGCTTATACGGGTTATAGTTTTGATAACACCGTTTTGTTTTCCTAGCGGCGAGGACACGACTAATTATCGTGGCACCGGTGAATAGTGCAAGTTTGTTGTTGTTATTTACCTTATGGGGCTTTACATATTGCTTGTGCTTATGTTTTGTCGGCATAATGATCATGCATCTCTAGTATGCTTATGATATACTTGTTGTATTAGCTCTAGAAATATCTCATTGTCCGTCTACCGTATTGTTTGGGTATGAGGTTAACGTTACCCGAGATTCAATATGGTGAATTGAATCTCACTTTGTAGCTTCAGGTCGGGTGGACCACGGATCGTGAATCGAGGCAAATACCGGAGTAGGCATGCGGTGAAGACTGCTTTCTATCTTTATCGCTTTACGCATTCCTTTCCGCTTCTGTTTCTATCTGTTGTTTCTTTCTAAACCATAGGACTACGTAATCATACAATGTTACACAATGGTTGATGTTTTGGCTAAGAATCCAAATGCTCTTTCGCTCTATTGCTCCACTGATTGTTTGTTTGAAAAAAAAAAATTCCGCATTTCAAACATGGGATGTTACAAGTTCTCATAATCATTTAATCTTCCTACTTTTCAAAAAGAACAAACTATTGAAAACTCCAAAAAAATTATCAGTTTCAGACCAAAAAAATTAACAGTTGAACACTTAACCAAAGAACTCAACTTCCAATTATGTACTTAATTACCCTCTCTTGTCTTTTTATAAAAGCTCAAAATTTGAATTATCTTGATCTTTTTATAAGAGTTGTTTGAACATTTAATGAATTTTTTAGATTTTTGGTATTTATTTTTACTTTATTTCTCTCTTATACATGCCCTCTTATAAATAATGGCATACAAAGGAAAAAGTTTTTTTAAGACATATTTAACTAGTTTTAACTGTATTCTAAAACTACATAATTTGATTTTTGGGCTCTTATGAATAAGAACAGGAGTGTAAACTTCTAAAAAAAAAATTAACACTGTCTCTTTTTTAGTTCTAAAACTTACATTGATCTCCTTAATCGATCAGATATCAAATGTAGTTTAATTACACATACTTCCACTGAATTTCTCTGAAACCATTAGAACTTTTCTTCTATTTTCAGAAAATACCTATAACAGTACTGTGTATTTCAGAAATAGGGTCAGTCACCTAAAGAAAGGCTTGGCTAATTTAAGGTTTGATTAATTAAAGAAGAGGAATCTCAATAATTTTAACAAAATTTAAGAAAAAAATTGCGTAAATTAAGATTATTAATGCAATCCAAGCTAAGCACGCACCAAAAGAAAATAATATGAGCTTTGACAAAATATGATATTCCAATTCCAGGCCATCCACCTGATAACATTATTAACTGATTCCACTAGAAGAGAGATTATAAAGTTGTGTGTGTGTGTGTGTGTGTGATCGAAAGATGAAAAGAAAAGGGCATAATCGTTCCACGTATGAAGGAAGGTATAGGATCAAAATCCAGAAATGTAAGTATATCGACCGTGCATGATGTAACTGTTGATCTGATACCTAATAAGCTTAATTATGTGCCACGAGAATTCACAGACTTAAGATTGATAATGGCTACATTAATTAACCAGACATCTCTAAAATAGTCAAAAATCTTCTCATGAAGAATGAGACCATGCATGAAGGTGTTGGCCACATAGGAAACAGTTGTACGAACCCCTCCACTTATCCAAAAAATAATTAAAGCAAAAAAGTTGACACCGACTGATCGATCCATCGATACATGACTTGAAGATTGGGGAATCATCTTGAAGAGTTACGAACCCTAACTCTTATCATAAATACCAAAAACACAATACTACTAGTGATGCATTTAATGAAGCTGCCTTCGTACATGAGCCTTCTCGAGAGCTAGAGACCTTAATCTTAGGTATCTGTCTTTTCTGTTCTTGTTCTTTTTTCACTTTCTAGGGCATATTTACGTGGCGACGGAAAACAATAAATGAATCTGAATTAGAGGTTGGTCATGGATCTTCACGTCTTATTCCTCTCCTCGTGAAAATATAGCGAAATCGGATAAGAACATATATTATATGACTCATATCCACACCTTACCGTTGAACTCCTTTTATATATTAATCACCTTCTATTTAATTATAAGTCCAAATTACATAACTCTCGCATATCAAAGAGTGTCAATTAACTCAATAAAATGGATTAAATTTATATATTTTTCAATTTTTCCCTCTGAATGGGTATTTTTAACATCTTTATTTTCTTTACCTAAAATTTATTACAATTAATAGGGGTAAAATTGTAACCCTCTAATTCATTTTTCTAAAAGTTGATTTATAATAAAGACCAAATTTTTTTCTCCAAATTGAACTTATAAATATAATCAGAGTGGTATATATGCACGACATATATATGTATACAATTGCTTGCATATATCTCACACCCAACAAAAGTGTACAGAACAAATTAAAATGAGAGGGCGTTAATTGTAATTTATGTATCGTTCAAGTGTGAAGAGAGGAATTAAAATGCATCTTGATGTTGCAATTACGACGTGGATAAACCACTTTGTATTTGGTGAATAAGTTTCCTTTTGACAAGAGAGAACGATAGTGGTTTTTATTTCTTGAGTGGAAGATGAAATAATTATTAAGAACTAACACTTTAGAAGCTCCTCATTTGGCAAAATATATCCTAACATTTTATTTGAGATGGAGCTTTGAAAAGAGAGGTACATATATAGTGCGCTTTTTGGAGTAACATAATAGCATGAAACAAGCAATAATCAACACCTCAGTATCTATATTAATTTAGCAAAAAAGTTTATTATATTGAAATGATGAACGTGCCAATTAAATTACTTCTGATTCATCTGAATTTCTATGCAAATGAAGTACTCCCTCCTGTCCTAATTATAGGAGTTATTTAACCGATTTTGGGGGAATTAAGGAGATAAGTTAAATTAGTTAATTTTACTCATTTTCCTAAAATATCATTATATAAATTAGGACCGGAGGGAGTAATAAATTTAATATATTTGGTTGGCCAATTGGTTTTACGCATATTCCAAGTGTAAAAGAAAATATCTTTACTTTTGTGGTTGTGAGTTATTCCCCGTTTTGTTTCAGTAAAGGCAAGTCATTCACATATTTTCCACGGTATAAAAAGGTACTTTTCATGCTACATGTCTACTTTACGTTTCTCTTTTATTTTATCTCAATTTATTTTCTTGCTCTTTTGATAAAACAAATATGTTATTTATTATAAAGAGGGAGAATCTTACATATAGATAAAGTTAATTATTATTTTTGGAGTTGATATTATGTACGTGGCCATATTAACTATTTAATTTTTCATGGCCAAGGGGAACGATAGATTAGAATGGTTGAAGAAAAAAAAAAGGTTTTTTGTTAGCAAAAGAATAATGGCATAAAAGTTTAATCATCATCATCATTTTTTAAAACATTGTAAGAATATTTCTGAGTTCATGTATTAATTGGAATCAATCCGAATGTATTTTTTTAATTTGGATAAATGGAGAAGATACGATCTGTTTCTCTATGAAGTTGGGGATCATATCACATGAATTCAACATTAAATAGTTAATATGGGCACGTTCTCTAGCATCAAGTTGATGCTCATAATTAAAGCTACCTATATATTGTGGAAAACTTTTATTGATGAACACACACACACACATATATATATATATATATTGCAATAATTCTAAATGAAAACTTATCCAGTAGGCAGGAAATCAATTACAAGTAGGATTAAAGTGGGACCTTTCACTTACAGAGAAGCTTTTATATATATCATTAGATTACACGGCAGTTGGTTTGCTATGAATTTGAAAAGCATGAACACATGAAAATGCAAATTCAAGAGGGAAAGGAAGGGATAAAGATAAGAAACAATAGAGAACAATTGGAGATGATGATTCACAAATTTAATGGATAAATTAGAAAAATGTGAATATAAAAAAGAGAAATGCATGCATGTAGCTAGTGGGGGGCATAAAAGTCTGTGATTCTGGGGGCTTTTTCTACGTTATTTCACCATCTTCTTATTACTCCTTGTCACCATTCACCTCACACCCCAAAAAAAGAAATAATTGAACTTTTTTTTATGGCTTTTTAATATCCAATATGCTGACAATTAACAACGATAGTTAACTATTTTAATTTGCATTAGTTATTTACGTAGGTGAGTCTCACATATATGTTGTGTTCTTGCCGTTAATTAGTTATTTGCTCACATTTAAAAACATGTGGAATTTTCTTAAATGAAGGTATGTTAAAGTAAATATATTAATTTTTTTATATTTTTTTTGTTATATAGGAATATAGGATGTCCCAAAATTAGAACGTCGGTCTCATAATTCGTTCGACCACTACAATAACAACGAAGGAAACCTCAAGTTGTGGAAGATCCCAGTCACTACGTACGTCACTTGTATTATTTATTTAATTGTCGACCGTCAAAACTGGAGAAAGTTATACGAAAATGACGTGGAAGACAGAGAAGAAAAGTCCATTTTAAATTATTAACAATATTTCAACCATTGAGATAGTGACGCGTGCATAGCCGACAAACCACAGTTCTTCGGAGGTGGGCCCTTTGGAAACGAGGCTCAGGCCTTCCCGGACTTTTTCTCCTCATGTGGGTCCCCATCAATCTTAATACTCACGCGCCACAGTTTCTAAAGATTTGCTTTTTTGCCCTTTTTCTTCCTTTTTTTAATCCCCTTTGCTTTGTTTAGGCTTTGGATTAGAGTGGTATAGTAATTATGACTTTGTTAGAAGTTTCCGGTGGAAGTGTGACTCCACATTTTAGATGCTAATAGTGGTCATCATTGTGGGGATTATGAATCTAGTCAGAAATCAACCATGTATCAATATTTTAATTCCCCCTAAATATGTTGACCATTACCAATTAAAGTCCAATCAATTTCAAGTAATTACTATCCAATTATAATATTATGTATGGTTTCTTCAATAACTATATTGACGTCATCTAATTGGCCGACATCCATTTTTAAGAGTAAAATACTCTAATTATTCTTCTGTTTTCTTTAATTACACAGACACCCCTCTATTTTGAAAATTTATTTAGACATCCGGTTAAAATTAAAATGTATGTTACACAAACATCCCTTATATTTTGAGATTTTATTTTTATCCACTCAAATTGTTAGTTGACCGTTAAATTTTATTTTTGAACTTTTTAACTAAAATACCCCTCTTTAACATTAGAATTATTTAAATACACACAGATATAGATATAGGCTAAAAACTTTATACCACCAAATTTTAATTCTAATAGATTTCTTAACTTTCTAATATGTTAATTTCGAGGTTATAAAATTTGTAATTTAAATTTTTCACCATTTTTATTAAAATTTATCTATTTTTAGTTTTGAGAAAAAATATATATCAAACGCATTGTTTCTATCAAATATAATAAATTATATAAGTTTGAGAGGTTTTATAGTTCATTTAAATTTATAATTTCATTTTTATCTAAAAATTTTAAAAAATTACTCAAGTTCTCAAAAGCCTGTCAATTAAAATTTGGGACTTAGTAAATATTTTATATAAATTTGGAACTTAAGTTTAAATTAGTAAATAAATTTTATTTTATATAAATTGTAATCAAAACATATATTTTTAGAATTTTTTTTGAATAATTTTAACAAAGCTAACGACAGTTTGAACCTAAGTGTATGTTTTTAAAATAGAGGAGATATCTGTGTGATTAAAATAAAACAGAAAGATGTTTAGAGTATTTTACTCTCTTTTTTAACAGTATAGTTTCTATGAGTATTATATATTTAAACTTGCTCTTATACTAAAACATAAGACATAATTTCTTAATCTATAATATAAGTCATTTATTGGATTATTAATAGACTTTTTGCAAATATTTTCTATATTGCAATCCATTAGGAGAAGACTTGAAATCTATTGTTGAGTAGTACATATTTCTCTATACTTTTCAATATAGGTAAAGTTGAAAAAATATTTTGCTTTCAGATAAAATTAATGAGTTAACCACCTATTATTGGTTTTGATAAGTTAGTTGGAAGTGACTTTTACTTCCTCTACTCCTTAATATAAGACGTATTTACCTAATTTAATTAAATTAATTAAGAACTTAAATTAGTTAATATAACATGTATTTTCTAAAATCCCATAGTCATATATATCCCTTAATTACCTCATTTATAATCCTTCTTGATTATTGTTAAGAAAGCATTGATATGAGTAAATTAGAAAAAGTTGACAAATATGAAAAATATGCATGTCTTATATTTAAAACCAAGATTAACTCCTCAAGTAGCTATCAGTCTTTAAATCATTTACTCTTTAACTTCTTATATTAAAGACCAGAAGCAAGTATATAATATGAATATAAAATTGAAAGAGCATTTCAGTATGGACCAGCAACACTATATAGTAGTTGAGTTTAGCTTTCTAATTCTTATTTAACCACGTGTAGAGTGTCAGCCCCAACCATAATCATCATTGTAATGACACTAAGAAACATAAAATAAATTAACAAAATTGATTTTCAATTACCAATAATTCATAAATAAAAGGAGATAGTACTACTATTTCTTATGTGTTCTTCAAATTAAATCAAGATATTCTAATTAATCAAATGCTTTATATTCAACCTATTGGCTTAAACCATCTAATCCACTAAATTAGTGGAGGGCAACCTACAAACCTCAATAGTCTTTTGGGATTGACATGAGCTGATTAACTTCCAGGTCATATGATCTAACTTTTGTCTTTTTTCCTCTCTTCCACACACACATATGTGGGAAAACACATATGTGTGTATATATGTGTGTGTAGCATTTGTCTGTTGGGTTTTCCTCCATTGTTGACTTATATATGTTCAACTGGAAACTCAGCTGCAAGTGCAAGTGCAAGTGCAAGTGGAAAGCAATCAAGTTGCCAAGTTGGAATGGAATTTGAAATTTCGAAGTTTGTAATATTTCTGAATACTAATATATCATATCGAAATTAATCTATATTACCGTTATTCCGAGAAACAAAATGAAAATATAGTCCAACCTATAAATATTCAGCATCAAGCTAGTTTAAGACCAAAACGAGAAAAGGCCTCGAACTGATGAAAAATCAAATCAATCTTATATTTACCAAATAATAGGAAGAATGTAATTAACTGAATTGAAATATTTATTCATTATATATGCATTATAGTATCTTTTTTTAATATGAAATCTCATAATCAAGAATATAATGCAACTGGAAATTATTATTTCTAGAGAATGGCTTCAATAAGTGAGTCATATTCACTTATTTGGAAGTTGGATGTTGCTGAAATATATGTTTCATGGTAGGGGCCACTATATAGTTTGGTACTGAGCTATGGCCACAGAAACCGAACTTGGGGTTGTTTATTGCAAATTGTGTGAAAAGACATGGGTGGTGCCTTTGATCACTACAAAAAAACACGATACCACCAATAAAAATTATTAACGGAATTCAGTCGGTAATAACTTTCCTACAGAATTTCCAATGGATCAAAATCCGTGGTAAAGACCATTTCTGACGAATTTTTTAGCTTGTCGCTATTTGCCCATGAAATTTCGATGGAAAGATTCTATCGTAAATTAGGGACAGAAACTAGCAAGGGAATGTTGCTTCGTAAAATTGTGACTGTTTGCAATTCCGTGGTAAATTGGCGACGGAATATGTCCGTCGGAGATTTTTGTCGGCAATACCATATTGCTGATGAAATTTGTCCGTTGTTGAGTATTGATGGATTTTCGTCGGAAATTCGACAAAATTTATGTCTCTATTCTCTTGAAGATTACTGACGGCTATTGTTCTATCAGTAATTTCGTGAGTCATCCTCTGCTTTTTTGTAGTTGATACTTTTACTCATCATCTACAACAAATCTTGTCTTGCTTCAAATGCAAATGGAAGGGGGAGAGAAGGAAAAATGTGTGATGAAAGATGTTGAAGGGAAAGGAAGAGATCACTAAAAAAAACAAGGCTTTTGGTTGCGACTTAAGTCTAAATGTCACCGCTGAAGGGTTTTCAGTGGCGATTCAACGGCAACAATATGTCGCCGCTGATACAATTGTGAGTCACTCGTTGATGGCGTGGTGTAGCACAGTACACCATGGCAGAGTACAGTGGCGGGTTTCACCAAAACGTATGTTCTCGGTGAGATAGACAACTAATTAAGTTACTTGACGTAGTTTAATTTTTTTGATAAGATTTGTAAACTAATCTTTTACTTTATTAAAAAATAATGAAGCCATTGTTTAACGACTTTTGTATTCAACTGTCCAATGATTTTGTAAACTACTTGATGGTTTGTATAATAATTGTTAAATACTATTTGTTTTATTTATTTATGCCTCAAACTAGGTATGCTTATCTATTTATCCGTTAAATATTATGGTAAATTTTGTATCAGTGTTTATATATGTTAAATCAAGACAATTAAATTAAAGAAGGAAAAACTGTTATATTATACACACACATACATACAATGGCATGATTTGATGATGAGATCCTAATAATTTATCAACTTGCATTTCTCGATCATGAATATATCATCCTAAATGATGTTTTTAACTCTTTGTGAAGGAGAGAAATCAGACCCTTCCAATTTTAATTTGTCAGTTTCGATATGGACTGTTTAAATTAATTATTAATCTAAATGGTCCGAATTGAAGCTTAATTTAATATTTTTATTTTCTTTCAAAGACATTTTAAGAATAGAAAGACCCCGTGAGATAGCTACTTGCTTGAGTATATATATAGCAGAACTAAGCTAACTTCATTTGGCACGTGTGGATCGAAGAATACTAGAATCATGAAAGGTAAAACATAATTAAGAAGAATAAGTGCATACTCCTATTTCTTTTAACTTTGTACGTAGAAGTGCTTTTACGATTTATGAAGTAAGTATACTTGTTTGGGTGACTTAACCACACCATACTCATTAGACTGATTTGTCAGCCATACAACAACATATAATCCCCTAACTTCCTGAATTATCATCTCTAGTTGTGGTCGTTTTCCATGATGAAGAGCTGCATTTCTATTCAACCACCAAGTTAGCTTCTTCATCTGATCATTAAATTAAAATCAATCGTACCAAATAAAAATCATGTACGTTCGTTTTTAATCAAATCGACCCAAATATGACTGATCAATGAATTGTTCGTATGTTGTCATGTCTTGAACCTTTGTAACAAGTATTAATGGTACGTACGTGTGTGTATATAGATATAGACACACACATATAGAGTGTAATTGTGATTTGAACATGGAAAAGTTCGGAAAGGACATGGAAGTGTGTGTGTGAGTGTGTATTATTAGTGTGAAACGTTCTGTTGCTATTGGACCACACCCTATGAAATGGTGGTGTCCACCACAATTATTAAAAACCAGAAATGTTTTTATGACTTCAATTCATATGATCTATGAGCATTTTGCTTAGCCTATTATGGATACCGATTATTAACAAAATTAATTGACAATAATGAAATTAAGAAGAAGAAGCAAGCAACTTGTACATTGAAATTATTAAAGACAAGCGTGCATGTTTTTGGATCAACTTAATTATTTTAAGTGATTTTGTATTGTACCGTACGAAAACAAAAATATGAGAAGAGTTTTATCTTGCAAAATACAAAGGTACTTAAAAACCCAAATAAGCACGAATTCACTGACACCACCAGCACATCATTCTTTTTATTACTATATTAAAATAATGAATTAATTAACTACGACAATTGGTTATACATATGCCCCTACAATTTACAATATGATGTTACTTCTACTAATTTTAAAAAAATTAAGAAATATGATAGTTAACCCAATAAATTTATATTGTCTTAAATTAGGGAAAAAAATTATAACTCTACCCATATTAAATGAATTTTTGAATGAGAGAGAAAAATACAAAGAGTGGCATTTAAACATCAATTACATAAGTAGAATTGATAAATAGACAATAATTACTCCTAAAGTGACTTATATTATAGGCGAAAGAATTTTTCTATACGTCACTTACTGTGGAGGTGTATTTGTATAACTTTAAGTTATGACTGATGAGAGTTATAAATGCAGATCAGTTAATGTTCAAATTTCAAATGATTTACTGCATTATGGAGCGACAAATGTACTTTTTGAGTGAAAATAAAGCAAGGAGAATAATTTTGATTTGTCTTTTAAATATTTTTTAATTAGGTACTGATATACTGTTTGAAATGGAAATAAAAATAAAAATAAAGATGTAAGTTATTTTTCTAGAGAAAAGGAAAAAGAGTTACACCGACGACATTAAGAAAAGTATCAATTAGAGAATATAGAACCCTCTTTACTCTTGTCGTTAAAAGTAAGCTATAATCTGGAATGGGACCAAACAAAACTTTTTTAAGAGAGAATATGTAATTTTCAGTTTTAATATTATTGGGAATCATTAAAAGCTCTTGTCTTATCCAAACACAAAATATTAGTTAATAATTAACATGAAACATATATAGAAGAATGACTGTTTGGATAAAAAGAAACCGACCAGATCATAAGAATTGGATAAGTTTTGCTGGGAAAATTCCAAACTTAGTTACTCTTATGTGTGAAGTCTCTCTCCATTAGAATTAAGGAATAATTATAAATACTACGTTGTTGGATAAGTTCTGTGCAATGGATATATGGAACAAGAAAAAAAGTTAATATTTTTTTTAACAATAAAAAAAAAGGATTGGAATATGATTCAGTTATTATTCCTCAGATTTGATCTTTATCTTTCCGCCATCTTTTGTTTTATGATGACATCTCTCTTTTTATTTTCCGTTATATGTTCAGAACCTTATCAATAAGCAATAAGCTCATAAAGGTGGTGTTAGATTCTGTGTTAGTTAAAATTCGATATTCTTCTTCCACTACCTTAATTGTTACCTTTATTTTTGTTGGGTTTTACCCTTTTTATTTCATGAAAACAACCTTTTACTTCTTTGTGGTCCCATCATCCCATGATATATTATTATAAATTACTATAAATTAAACAGATAATTAATCCCTTAGTTAAAATAATAATGACACGAATATTTTACTATAAAATTTCATTTTAATTTAGTTCAATTCATTTGAATAAATATAATCTTTTACTGAGAAATCTTCTCACCTTTCGATCCAAAAATTAAAATGAACCTGATATATTAAATAAAAGAAAGTCTATATAAATTCCAAAAAATGAGAGGAATCTCTATATATATAGCTTACCCATTTTATTATTATATGTGTGTTGATATATATATATATATATATATATATATATATATATATATATATATATATATATATATATATATATATGTATATGTATGAAGATGATGGTGCTTAAAAGTGATAGGGAATAATCCCTGGCAAAAACAAAAACAAAAAAGATAGGGAATAAAATTATAAGCAATTCAAGTATATCGTAAGATGAAGTGAATTTTATAAATTGTATTGCATTTGAAAATGGAGAAGGAAAATGAGGTGGATATTTTCAAGTAGCGATCACCATAATTAATAAGATCGAGGTGATGACGTTGAGGGAGAAATGGAACAATAGTGACGGTTTTTGGAGACTTTTGTTTTTGCAGTTTAGTCAACAAAAGTGACCACTTAGAATAATTATATATGAACTCCTCGTTTTTAGCTCAACCGATAAAAGGGTTGGACACTCTTATCAAATGGAGAAGGAGAGGGTTCGATCCTGAAGTTAGTTAAGGCGTTGGGGGAAACATCCTAGCCTCCTGGTGCCTAAGTTAATGGTGAGGGTAATAGGCATGGCCCTTCGCCCAACATCGGTATCACTTAGGAGGAAGGAGATTTCACTCTACCTTGGATCGTGGGTGAACCCAATCCCTTTCCTAAATTTTTTTGTTAAAAAAAAAAGAATAATTATATATGAGATGTGGCCTCACAAAATAAATTAATGAATGAGAAGACTGCCAACTTTTAATAAGGGAAGACAAATTGCCACATACTCATTTCCTCTTTAATATTCTTCAAACCTCCCATGCCTTTTCCTTGGTCCCCCCATTACTTCTTGTTTTCTTTCTCCATTTCTCTTTGCTTTCCATTTTTCTTCCCTCTTTAATTACTCTTCTTTTCTTATTGTCATACTCGTGACCACCTAGATTAATTAAAAACACCTACAAATATACCCAAGATACTCCTCCAATAATTAATATAAGAGCTACTTAACTACTAACTTGAGTAGATTGAGCGAGAAAACCAGATAATTACTTAATTATAACAAATGTATCATGATCTCCATAAAATACTCACGTATAACTTTATATTATATATTATTTTTGAAGTTAAATTAATTAATTAGTTTAGAAAAAATGATAAATATTAGAGATAAAATAAATAAATTGAGGTATTATATTGAGAATTAATATATAATTAGACCAGCCTAGCTACTAACTAGCTCATATACCGTAGGAGTGTTAGTTAAAGTTTTATAGCAAAAGAAGAGTCAATTCTCCTACTCTACCTTGTAACTTTGGAGGACATATGATGGCTTATTAATTTTTAATCTTAATTAGTCATTATCCAAGTATCATCCTCTTCATATTCCATAGTCATGAATTATTAGTACGGTTAATATTATCTTTGGTCCATCAAATTTGTCTTCATTTTGATTTTAATCTCTCAGGTTTTAAACCATATGTTTTGGTTCTTGTATGAGCAAAATGACCCAAATTTTTATTGAGTTATAGAAATTAATGTTTTAAATTAAACGAAATGAAACTTGAAAGATCAAAACCTATAGTTTAAAACTTAAAGGACCAAAGCTAAAATGAAAGAAAACTTGAGGGACAAAGATTATATTAATCTTTATTAGGACCAAACAATTAAGCATGGAATATAAACCCCAAGCACGTCTTCTCATCCGCTAAAGTCAAACTAGAAACTAGCAACTGGTTCTTTAATAAAAATGATTTCTTTTTTTTTTAGAAAAACATATATGTTGTAAAAAAATTAAATTATTTTTTTATAAAATCTCTAAAAATCATTTATTTAAATTAACTTACATAGTTTATTTTTTATTTTATGAAATTTTAAAAATTAAATTTCATTATTTGATATGCGCCTTACATTATACTTTTATGAAATATATTGAAGGATTAATTAGCTAGCTAGCGTGTGACCATGTCATGATTCCACCAAAATTAATATTCTACTAATTCTGACTGCTTTTCCATGGCCATTAATCATATTATTGCAATCCCCACTAATAATTAATGAGCCATATTATATTCTATTTTGATTGTCAAGTACTCCCAAATTCAAACTACTAATCCTTCCCAATTTTCGTCCTCCTATGTAGCAATCATATTTCATTTTTTTAAGGTTCATTGAATCATTTTCCTACTAATTAATACTCTTAAAATGATTATATACACTCTCCCTGAAAAAAAAATGATGATACACACCCTCAAATTAATATAGGTTGCATGGGAAAATTAGGATATGAAATTAATTATGACTACTATAGTTTATAGCAAAAATATTTTGAATTAAAAAAAAACACACACACACACACACATATATATATATTACTAGCTATCTTAAAATTCAATAATATTCCATTTTTACACTTGCATAATATATAATAAATGAAGGGTAAATGTGTACATTTATGTAAAAAATTGAATGAAATCATATATAAGTATGATAAATTTTCTTTTGGGTTGTAGTAGTAAATAGGATAAGAGAAGTATATGCATTTCTTGATGGCTACAAGCCTACAAATTCCTGAAAATCTCACATTCCCCTAAGCATTATGGATCCATTGTGAAATTATTTTTTGAAGGAATTGCAAAGGTAAAAGAAGAAGAAGGATAAAATGATCTTATGGAAACGAAAATTCTGGACTCGACCAAATAATTTATTTTTTGGTTAAAAAATGGAATAAAAAATAGAAAAGGAAGGGGCACATATACCGAAAGAAGGATTTTTTTTTTTTTTTTTTGAACAATACCGAAAGAAGGATTGACTATAACATTCAGAATGGGCCAACATGTATTGTGATAGCTAATTTTCGCTGTCATAATTACCTTATAAATGAATTAATAATTAATTTATATGTATACCTATTAAAAGTCAATGGCACACCTGCTTTCCCCTTTTCAATAACTTCTTTCCATATTTGTCATGCTAAAATATATTTTTACTCCTATAATTCTTCTAATGGTATTAATGTTGCTAATGAAAAACTTTAATACAACAAACTCAAGTGATAATTGTGTAGCTAATAAAACATTTTTAATTTTTAATTTTTTTTAGATATAATATGTTTAGATTATTAAAATAAAATAAATCTTTATTAATCTTAATGATTGGTATCAAAGTTTTGATATCAGAATCAACTTGTGTTCAAAAAACACCCAGGAGTGGGAGATAAGTTTTACTCGATAATGAAGATAATAATACTCACCCCAATTCTTTTACCCCAGGTTAATCATGAGCCCACTATTATTCTATAACTCTGTGAACCTACGCAAGTTTTGATACCAAACTTTAATAACAAAGAGCTAACCATCGTACCAAAACCTTAAGTTTCATAATCAATTTCACACATAAGTTACAAAGAATCCCACTCCCAACACAATTTCATACGCAAGTCCTTAACTAGGATTTCTTCTTCACTCTGTTATTTCCATCATATTCAGTTCTGATACGATTCTGGATAATTTTCGTTTAGTAACTATTACTTTTATTGAAAGTATAATAAATTTATCCAGATTCTCAATATTTAAATCATTCTGTCTCTTTATTTATTTGTTTCAAAAGGAAGAATATAATATAATCTTCCATTGTCCTATAGTTAGATGCCTTAAAAGTTTTAAGTTTTTGGCATGATGGTTAGCCTTTCATTCTTAAGGATTAGTATCGAGTCGGCATGTGTTTAAGAATGAATCTATTTTAAAATGGAGAGAAAGATAAGTTTTATTCGATAATGAAGACAATAATAATCACCCCAATTCCTTTCAACCTAGTTTAATCAAGGCCTATTATTCTCTTATAACTCTATGAACCCGCACAAGCTTTGATACTAATCTTAAAAAAAAAAAAAAAGAGCTAACCATTATGTCAAAGCCTTAAATTCTATAATCAACTTCACAAATAAGTTATAAAAATTAATTAGGATTTCTTCTTCCCTTTCTACATATCTTTTAAAATTTTTATTATTTTCATTGTAATTTCATTTATTGTCCTTATATATATATATAAGTTGGTATGAGAGTAGCTAGGATCCCACCCAACACAATTTTAGACCTAAGTCCTTATTTCTTCACTTTGTTATTTCTATTATATTCCGTTCTGATAGGATTCTTGATAATTGTAGCTTAATGAACGTTATTTTTTTGAAAGTATAAAAATTTATCTAGATTTTCAGCTCAAATCATTTTGTGTCTTGATTTTTTTGTTTTAAAAGTAAGAATATAACATAATTTTTCACTATTCTATAATTTGCTGCCTTCAAATTTTTAAGTTGTTGAAATGATGATTAGCCCTTCATTTTTAAGAATTTGAATAAGAGTTTTGGTATCAAAGTTAGCAAGGGTTCAAAGATAAACCTATTTTAAGAGGGAGGGAAAGGCAAGTTTTACTCAATAATGAAGACAATAATACTCACTCAAATTCCTTTCAACCCAGGTTAATCATGGCTCACTATTCTCCTATAACCTTGTAATTAACCCGCGCAAGCTCGATACTAACTTTTAGAAACAAAAGCTAATACCAATCTTTTGGAACAAAAATATTTAATAAATGGGTTTAATTGCAGAAATATTTTTCTTGTCACCTCACTTAAAAGTGGGTGGATCCTATTGTAAGGAAAAAGAGAGAAAATATTAGTGTGACCCACCCACTTTTATGTGAGCATGACAGAAAAAAATATTATTACAAAGAAAAGTAAGAACATTAAACCGTTAATAAATATGTAATAATATTTTACCAATCATTTATTGTTAAAATTATTTTAATGTCTTTAAAAATATTACTTTACCCTGAAAATAAGAATAGAAGAAATTCGTAATCTTAAATGTTGCTTTATAACTGAGAATGAATATACTCTGAAATGCATGTCAAAAAATATATACTCTGAAATATTTTTTAAAAAACAGTAAATATAATTAAATGGGGCTAATACAAAAAGGTTGATTTTTGTTATAAATATTCCAATATTGGTGTGAATGTCCATAACCTTCCAAGAAGAGTCTTTTGGAATTCTACACTTGAAGCCATATAACCTATGACATGAATGGCTTAGTGGGAGTTTCATATAACTTACAATATTCCATAATATACCATTATGTAGATTTACTCTTGTATGTTACTCTTGTAATGGAAGTTGAAGATTGATTGCCTATATATAGTAGGCATGTATCAAAGGTTGAGCTACAACAATAGAAAGAAGAATCACTCTCTCCTTGCTCTCCATTTCTCTCTTGCATTTCTTCATCTCCCTCATCTTAATCTCTCTTGTATTTTACTTAGTTTTATAACACGTTATCGCACGAAGTTCTAAGCAATTGAGCCTCCTTCTGTGTTGATCATCATCTCTCCGTAAAGCATTCTTCGCCACACCCCCCAATCCATCTCATTCCATTCCCATGCACGTTACGGAGGCATTTTCGTCCCCATGCTCACTTTGCTTCATCCTCATCCTCTTTATTGGAACTTCATCCATATCCTTCTTTAAGGGAATCAAGATGTGAAAGGAAGAGACTATTCTCAAGAACGAAATTGCCTTATAAGGCAATTTCACATGGAGAACCTATGGTTGGCACGGAATATGAATCGTTGATACCCAGAAAAAAGAAGAAGAGAGATGAACATAACATTTACTAACATAACATTTATTTTTATGTTACTAACATTTACTTTATGTTACTAACATTTACATAACCTTTATTTTTATATTTACTAACATTTACTTTATGTACTAACATAACATTTACTTTAACTTTTACTTTTATTGTTATGTTTTATTATCAATTAACATAACATTTACTAACATAACATTTACTTTAAGCTTTTACTTTTATTGTTATGTTTTATTATTCAATTTACATGTCATTTTATTTTTCTTATTATATGACCGAAGTCATATTGCTCGATTTCCTATTATATGGCCAAGCCATATTCCTTTTATTACTATTTTGAGATTATATTACCAGAAGTCATATACATTTTGATTTATTATTTTGATATAATATGGCCAGAAGCCATATTCATTTGATTCCTATTTTTATATTATATGGCCAGAAGTCATATATATACATTTTTCTTTTATATATGTTACAAAATGGCTAGAAGCCATATTCATTTGATTCCGTATTATATGACCTGAAGTCATATATATTTTTAATCTTTTATTTTATTGGATGGCTAGAAACATATATTTAATTTTTATCTATCCTGAAGATAAAAGGCCAGAAGCCATATAATTCTAAATTCTCATCATTGGCCCGAAGCCATGAGACTAATTAGTCTAAAGCCATCATGTTCAACTTTTATTTATCCTGAAGATAAATGGCTTGAAGCCATAAAATTTTAATTTTATTGCAATACTTTATGAATTATTTTTGTGAATTTCCTGTTATTATCATTAGTGTTTTTATATTAGATATTCTAATAATATATAATGGCTAAAAAAACCATATATAATTTATGTTTATCCTGAGATAAACAGGTTGAAAGTCATATTGATTTAATTTCTCATGAAGAGAAAGTTGGCTAGAAGTCAAGAGGAGGCACAATTTGGCCTGAAGCCATGATGAGACAAAATGGCATCATTTGTAAATATTTGGCATTAAAAGACCCCCCTTGTTCTTTAGAACAAATTAAAGGAAATTGTATAACCACCTGAAGATGGTTGTTCTTCTAAAAGTTTGTTATAAATGATTATATCCAATTTGCTCCTGCAGTAGTAATATTGTGAGAGAGGTTTTAAGTAATTTCTGAATTAATTCCTTGATCTCATATGGCCAAACAATGCGTATGATGGTTCAAATTCTCACCTGAAGTGGAGAAATATTATTGATAAAAGCCACAAAAGGAAAACTATTGGGCATAATAAATATGTTAAAAAAAATATCATCATATCACTATGATATCTCTCTCCCCACTATGTACATAGTATTACAATTTATGTGATATTTAGTCCTTTAGTCTTCTACCCACAAAAAGGATGTAGGAGCTTGTTCACATTCAAAAATGAATGGTGGACAAGAAAGTGAAATTTGTTTGTTAATGAATATCAAGGTCCTGAAGGCTTGTGTTTCAAATATTGTATGATACAATAAGATTTTCAAAGCCTTGGAAAAGTATTGTCCGTAAGACAATAACTTGCAAAGATTATGTCATAATAAATTCTAAAGGCGAATAGTCCTAGAGACTAACTAGTATATTTTAGAGACTCGATATTCGGACGGGATTGTAAATGCAAACTAAAAGTTTGCTAATGCAAATCAAATGTTTGTCAATGCTGCAAATAAAGGCATAGAGCTGCGGAAAAATATGTCCAGATTTATTTTGAAGTCAAGAGAAAGAAAGAAAGAAAGAAAGAATAAGCCCAGAAGGTAATATGATATTTAATTTGAAAGTTACCATCTATGTGATTTTAAGTTATTTTGATTATGAAGATTTTCATATGTGATGGACTATATATTTTGCATATATAAGCAAATTGAAGTATATTGTTAATGAGTAATAAAATTATGTGATTTTGAAATAGATATAAAGAAAGTATGTTTATATGACTCACACTTGAGGGGGAGATTGTTAGAAAACAAGTGTGAGTTTAGAATACAAGTGTGAGCTAATTTTTGAAATGTTATATACTTCTCACATAAAGTTTAATAGATATCCCAAAATGGATATCAGTTTATGGTTTAAATAGTATTGTATACCAGAAGATATCGATTATGGATATCGGTTTGTGATATATGTTACGAAGAAACCAGAAATTTACCGATCCAAATAAAGTTGTTGTTGGCATGACTTGTTTGATCATCCGAGTCATATATATGTATAATGCAAATAAGATTATGTGCTGATTGTTCTCAAATAGAAATGACTATGAGTATATAATAGTTCATGATTGGTAATGGATCTCTGGAAATATATCAAACTGAATTATATGGGCCCATTGAAATGACATGTAAACCATACAAATTTGAGAGATGCATCTATAAGATGGTTACATGTGAAAATATTAGCTTACAACCAGAAGTTTGTAAGATTGCAACTTGAAGTTTGCAATAATGTTTGAATAAATTAAGCGCGCTATTTCAGATTATATGATCCGAAATCATGTATTGAATACTCATGAGAACAAAATTTCTATGTTGGTATATTTGCAGCATTTATATAAGCCAACAAAATTCTCCCCGTAAAAATTGGCTTGTGGTCAAAAGCCGATTAATTCCATCTGAAAAGTTTTGAATGTGCAATGCTTATAAATCCACCATAATGCACATAAGATGGATATAGAAAGAAAGTTGGGATAAATGTTGTATAAGGACCTCCTTCTTCTTGTTTGTCTCTAAATGAAACAAAATGATGTTTCTAAAGGTAACAAATGGATTTAGGAGACTTATACTACATGATTAGTTAATTGTGAATTGATATTGTTTTCCCAACATGAGGGGGAGAAGATAAGCGGTTTGGGTAAAGAGATTAGTGGAATGAATTATTGGCTCATTTTGATCCTCGTAGAAAAATCTATGAACTAGAAGTTCAAAAGATAATTCATTTTCCGAATTTAGCTAACCAAATGCCAGAAGCATTTACTGACCCATAGAAAGTGACAAAGTCACATGTCCCAACTACTAATGCTCCTATAAGAATTGATGTCCCTGAAGGACAACCTATTAGAAATGAATTTAAAGCACGCCTGAAGCGTGAAAGGTCCATCGGTTCCAAAGAAAAAAATCCTCAAAAGAGAAAAGGAGCTAAGAAGATAGATGATCAAATTGAGGATAATTAAGAAAAGTTTAGTAGCTCCGGAAGAGTATCTCTTGAAGAGTTATGATCTCTAGTAGAGATATCTCCAGAAGAGAATGTTGTAGTCCCAGAAGAGACCCAAGTACCTGAAATATGTGGAAATAATGAGATCTCAATAAATTATGATAGAATCCGATGGGACCAAAAAGAAGTCAACGTTGACGACATCTTTGCTTATAATATAGCATATGATGTAATGAATGATGATGAGGATCATGAGTCAAAATCGATTAGCAAGTGCCAACAAGTGAAAGAATTGGCCCCTATGGAAATATGCTATTAATACAAAATTAAAGTCATTGGCAAAATGAAAAATATTTGGACTCGTAGTCCATACACCGAAAGATGTAAAGCGGATGCATACAAATAGATATTTGTATGAAAGAAGAAATGGAAAAGGTGAAATAATAAGGCAAGCCTTGTAGTCCAAAGTTTTACACAAAGGCTTGACATTGATTTTGAAGAAACATATTCACCAAAAGTGAATGCAATTACTTTTCATTATTTGATTAGCCTAACAATAAATGAAGAGCTTGATCTGCATGTAATGGATATTGTAACTGCCTATTTGTGTGACACACTTGATAGTGATATTTATATAAAAATCCTGAAGGACTTAAGGTGCCGAAGCACGTGTCCCGAAGGATTAAAGGTTCTAGAAGCACGCGTTCCCAAAGGACTTAAGGTGCCGAAGCATATGTTCTGAAGGACTTAATGTGCGAGAAAAATAAGTCCACGAAGGACTCAAGATGTTCAAAGCATCTAATTAAAGTTCTTAAGAACAATACTTAATTAAGTTAAGTAAGTCCCTATATGGCTTGAAGATATTATGACGCATGTGGTATAATCTTCTCAAGAAATATCTGTAGAAATATGGATACAAAAATGTCCCAACATGCCCATGCATTTTTATGAAAAGATCTAGCAATGAATTTGCTATAATTGTTGTTTATGATATCAACATCATTTGAACTCCTGAAGAGCTTCAAAAGGCAATTAATTATATGAAGAAAGGATTTGAAATGAAAGACTTGGGTGAACAAAATTTTGTCTTGAATTACGATTGAGTAACTATAAAATGTGATCTTTGTATTTGAAGAAGATTATACAAAGAAGGTCCTATAACGATTTTATATAGAAAATTCACATTCATCATGTACCCCAACGATTGTAAGGTATTTGCGGGCGGGTAAAGACCAATTCGACCTCGAGTAATCAACAAAGAATTTGAAGAAGAACTACTTGGTCCGAATACCATAATTTAGTGCTATTGGAGCACTAATGTATCTAGATTATTAGCAAAATATAGTTCTTCACCAACACAAAGACATCGGAAGCAATGTTGTCATCAGGGAGTATATCGATATTGTCAAAAGGGGAGCCGATACACGCCGTACTCTTTTTCCCTTATCTAGGTTTTGTCCCACCGGGTTTTCCTAGAAAGGTTTTTAATGAGGCAAAGACTAGACAATGTATCAATGGATGATGTACTCTTTTCTTTAGCTAGGTTTTTATCCCACCGGGTTTTCCTAGTTAAAGTTTTTAATGAGGCACATTCATAATGGACATTCAAGGGAGTGTTATAAATATTCCAATATTGGTGTGAATGTCCATAACCTTCCAAGAAGAGTCTTTGGAATTCTACACTTGAAGCCATATAACCTATGACATGAATGGCTTAGTGGGAGTTTCATATAACTTACAATATTCCATAATATACCATTATGTAGATTTACTCTTGTATGTTACTCTTGTAATGGAAGTTGAAGATTGATTGCCTATATATAGTAGGCATGTATCAAAGGTTGAGCTACAACAATAGAAAGAAGAATCACTCTCTCCTTGCTCTCCATTTCTCTCTTGCATTTCTTCATCTCCTCATCTTAATCTCCTTGTATTTTACTTAGTTTTATAACAATTTTGACATTCATAAGTTAAAGCCCATAATACATTCTTTCATTGATTGACTCCAGTTATAGGAGTACATTTTTCTCTTTTATTTATTTATTTATTATTCTTTAAAAAATCATCTTAATACTTCTATTTTAAAATAATAAATCATCTTGTGAAAAAAATACTATTTTTTGTGGGAACATTTAAAATTTCAATACATAAATACAAAATTTTTCTCTAGGCCGGCCACGTATGAGCCTAAAAGAAAATCATGCGATCGTCAAAGAGATATCCGAGAGTTATTTAAAGATCGATACTTACAAGTGAGTTATTTCAAACTCATTCTTTCTTTAGTCTGACTCAATATTAAATCAACCAACCCATGAGGATTGATCGAAGAATTCTACATCTCTCATTTATTGCAACTATAAAATAATAGATATAATCGTTGGGATGAAAATGAAATATCTTCTCTATCAACAATGTCATGTAATAATAGCAAATTAACAATAATAATAAACGTGAAAATTATATTAATCTCTCTAAAAAAAAGTCCTTTGTTTCTAATTTTGTGTTAAAAGTATCTCGACTAAAATGAATATTTTTGTTATTATACTTAATTTAATAAAAATAAATCTACATTTTTATTCTTATTATTTTGTGTGATACTGATATGATAAATATGTAACATTTAAAATGATGATAAATTTCATATTTCTAAAATTAAAAATAAAACGTAATCATTAAACGTGACGTATCGGAGTTCACATAAAGACGTCGTCCTCTTGTATGCCTACCCTATTCATGTGGCTTGGTCGGTGGGGTCTCTTTGGACTCAACAGTGTCGGTCGATGAACGACCAGCTTTTGTGATCAAACCTTGCGTTTCGTCCATAATTCTTTTCTTTCGGCAAAGCAGGAAAAAAATATATATTAAATTAGGAATTTCTCAAAAAATGAATTGTCAATTATTTATCAAATTTCTTCATTCCCTTATCAACTTTTAGTAACAGACCTAATTTAGAATTTTACAATTTCAAAGTTTTTTTAATGTCTTTTTCTCTTTTATTTATTTATTTATTGGAAATACTTTTATTTTTATAAAAATGACATGCACTTTATTAACTACTGTTGCCGGGTTTACTATTGGTCCTCAAACCGTGTGAACATTCGGAACCAGTTTCCCTACCTATCTTGGGATAGGTAAGGAGAACTCTTCCTATCTGGATCGTGCAGATGATATCTGGACGATCCAGATTTAATTTTTTTACTTTTTATTTTTTAAAAATAATTATTTTAATGGGTAGATAAGCTAAAATAAATATAATCTTTCAACTAACATATTTTTAAAAATATTTTTTCATTTAAAAATTGACAGTTAAGAAAAATTGAATCTGGACGGTCCAGGTTTAGAAGAGCTCTTCCTATCTATCTTGGGATAGGTAGAGAAACTGGTTTCGTAAACATTCTCTATTGGTATTTTATTCAAATCAATCTCTTTGTCATGCCCAAGTCAATCTGATTCTTTAGGGATATTATTGTTTATCAATGACAGTTAGCTAGTTACAGTGATCAGCAAGTTGCTTTTTCCACATCTTCACTTTTCAATATTTTAATTAATAGAAAATATAATTTATGAAAAAATGAACTAGAAAATATTCTGGCCTGAATTATCAAAACTCATGATTTGGATAACTGGCAACAAAATGTGGCTTGTTAATTACAACTCTAAATTGAGCTTGTTTGAATTGGCGTTCAAAAATGTTTACACCATCGATATAAAACTCTTCACATATTTAACTCGTACACCGTAAATCATATTAGAAAAGTAGCTTCTACCACTAATCCAAATAAACACATTATTTATATAACTTTTTTCCCGCTATTTATATAAATTGCTAGTACACACTAATTTTTATTTAACTTCTTAACTTTTAAAAATGTCAAATAAAATCTCTCAATCACTACTATAAAAAAAAAAAAAAAAAAGACCTAAATAAGACCCAATTAAAATCCTTTTTTAGAGGGATGTTTCGGAAAGGGTAATTATTTTTGGAACGTTTGGCGTCCTGAATTAATTTCAGGACGCCTCATTAGGTTGGAGCGAGGTCTGTAAATAGAGTCTTTGTGATACATATTTTAAGCATCTAAATGAATAAGATATCACTCCCTATTTCGCTCCAATTCTCTCTTTTTTCTCTTCATCTCTCTCATGACAACCTCTTGTATATTTCTCTATTTTTATAGCAGTTTGGTAATATATATATATATAGACACAGAAATTGACTATTCCACACAAAACCTATTGAAATTCCCAATAATCTGATATCTTTGACGACATTAATTGGGCTGAAGGTAACGTCCCTTTTCTTTCTTATTGGACTATTTTTTCCCTTCCGGTTGACTTTGAATATTCATTTAATTAATATAGTGTAAATTTTGGATAAAAATAAATATAATGGCGACCCACATCATTTATATAAGTGGATCCCGCATATCGCAATTTGCATTAAACCGTGGTTAGATTTTTTTGCCCCAGCGTGGTCAATTATAAATATAAGCCTTTTAATTTTACAAATCTTGCTATGACTTTTAATTATTTGAACGATGCTTTAGAGAAATATCATCAGTTTTTAAGATATTTCATTTAGGGTTACGTTTAATGTTTCTGTTTTTACTATAAAAATATATATTTTTTTTGTTACACTCACATAAAAGTAAGTGGATCCACTAATATTTTCTTTCTCTTCTCTCTTTATAATGGAACCCATTTACTCTTATGTGATTGTGATAGAACAAATGTTTAGCTATCATATTATGAGGTGTAAATGTTATATAAATACGTACGTTATTTTCTCTAAAAGTTTTCATGGTTTCGTACAATGAACAACATTATATATGGATGAATATTTCACGCATATTGACTAGTTCATGCATTTGTTAACATGCAATGCAATGAACACTTTGAAGTCCATTAATCTTCATGAAAGCAATTGACGTATGTTCACATACTGATGAATAAGAATTAAGGGATTCATGTCGTGGAGTGCAAATGTGCAATGAACGCTTTTTTGGTTTTTTGTGAGTCAACATGCAATGCAATGAACACTTTTAAGTCCATTAATTTGTATTTATTCCATGAATGAATCTCTCTTTTTACACTCAATGAACAAATAAGTAATTAAATGCATCTCTTCACCGGCCATATTCAATGATAAAACAAAGAACCTGCCACTACCATACACTTCTCTTTATTAAAGAATGGTCAAAGAATACGTACCCTTTCAGTGTTAAATGTATGATTTAAATAACTAATTTAAATAATATGTACCCTCACTCACCACTAATTCTCTTTTATTTACTTATTTATTACACATTCTCTCTCATATTTGTTACTTATTTTCTCTCCTATGTTCTTTTCATATATAAAGGGCATATTTGAAAGAAACATTACATTTTTTATACATTTATTGTTTTTAACTAATCTTAAATATCAATTTGTTTTACGCAGTAAGGATAACATTTTTTTTATAAAAAGAACCGGAGGTAGTAACTATTAATGAAAATATTTAAGTGAAATATTTGTAAAGACATCTATGTTTTCTTGCCGGCGTGGAAAATTATATGTAGCCTTTACTAAATTAAAATACTCATTCTAATAATTTGCACAACACAAAATTAGTCTAATGGTGTTAGCCTCCACTATATACATGGGTCTCAGTTCGAATCTTATGAGAGATACTTATCTTCAGAGGGGCAGTCATGAACCCTGAATCCGATACTCGGATACTGAATGATAATATAAAAAATAATAATTTGCAATGTAAATTACTCTATCACATATTTATGCGATATGTTGTCTCGATCTTCTTTCACAGTTTCGGTTACCCTACGATGACCAAAATGACATTCCTTTATGGCTATGGTTTTTCTCTTCAGGATATATAATATTAATAAGTCAATATAATGAGGGATAATGCTATATTAATTGGATAAAAAATAAAAAATTTGATTTTTTTTTTTTTTTGAAAAAACAGCGCTAAACTCATACAAGTACCATTTAGAAGGTCATTATAACTATGTTTTGGCAGCATTAGATAGAAATGACCTACATGTTACCATACTGGCATTTTATGTTACGTATATAGTATATATACATATAAAGGCGGCTGCTCTGCTCCCACGTAACTGATGATGATGACAAGTCAAAAAAATTAATTCAGACTTGTAACTCCACGTGGTTTGAATTTTGATGTCCAATGTTTTGTCTTCTATATGTTGTTAATTCATATAAAATACTACTTTCAGTCTTAATTATAAGGTCAAGTTGATTTTTTTAGAGAAATTAAGGAAGGTTATTTTTATTTTTTTCTCTAAACTAATTAGTTTGACTAATAAACTAATATATAATCTAATGACACAACATATAATATAATTAAGTAACTTATTTAACTTCCTTAATCTCTTTGTAAAAAGTCAACCCGATTTTATAATTAAAAGCGAAAGAAGTAATTAAGAATATATATAAGGAATTTGATTTGTGAAGTACTCGACTCTACAAATGAAGCAAACCATAGCTACCTAGCTAGCTAAAATGTCCTTATAAGGTTTCCCAAAAAAACATTATTAGCATTTATGAGACTGGAAATGACCATAGAAAAATCTAAAAAGCAACTTGCGCACAAGAAAAGGGCACCAACTTGTCCACACAATAAAAGAAAAGCTAGCAGACTAACAGGGTTGGCGCGCGACACGGATCGGATCCGGATTAGTCGAGTCGAAGCCCAGTAAACCGGATGGGCAACCAAAAAAGAAAAGAAAAGAAAAGCAAGCATAATACTATATTCAACTAATTTAGTACTAAATGCATATATTAATAAGTTTACATGTAAAATTATTACAAAGTTTTAAGAAAGTTACCATTTTAATATATACTTTGATAATAATTTTCTTAAAATATGTAGCGTGTAAAATTTAGTAATAAATTTAATCTTAAACTATGTATATGATTTTCCTTTTAAAGTAAGTATTTTAACCTTTGAATTGTTTTTTTATGATCTTCTGGTCAAAGGTATCTCTGTGGACTTAGTGACTGACTCATGTCCGAGAGAAACATGAGAATGGTAAGAATGAGATAGTGATATAATAGTAATATTTCTTTCCAATTTAATTATAAGAACATTTTTATAATATAAATTGTCACTACAAAAGTGTTCCTATAATTAGAACAGGAGATAATAATAAATAAGGAAAAAAATATAACTAGACACATTTTTTGGCTAATTACACTTTACAATAAGAAAAGGTAAATATTTTAGAAAATATATATTATACTCTTAATCTAATAAAATTAATAGGTAAATATGTATTTTATTAAGATACGTGAGAGTAGTATGAGAAATATTACCGACTTTTTTAGTAACCTGAAATAATAAATCTAGACGCGTGGAGGCGTAAACATATGAGAAGTCCACAGTAGCGTTACGGGCACAGAGAGACATAACTGTTCTCTCTCTCTCTCACGTAACGGATAAGCTTCGCCGCCCCCACCCAGTGAGTGTTCCCTTCTTCCCCAACCTCCCTTATAAATTCAGGCCTCACCCCCCAGACTCTCCTCACCCATTTCATACTCTCCTTACCTTCTCTCATTCTCTCTCTCTTCTTCAACCATGGATCCCTCCAAGCTTCCTCCTCCTCCTCCCACCACCAACAACACTGCTAAGCCTTCCTCCCTCCAACTCGAGCCCGCTACCTCCCTTGAGCCCAGTCCCTTACGTAAGATCATCGCCGTCGCCTCCATCGCCGCCGGCATTCAGTTCGGCTGGGCTCTCCAGCTTTCTCTCTTGACCCCTTACGTCCAACTCCTCGGCATCCCCCACACCTGGGCCGCCTTCATCTGGCTGTGCGGCCCCATTTCCGGCATGATCGTCCAACCCGTAGTTGGCTACCACAGTGACCGCTGCACTTCCCGATTCGGACGCCGCCGTCCTTTCATTGCCGCCGGCGCTCTCTCTGTCGCAGTCGCCGTCTTCCTCATCGGCTATGCCGCCGACATGGGCCACATGTTTGGAGACTCCTTGGAGAAGAAAAGCCGCCCTCGCGCCATCGTCATATTCGTCGTCGGCTTCTGGATCCTCGACGTCGCCAACAACATGCTGCAGGGGCCGTGCCGGGCACTCCTGGCGGACCTCGCCGCCGGCCACCAGCGTAAGACGAGAACTGCAAACTCGTTCTTCTCGTTCTTCATGGCCGTCGGAAACGTCCTCGGCTACGCCGCTGGATCGTTCAGCGGCCTCCACAAGATGTTCCCGTTTACGAGGACCAAAGCCTGCGACGTGTACTGCGCAAATCTCAAGAGCTGCTTCTTCCTCTCCATCGCACTTCTGGCAACCGTCTCCATCATTGCGCTGACGTACGTGAAGGAGAAAAGGCCGTCGTCGGGTGATAAACCGACAAAAGAAGCCGGTGGTACGGATGAGAACGAAGAGGCATTAGAAGGAGAATCAAGATCGGCACGAGAAATGCCTTGCTTTGGGGAAATATGGGGTGCCTTCCGAGTGATGAAGAGGCCGATGTGGATCTTGCTTTTGGTGACGTGTCTCAACTGGATTGCATGGTTCCCCTTCCTGCTGTTCGACACTGATTGGATGGGGAAGGAGGTGTATGGCGGGAAGGTGGGAGAAGGGAGGGAAGGGAAGGTGTACGATATGGGGTGCGCGCTGGCGCATTGGGGCTCATGCTTAACTCAGTGGTACTAGGAGTCACGTCCTTGAGCATCGAGGCTCTGGCGCGTGGGGTTGGCGGCGTCAAGCGGCTCTGGGGAATCGTCAACTTCCTGCTCGCCACCTGTCTAGCGCTCACCGTGCTGATTACAAAAATAGCCGAACACACACGGCGTCACACCGCCAACTTGACCCTCTTCCGCCGTCCGCCGGGGTGAAAGGTGGCGCGTTGGCTCTTTTCGCGGTGCTGGGTATCCCCTTGCGGTAAGTCGTTTGTGGATATTGGAAAAAAAAAACAAGTTAGAATCTTATTTGCTCTTGGCCCAAAATAAACAAACAATCTTATTTGCTAATTTTTTAAATTTTGGTGATTATATTTTTCCCATAAAAGATACGAACAGCTATTCGGCCATGAGGCTGGGCAATTTCGATTTTTGGATTTTTTTTTTTCTGGAAGCGAACGCGTAACAAGAGTTAGATAAAAATTATGGAGTTTTCCATTTTAATTTTATTAAGTGAATAGATTTTTTTTTCGTTTGTAATAATTATAGTCTGCATACAGCATACTGGCTCTGATTGTAGGCAACTAACAAATTTTGTAGTTATAAATTATTGGCTGATGAATTTTAGACAGGGAGGCATTGAGGGAGCTAGTGGATGATATTTCTTTCTGTCATCTGGTTTTTTTTTTTTTTGATATCCAATAAACTCTATAAAAAGTTGTGATCTCATTTGGATGTGCCATTAATGCTCATGACTTTTTCGTGACAAAATATCCATTTGCAATCCAAAACTAGATTTCCTTAAAAGAGAAAAAAAGATATCATTTTAATATTTGTTCCAACAACACTAGAAAAGCAGCTTCTAGTAGGGAAAAAAGTGGTGTGGGTGAGAATCATGAAAATGTTGGAAAAGCTTTTTGATGCTAAAGTGAAGCAACTGCTCTCTAACTGCCTCTTTTTTGTATCGTGCAGATTACTTTCAGTATTCCTTTTGCTCTTGCATCAATATTCTCCAACAGTTCAGGGGCAGGCCAAGGTAATTAACACTTTTCATTGACTTTATCAAACCACTCAGTTTCGTTTTGAGATTAAACTAAACATCATCTAACTCATTTTTTCAATTAAACTCACAGGGCTATCTTTGGGAGTTCTCAATCTTTCAATTGTCATTCCACAGGTTTGAACTTGAAATGCCTCGCTTCATATATATGCTTTTACCCATATATATAATTAATTGACACTGACAAATATACTAATTACTAATTATTTGTGTCCATATTTGCATGTATAGATGGTGATTTCTGTGGCAAGTGGACCATGGGATGCTTTGTTTGGCGGCGGCAACTTGCCAGCGTTTGTGGTGGGTGCAGTGGCAGCCACGATAAGTGGCTTATTATCGATATTCCTACTGCCATCTCCACCGCCGGATATGGCCCATACTGCAGCGGTGGCGGCCGGAGGCTTCCATTAAGTAGTTGGACTTTTCTTGCTTTACATTTGCTCACCTGTTTAATATGGAAAACCTTTTTCCTTTTTTCCTTTGTTTGTTTGCTTTTTCATGGATGCCTGAGAGTAGGTGGTGTTGTTTATGTACAAGGTCAGAAAAATATGATATGGAAGACTTGATTAGAAGAGAAGAGTCATCATAACTGTAAAGTTACGTGGCTGTGTATAGGCTGTCTAAGCAGGGCCCATCAAATATTTCCTTATATTGAATATTAATGTCAGTCCATCTTTCATTATATGTCATCTCATTATCAAATGGTGTTGCCCATTTTCTTCTCTCTTCAATAATCCTCTCACAATCATGGAACTTGCTCATTGGCTATAACAGCTCCATATGAAGCACAAGTCTTTGTTATGAAAAAAATAATCAAAATTTAAAACTAAAAGCCATATATAATGAAATACCGAATTAAATAAGATAATTTATCTATAATTTTGTTCCTTCTGTATGTTTTCTCTACAATAATGACTCAGTCTACTTAACTTTTAGTCTTGACATTTTAGTGAACTCATGACGATGAAATGCTTTTATAAGGAGGGATATTTTTGGTGAGAAGAGACAGTAACTAACAAATTTGAATCTTGTCTTGTTGAAGAGGATTAGTAACAATTTAAAAAATAAAAAATAAAAGGGGGGGGGGGGGAGAAAACGGGAGAAGAAATGGAGGTCCATATACTCAAGACCTACTGGAACCCATTTTTTCCTTGACTCTGTTTCACAAGTTGGCAAGTAAAAATCAAGAAGCTGCTCTGTTTCACAAACTTGTGGACTCGTAGCTAGAGAAAAACCGAATGAGAATTGAATTGTGATGATAGTGTTTTTGTATCATATCTTAAAATTGTGGTGAAGTCCTGTGTGATTTTTTTACAATATTTTTCATATGAAAAAAGACACAAATACTCCAATGTGCCCCTTATGTTGACAAGTATATGAGCTTGTTTTGACAAGTGCATGTCTTGACAAGTCTATGTGCTTGTGTTAACAAGTTTATATGCATGTGTTGACAACTGAGCATAAGTCAATGAGCCTATTTTGACAAGTTCATGATTATGTTTTGACAAGTTCATATGCCTGTGTTGACAAGCCCATGAGCCTCCATGGGACACTTGTGTCTTTTTAGATATGAAAAATATTGTAAAAAAGTCTTACAGGACTTCACTACAATTTTGAGATTTCAAAAAACTATTTTGTTATATTTTCCCTTACTCGGGACCTAGGTATAACTTTCCTTGTTTAAACGGATTTGAAGCACTAAAACCCACCTAGTCATTTCACAAAAATCAAGCATTTTGATAATTCAAAGCTTATATTAATGTAAAAATGTTATGTCTTTGTCTCGAAAGTGGTATTGAAATGATAAACTAGAAGTATACCACCATTCTAATTTATATAAAAACAAGTTTGTAGATCCTGGTTAATTATAGAATTATTTCTCTCACAGTCAACAACAACAATAATTTTTTGGGAAAATTGGTTAAAAGTCCTTAATTGAGAAATTAATTGGTCATCGGTACCTAGAATACGTGGCCCTTTAGGAGAAATAGATATATAGAGAAAATGAAGAAATTGCATACCACAAAAGCTTATTTACGTTTCGTAGAAGGTTATTTGTATTTGCACTCTAACTTAATTTTTACATCATAGAAGGTTATTTATAATTCATGGAAGGTCTTTTGCAATTCGTGAAAGGTCAATTGCATTTTAACTTAATTTTCACATCATGGAAGTTCAGTTGTAATTCGTGGAAGGTCATTTGTATTTGCACTTTAACTTAATTTTTACACTGGGAAGGTCATTTGCAATTCGTTGAATTTCACTTGCTTTTTAACTTGATTTACACACCATAGAAGCTCAATTACAATACTGAGAAGCTTAGTTGTAATTCATGGAAGGCCATTCATAATTGGTGGAAGGGCCCATCAAATATTTCCTTGATAGTTTTTTTTTTTTTTTTGGGACAATTATATTAATGTTAGTCCATCTTTCATTACATGTCATCTCATTATCAAATCGTATTTGCCCATTTCCTTCTCTCTTCAGTCCTCTCACAATCATGGAACTTACTCATTGGCCATAACAGCTCTATATGTAGCACAAGTGTTTGTTATGAAAAAAATGATCAAAATTTAAAACTTAACGCCATATATAATGAAATACCAAATTAAATAAGATAATTTACCTATAATTGTGTTCCTTCTGTATCTTTTCTCTACAAGAATGACTTAGTCAAATTAACTGTTAGTCTTTTGACATTTTAGTAATTAATCAATTTGAATCTTGTCTTGTTGAAGAGGATTGGTAACAACTGTTTTTTTTTTTTTTCAAAAATATAAAACAGAAAACAGGAGAAGAAAGTGAGACCCATTCCCATATACTCAGGACCTACTGGCGCCTACTTTCCATTAACTCTGTCTCACAAGTTGGGGGAGCTGCTCTCTGTTCCACAAACATGTGGACTCATAGCCGGAGAAGAACCAAATGAGAAATGAATTGTGATGATTTGGTGTGTTTGGTTTGAGATGAGGGAGGAAAGGGAAATTTTTACCTCATAGTGATCAAATTGCCCATGAAAAATTTTCGATATTCAAAAAATACAACAAAAAGGAATATTCTTCTTATTAAGAGTAATTTGATCAATATCCTTCCTTCCCTCTCGTCTCCTCCCTTCAAACAAAACATGTTGATAGTGTCAACTTGTATAGTCGAATTTGATTGTGTTTTTTTGGCCCACCTTGGATGTGTTCAACTTTGATTTTTTCACTAAATTTTACAGACTCGCCCAAGAAGCTACCACATCCAAATCCAATTGAAGGCTTAACAAATTCCATATATATATAACGTATTTGAAGCGCTAAAACCCACCTAGTCAATTCACCAAAATCAAGCCCTTAGACAATTCAAAGCTTATATTCATGTCTGTATCTCGAAAGTGGTATTGAAATTATAAACTAGAATGAACATAGAATTAGGAATATACCATCTAGGGGCAGAGTCAGGGGTGCTAGGGGTGGCCCCCGCTCCTCTAAAATTACAGAAGTTGACCCAAAATTTAAGGAAATTATATTTTAGTCTTATAAAAATTTTAACATTTTCACTTTAGTCTCTAGTAGAAGTTTAATGGAGGGACTAAAATGAAAATATTGAAATATATATGAGGCTAAAATATAATTTCCTAAAATTTTGGGTCCAATTCTATAATTTTCTCCCCTAATTTCAAATCATGGCTCCGCCCTGATACCATCACTCTAATTCATATAAAACAAGTTTATAGATCCTGGTAAATTATGGAATTATTTCTCTCAAAATCAATAACAATAATATTTTTTTCTCTTTATTCAATAATACATTTATTTGGACAGATCATGAATTTATGTTATCATTTGACTCACTATAAATTGCCCCCACCTTAACAAAACAAAATAAAAAGCTATGAAATTCATTTTGCGGTTAGAGATGAAATTGACACAAGTTTTTGTTTAGAAAAATATCAATAAAAAAAAAAAGTTCTGATTTGCAAATAACAGGAAGAGAAATATTGTATGAATTGTCAATTAATTTAGTTCAATTAACATCATATTCTCAAAGTACCATCATATTCAGAAAAAAGGAGCTTACAAGGCCGCTGACATCATCTAATTTTTGAGATGTTCTCTTCTTCAAGTCTACTCCCTTCTTTGGGGTCGAACATAAACTCGCGAATAGACTTTTGTTGCTTGACTATTAGTTGGGACGATATACCCATGTCGGGAGAAATATATACTAGAATCTTCTACAAATCCAATGAGTTATAAGCGTCACAAAACATTGGTCTTAAGCATATACTTCGGGTAGATAATAGCTATGAAATCCTTGTTTACTTTGGACATGCAGTAACTTTGTGTCTGAATGAGAGTTGGAAGAAGAAAATGAATCTTAAGCACCACCCACCTCTCCCAAATTCAAGCTTTCATTAAGCTAATGTCTATCAAATTAAAGTCGGCAAAGACATGTAAAGACTCGACATCACATTCTAAGTTCATTTTCATAGTTGGCCTTAGAAACAGGCTTGACGCAATCTATATCTAATTTTTCCTGCTTAAATTATTAAGATATGCTAACATCATTTATAGTGGAAGTATCGGAAGTTACAAATAAAGTCTCACAAAAAAACCATATCTATCATATAGAGAACACGGGCTCGATACCAAAACTTAGGAAGGAAACACCGATCCAACTAAAATTTTCATGTTTCCAATTTCATCCCGCTTTATTCGTTCTTTTCCGTTGATTAATGGCAAGAACCATGGTTCTTCGATTTTCTTGGTGACTTTGACTTCACCCCTCATACTTTTTGCCATTCAATGACGAAGGTTTTGATTCGTTCAATTTTCGATGATCCCCTTCTCGTTTGTTGATTCCTCCCGTATATTTCGCAACAACTATGACAAGGACTTTTGATCTCAAGAATCAAGGATCTCGACGCTTGACTTTCATCACCCATTGTTATTTCATCCTTGTATTGCTCTTGATATTATCTTCTTTCTTGCCCATGATCCATATTGACACGAGCCTAACTCGATACTGTGTAACAAATTAGCGCCTCACGATTTGTGACTTGGGCACGATTTTGATACCAACTATAAGCTTTTGATTATCTATGACCACAGTTCCTTTCGATTTTCATTTTTCGGTTCTTTTGTTTTGGATATCAATGACCATTCCTTCGTTCTCATTGTCCTCATCATTTTATCTTTCCTTTCTGTTATTGTGGTTTACATTTCCACTGTTTCGTAGGTATTTGAGAAAAAATGGGTTCAGGTAAAAGGAAAGAAGCCAACAACTAGATTTAGTTAAAAGAAAAAACTAATCTCATTTTAATTTTTGTTCCAAAGACTAGAAGAGATATTACTAAGTAATTACGGAATCAATTCATCACCTGTATCGTAGCGAATTGAAAAGCTGTAAGAGTACTCTTGTCATTCCTTTTTTGGGATGTTCTCTTCTTCATTGCTGCTCCCTTTTGGGGCCAAACATAAACTCGTGAATAGACTTTTGTTGCTTGACAGCTTAGCCAAGACGGTATATCCTTGTCGGGAGAAACATATCTGGAATCTCCTACAAATTCATTGAGTTATCGGCGTCACAAAACAATAGTGTTAAGTATATACTTCGGGTAGATATCGGCTATGAAATCATTGTTTACTTTGGACATGCAATAATTTTGTGTCTAAATGAGAGTGGAAGAAGAAAATGAATCTTAAGTACGACCCACATCTCCCAAATTCAAGCTTTCATTAAGCTAATGTCTATCAAATTAAAGTCTAGCCTCAAAGACATGTAAAGACTCTGAATATCACATTCTAGATACATTTTTATAGTTGGCCTTAGAAACGGGCTTGACATTGTGCATGACAATCTATATCTAATAGTAGATAAACATTGAAGGGATTGAGTTTGAAAAAAAAAAATAGTATGGATTGAAACCACTTATCATCTTAGACTAAGTCTCTGTCTTGAAACTAACAGCAATCAACACAGAAAATAAAAAGTAAAGCTATTTCTATACATTGAAGAATATATGTTGTAGATTTCTAAAGCAACAACTGCTCACTTTTTCACATGAACCAGTAGCTATTGGGGATTCAGATCCTGGAAGTGTCAACTGATTCTCCGCTTGTTCTATCTTATCAACTACATAAGGAAGTATTACTAATGATATAATTATACTTTGTTATAATTTATAACAATAGTAAAAGTACAAGAACACATTTCTATTAGTAAAAAAAGGCAATAGAACAAAACCAAAACTGATTGCAGTGAAGTGTAAGCCTCATAAAAATACCTTGATGTGAGATTTGTCCTGCAACGTAATCTCTATTACCTAATAAAGGAGATGATAGTGTATTCTCCCAATATTTGTTCCATAGCTGATCCAAGAGGTGTGTGTCATGAGAAGACTTGAAGCAAGTGATATCCAATGCGTAATACTGCAAAAGCACACAAAATTTCAAACAAGGAGGGAATAGATATTCTTGAAAGAAAATGACAAGAAATTAAATAAAAATCATCTGTTTACAGTGGACACCAGAGTCGTAATACCCCAAAAATACGTATCATAATTTGGTAAAATTATACCTATAGAAAGTAGGTGAATATGGGGTATCAAATATTAAGTTATAATTATTTTATTCTCTAAATAAAAATCTTTTGGAATTTAGAGAATCTAAGGGCCAAAGTGCCAAATGACAAAATGCCCTAAGAGACATAAATACTTAGGAAAATTGTGAAAGCTATAAAAGAAGCAAGTAAAAATCTATTTGAAATAGGGAAGGATATTGTCCCTAATTTAGGTAATTTAATAAGTTACAAACTTGGAGAAAATGTAGAAGAATACTCAAAAAGTAAGGAAATGACCGTAATACCCCGTAGGTGCTAAGATAATGCAAGAGACATGAAAGCAAAAATGTCAATACGAAGTTATGAGGTAATGAAGCATCCTAAGTAAGAAAATTATCAACTATTGATAAGAAAGTAATTAGGTAATTATTGGCTAATTACTTAAGCTTAAGTAAAGGAAATTATGAAGTAATTATGTAAAACCCTAAAATTAGTGGTTTTTGTTTTAAAATTAGTAAAAACATGTTTACTAATTAATTGGAAAATTTTGGAGAAAATAGTTGATTTTAGGTATTTTTAAGCCTAAATCAAGTATTGACCAATGGGAAAATTTTGTAAAAATTATGTAAAAATAATTATTTAATTAATTAAATAATTAATTAAATAAAAAAACGAAATAAAAAAAAGAGGGCAGAAAAAAAAGAAAAAAAAGAAAAGAAAAGAAAATAATAATAATAAAAATGAAATGAAAAATAAATTTGTGCAAGTTGCTATTATTTTAACATTATAATTAATTAAAGTAAAAAATGATGAATAGTAATTTAGAATTTAGGAAACGGATCCTATCTGGAGATCTAGGAATGAGATTTCCAAAGTCAGGGTAGAATATTGATCAGTGGAATTTTATCTTCCGTTAGACTCTTACGGAAGTTAATTCCGAGGATTTTTCAAGAAGTTAATGTTTTGAAATGCGTTACAAAGCCGGACGCGTTCGGACACGTTGTTCGAAAACTTCAACTGGACTATTAGAGCCCTATATGGAATCAAAATTTAGGTTAACTTGGACATTTCTAGTAAGTGAGAACATGTTTTCAAAGTTGTAAATCTAGAAGTTTGAGATTTCTCCGAAATCACGCGAATCGGGTGCCGATCGGAAAATTCTATTAGACCGGGTTTTAAAGCAACCCAAGTCACCATTTTTGGACCACTCCAAAGCAGCCACATCACTCTCCAATTCGTCCAAGAGCCATCCATGGTCAAGAATTTTACACCATTTTGTGTTTGAATTTCCAAGGTTGAAAACAAAGTGAAAAATTCCAAACATATCCCTTAGAAATTCTATAAATAGGCATGTCCTCCCTTGAGTTTTCTTCACACCATTTCCCACTCCTCCTAGCCCAAAACTAGAGGGAGAAAGTAGAGAGAGAAGCTCGGGAAAATTTATGCGAAGTCTTCAACGGGTAAGTCTTTCGGGCTTTAGCTTTCAAGTTCGAGTTTTAGTTCGGTAGTTAGTAGAATTGTTAGTTAGATCTAGGAAGTAGGGGATGAAATTCCTATACTTGTTTTTAGGCCTCATTGCATTGAAAAATATGCACGAAGAGGTAAAAACATAGTAGGGATCGAGTCTCAGAAAAGTTGAAGCTTTTGAAGTTCTTTCAAAAATAGGGGTTGTAATGCTAGAATAGCCTTTAATTTTTCAAGTATGATTGGATATCATATGGGAGGGCTATTTTAGTCTTTATTTTTAAAATCAAAATGGCGTCGAAGTTCGCGAAATTTTGGGAAGAAAAATAGTCAAAGTAACGAAGTCTTTGTGAAATTCTGCCAATTAGGGGTATAGGGGCAAAATGATAATTTTTACTTAAAATGCCAGTTATGATGTCAAATCACTAACGAAAGTGATATTACTCTTATAGGACATCGAAACTTTGATCTCTGCCGTTCTGTTGTCCGACGTCTTTCTTTGTTGGATGTTTATTGTTTTTAAGTAAACGTGTCGTTTCGCTGAATTGCCGACATTCGTCAACGGAGTACGTTCGCGTCTTGTAACACTAACGTTGATGATTATTGAATGTATATATGTGTTGATATGTTGTGTAAATAGTTTGATGCCAAAGGCAATGCTAGTCTATGTGGGTAAGCCAAATAGTCACCGTAAAGTCGGTGAGGCCCCATGATAGACACTTACACGGTCATGCTATTCAGTGCTATACTCACCGTGTCTATGGAACCGTACTTAGACGCACCGTGTCTATGGAACCGTACTTAGATGCATCGTGTCTATGGAACCGAACTTAGATGCACCATGTCTATGGAACCGTACTTAGACACACTGTGATTAAGGTATCGTACTTAGATCACTATTACAGTTTTTATGTTGTTATTAAATGATCATGTACCGGCTTGATCGATGTTGTAAAATTTGCAATACTTGTTGGACATGAGAAGAGGAGCAAGCAGGTCACGTAGAAGATCCGGTTGAAGATTTCTTCCTGTTGTATATTACCTTTGAACCACATGGGTTTTTGTACCGCTGTTGTATCCAGCCAGACTTACGGCATTTTATATGTACATATCAGTTACTCAATGCTCCGATGCTCTACTCTGATTATTTAAAATGATGTCTTAATGAAAAAAAAATTATACTGCTTTTGGAAATTGGGTTGTTACATGCGTAGTTACATCGATTCATGAAAGCCAGCATCCATAGCCAGGATAAGCATGATACCATCCCACAACATTCTCCAATCGGCCAGCCTACACCATGACATACTGTTAGCTAGCCATAGAATGCGTCAAGCTTTAAAGCAGTCTTGCAAGGAAGCCAAATTGAGTACATTGACATCAAGAGAAATCAAACCATGAGACAGAGAACCAATATCCATTAGAGATAAGACTTGCAAAGCATTATATATGAAGGTTGAGGTGTTATAAAAAAATATAAACAAGGGTTCTGAAACTTGGTATATTCCACCCAAAAAAAGATGTAATAATATTGCACCTCTATCTTTTACAGACACCACTGGCTGGTTTTCAATAATGGGATGTTGAATTTGAATATTTAACCTTGTTTTTGTGGCTAATGCAATTCTAAATTGATTGTTACACTAATTACAAATTTGGGAAAAACAGTGTCAGAACCCAGAATCTTAATATAGATTCCATTGAGAGCCTATTTGTTCAAGCTTAAGAGAAGGAGTAATTCAAGTGACAGTTTTTCTTGATTAATTTATCAAAAGCACACAAAAAAACTTAACAAGCAACCTTGAATCACTTCCAACAAAAAAAAGAATTAACTTATTTTAAATAATTTTGTACTAGACAAAATAAATATGTGAGAAAAGTTTTATTTTTAACAGGGTAAAAGTATTTTTTAAATTGCATGAGGTTTCCAAACAAGCTGAAAATCATAGAATAACTTGATAAAGAGCCAGCAACCATAATTCTGAAAAAAAAATATCAACATCAATTACATATCAAAATTGAGATAGGAGGAAAGGTTTCTTATATAGTATAAGACAAGTTTATTAAAGGAAAAGTAAAATAATAAATAAAAGATTGAGCTCTATTACAACAATATTCAGGGATTGAAAGACCCATCAAAGCCTAATATGCAAGTAACACAAACATTAAATCAAATAGAACCAGCTGAAACATTGAGCAAGACTTACTTGTGACTTGCAACACAAACGAACAATTGCAAACTAGGGTTTTCACATGATCCTATTACAACAATATTCAAGAATTGAAATTGGAATGATGTAAATTGTTTTTCTTAAATAGAATATTCTTACAAAACATTCCAGAACTAAAATCAATCATGATTACTAATCATAAATATGATATTAAGTATAATCTCATCAGTCCACATGAAAAACATAAATGTAATTCAAATCTCACAACAACATAATGATAAACCTAAACTAGGAAATCAAATACATAATCTTAGCATAAATATTGAACTAAAGAACTCCCTGTTGAGCACAAATGTTCAAGCCACGGATCCTCATCACCAAGAAACAAAGAACTTAGCTACACATAGCCATAGTCACAGCCCAAATCAGTTTGCCCAACCAAAATCACCATCGAAGTTATTAAGTACAGAGATTGGCACGGAAAATATTTCTTTATTGATGAAAAATGGGTAAGCATCCATAGATACATGATACATCACATTAACACTTCCAGGACTATTTATATAGACACTCTTGGGCTTTATTAGAGATAAGGCCCACTGAGATGAAGACTGAAACAAACTCAGTCTTAAACACAAAATACAACCCAGAACATAACACATGCACCCCTCGTCCTTGGGTTCAACTGGCGAAGGGGTCAGACTTCCCTTACTCTCAAGAGGGGATTTGATCACTGCGTTGGTCAAGGCGGCTGGGGAGACATCCTAGGGCTCTAGGAAGCAGTGGAAACGCTGGTAGAAGTGGAGGCATGTGTACTCTCTGTCCAGTATGCCTTGTGGACTGGGTTCCAAGCGCCGGACCCTTGGATTGTGGGTGAACCCAACCCCTTTCCTAAAATTTTTTTATAAAAAAAAAAAAAAACATAACACATGCTAAACGACAATGTATATAACAAAACAACAACTCCTAAATGACACTTTTCCACAAAGGCCGAAACGACAATGTATAAGGAGCAGTCCATATGAAAAACATAACTGTAATTCATTCAAGTCTCACAACTACTGATAACCTAAACTAGAAAATTAAATACATAGTCTAAACATGATCGAAATTGAACTAAAAAACTGCTCTAGGCACAAATGCTCAAGCCACGCATTCTCATCACCAATAAGCAAGGATTTAGGTACGTATAGCTATAGTTACAGCCAGCGGCGGATCCAAAATTTTACGAAAGGGGAACACAATTTGTGAGAATACTCGAGGGTTTAAAGAAAAGATTTAAATACATTAAAAAACAAAAGAATATAAAGGGATAAACAAGGCTAAGTACGGTTAAAAATAGCAAAATTGTTGTTAGAAATAGTAAGGCTGGACACTAAATAAGTTCAAGCACATATATTTTAATAAAAATAATATATTACAATAAAAATAATTACAATATCATCCTTCTAAGCCTTATTTTTTGGAATTTCATCGTAATTGCCTTATTATCAATGCTATCAAATACATCTTTTTAATATAAGGCATTAAACAAATGGCGAAAATTTGATTTAAAGAAGGCGCTATTTGATTCTGCAATGCAAAAGGATTCTCTAGTATTTGAATTTAACCCTAAATTTTTTTTATAAAAAAAAAAAAAATCACACGTCTTTTTAAGTGGGGGCAATTGCCCTCAAGTGATATACCTGCATCCGCCTATAGTCACAGCCCGAATCAGTTAGCCAACCAAAATCACCATGGAAGCTATGGAATTACTGGCGTTTCTCTGGAAAGAGGAGATAGAGTTTCTGCATTCCGTTTCAAGAAGCCACCGCCTTCTCTCTTTCTTCCGAGACAAAAAAAAATTGCAAACAATCCTGATAAAGAAGAGGAGACAGAGTTTCTATGAAAGCTATGGAAATGCCAACGTTTTTTCTGATAGGGTTAAGGTGCGATTTTACCAAAGAACTATTGGCTCAGGAGCGTCCAGCACAATTAACTATTAAGTGGACCAAAAATACCAACAAACTTTTTAAAAAGGAGCGCTCAGCACAACGCCATTAACACCGTTAACAAAAAGTTACCTCCGTTATCTAAGGTGCGAGATTGGCAACGAACTCTTATTCCAGGAGCGCCCAGCACAAAATTCTAAATTTTACTAAATTAAATAATTTTTTCTCAATTGTCATTATTCAAAACTACTTGTATAGATACTATGGACAAAAATTATTCATTCTTTAATTTTGTCAAAATTATAATTTGTTAAAATAAACAAAAATTTTAATTAAATATATAATTATATGATTTAAATAAAACTCAAGGTGTTTTATATTCTTTTCTTTCGATTTTGCCGTTAACTTAATATCATTATATTCAAGATAGATAATGTATCGTTGGGAATAAGTTATACGGCAATTGACACAATTGAGCTTTAAGAACTACTAACCTAAATTTCTTGCTATAATTTAAAGAGGGAAACAAATTATACTTATAGATTTAGATTAATAAGACTTATATTTAGAAATAAAATAAAAATAAAAATCATGATAGAGTAAAAATACATACATAAATTTACTCTAATTTATTTGATTAATAAGTGCACTTTTACATATTTTACTCTAATTCTCTCATATCATTTATCATACATTCTTTTTCTCATAAAAATTATTATTTTATTTTAAAAGAAATTTATGTGAGTTTTATTATAAAAATAAATCATATAATTTTTTGTTTAACATATATAATAAATTATAAAACACCTTGAGTTTTATTTAAATCATATAATTATATTTTTAATTAAAAATTTTGTTTATTTTAGCAAATTATAATTTTGACAAAATTAAAGAATGAATAATTTTTGTCCATAGATATCTATACAAGTAGTTTTGAATAATGAAAATTGAGAAAAAATATTTAATTTAGTAAAATTTAGAATTTTGTCTTTGGCGCTCCTAGAATAAGAGTTCGTTGGCCAATCTACACCTTAGATAACGAAGGTTAACTTTTTGTTAACGGTGTTAATGGCGTTGTCTTTGAGCGCTCCTTTTTAAAAAGTTTGTTGGTATTTTTGGTCCACTTAATAGTTAATTGTCTTTGGACGCTCTGAGCCAATAGTTCGTTGGTAAAATCGCACCTTAACCCTTTCTGAAAAGAGGAGACTGTGTTTCTTCATTGCGTCTCGATAACCCACGACCTCCTCTCTTGAATCACTGTAACACCCCGGTTTTCACAACTGTTTTCATAGAGTTTCGATCAGAGTTTTGAGCGACAATTTTTTTTTTTTTCATAATAAAGAGTAACTGAATAACATTGATAACAGTGTATCTGGCTGTTCATAAGGCCGTACATTCCTCCGAGTGTTTACATCTAACGTAAGTACAATAAAACTAAAGCGTCTCCATCTGATCTTCATGCTAGCTCCCTACCTTTGTCCTCGATCTACGTGGCACCTTGCTTCTCTCCTCGGCCTCGGTCCTCCGGACCTTGAAGCTATAGCTGAGATCCAATTTAGCGCATTGGATCTCAGGTAACGGTTAACCTCATGCTTATAAACAGTATATGTACAACAGGTATTTCTAATTTCACAGCATTGATCAAGCCAGTACAACAACATAAAACTGTAATAGTGACCTAAGTACGATTCCTTAATCACAGTGTGACTAAGTACGGTTCCATAGGCACGGAGTATCTAAGTACGGTTCCATAGACACGGGGTATCTAAGTGCGGTTCCATAGACACGGGTATCTAAGTACGGTTCCATAGATACGGTGCATCTAGCACCGAATAGAATGGCTGGTAAGTGTCTATCATGGGGCCTCACCGAGCTTATACGGCGACTAAATGGCTTACCCACATAGACTAGCCTTGCCTTCGGCACCAAACTATTCATACAACATATTATCACATATAATCATTCAATAATCATCAGATTAGTGTTACAATATGCGAACGTACCTTCGTTGACGACGTTAGGTACTTCTGGCGGAAAACGTACTTTTTGACGGAAAACGGTTTGTCCAACAATGACACGTTAGGCGTAACGGCAGCAAATTAGGATTTCTGACGTCCTATAAGAGTAATATCACTTCCATTAGTGATTTGACACAATAACTGGCATTTTAGGTAAAAATTACCATTTTGCCTTTATGCCCCTAATTGGCGGAATTTCGCCAGCACTTCGTTACTCTTACAAATTTTCTTCCCGAAATTTCGCCAGAACTTCGACGCAATTATGATTTTCAAAATTCTAGACTAAAATAGCCCTATCATATGATATCTAATCATACTTTGAAAAATAAAGGCTACTCTAGCATTACTACTCTAACTATTGAAAGAACTACGAACACTAAAAGCTCGGTACCGAAAAACTTACCCAGAGCTTCGCTGCGAATTTCCCCGGACTCCTCCCCCAGAGCTTCTCTCTCTAACTTCTCTCTAGGATCTCAACTTTGGTGTGAAAATGAAGAGGAAGGGGGTATTTATAGAAAGGGAGGTAGGATTTCGGTAGTCGGATCAACTTTGTGAGAATCGATCCGAACCAGTCAATCCTAACTTTTCCAACAAGTTTTTTCCCTTTTCTTTCTCTCTTGGACGTCCTGCACAAGCTCCAAAGTCCAAGGGATTGGCCAATGGGAGGAGGCCAAGTGTCTCCTTCCAGAAGCCTTCCGGTTGAATTTCTCTGATCGGTACCCGATTCGCTTAATTTCGGAAAAATCTCAAAATTCTGGATTTACAACTTTGAAGACATATACTTACTTAGTAGAAATGTCCAAGTTAACCTAAATTTTGATTCCATATAGGGCTCCAACAGTCCAGGTTGAAGTTTTCTCGAAAACGTGTCCAAACGCGTCCGGTTTCAGAATGCATTTCTGGAATTATCAACTTCTTCAGAAAAATTCACTGATTCCAAATATGTCCATATAAATTCAAACTCATTCCTAGATGTTGAGTTAGAATTTATTTTCTTCATATCCAAAAATATGCCTATTTGCATTTTTCTCTATTTCGTCTTATTAGGAAAATGCACATTCGGACTCAGAATTAACTTCCGGAAGAGTCTAACGGAAGATAAAATCCCACTGATCAATATTTTACCTTGACTTTGGAAATCTCATTCCTAGATCTCTAGATAGGATCCATTTCCTAATTTTAAAATTACTATTCACATTTTTTACTTTAATTAATTATATTAATATAATAATAACAACTTGCATATATACATATATATATTCATTTTCTCTTTTTCTTTGGCCCAATATTTCGGCTGGCCCTTCTATTTTTTAATAATTTTTTTTTTAATTTTATTAATTATTTAATTATTTACTTATTTACTTATTTAATTTTTCCCAAAATTCCACAAAATCCCTAGTTGGTCCATTATTGTATTTAGGCCTAAAAATACCTAAACTCAACTATTTTTCTCCAAAATTTCCAATTAATTAGTAAACATGTTTTTACTAATTTTAAAACAAAAACCACTATTTTTAGGGTTTTACATAATTACTTGTGAATTTTTGTTGCTTATGCTTAAGTAATTAGCCCAATATTACTTAATTACTTAATTATCACAAGTTGATAATTTTCTTACTTAAAACATCTCATTACCTTCATATTCTTGTATTAACATTAGCATTTCCATGCCTCTTACATTATTCTATAATTTGCAATGGTATTATGGTCTTTATATTACTTTTTGAACATTCTTACACAATTTCTTCAAGTTCATAATTTATTTAATTACCATAATTAGAGATAATATATTCTCCTAACTCACTTAGTCATTTTACTGCCTTTTAGGATTTTTCATAATTTTCCTAAGTTATTTACCCTTTCTAGGGGTATTTTAGTCATTTTGGCACTCTGGCCCTTAAATTCCCTGATTTCCTATGGAATTTAACTTAGAAGAAATAGACTATTTTTACACAAGTCTGGAGACATTATTTTCACTTATCAGAAATATCCATTTTATTCATAATATTCCAGATAATAAAATCCGGATATTACAATCACATTCAGTTTTTCTTTTACATGCTTATCTCTTTACCTCTAATTAGAGGGATGAGACATTTTGTTATTTTTTATTTATTTAGCTTTAATTATATACTACATCCTGAAATATTTTTTCCCCCTAGTATCATAAATTAATTAATTTCTAGAATATTGGTGTTATAGAAAAAATATGTCTGAACTGAAAATTAATTAATTTGAGATATTGGGTGCAAAAAATATTTCAGGATGTAGCATATGATTTTTTTAAAAAAACTATCATCCCTCTAATTAGAGGGACAAGCTGATGAGGACATAGGAGGTGGCATGACCAATGCAACAAACTTGGAGGAATAAGCCTCAAGGGATATGCATGAAGGCTTCATGCATATTGGGCTTTGTTTTATTCTTCTTACTTTTAGTTTTATTCTTCTTACTTTTAGTTATATTTTTGTAATAAGGCTTATTGGGCTCGCTTATTGGGCTTTGTGTGTAAGCAAATTTAGGTTAAACTCAATATGGATGTTCTCCACTATATAAGGGAACACCATAGCTTTTCTAAGAGTTAACTTTTTTGGTGAGAGACTAGCTTCTCTAGGGTTCTTTTGAGAATCTTTGAACTTATCAAGGGCAACAATCCTTGTGGCGTTCTTCGTCTTATCAATTCTTTGGAATTGTGGCGCCTACCTATAATCCAGTTTTCGTTCTATATTTCTTTGTTTCGTATCTCAATATTCCTTTGTCCGTTTTCTGTGTTTCTTGAGCCTAAGTCGTGTTTCGGAAAGCCATCTTTCTCCTCGTTTTGGAATCGATAAAATCCGAGGTCTGTAGCATGAGATACATTCTGTTCTTTCAGGACGCGTTAGGAGGCTGAATTTTCAGTGCGAATTTCCATTCCTTGTCGATCCAATCATCCATTTCTTTCGGGAATCATATCACAAGCATATAAAAAAAAACACCAAATATGAACCCCTCTCTCTTTCTTCTGACATAAAAAAATTGCAAACAATTCTAATTGAAGAAATACGGTGAGATTTTAACTGTATACTTTCTATGTGAAAGTTCGTATACATGGGCATTTGAAAAGCTTTAAAGGTGTAAAACAGGTTGTTGCTTTCTCAATCAGGCATTTGTACTAATCCTGTTTATTTAAATCATCTCGATCAATTGAATCATTCTTGTTTGATCTCTTACTATTCATTGTAGTATAGATTAATTGCCTGCCAATTACAATTTTCTTTTTTGAATTATTGGTAAGTTACATAAGTTCATATAGTAGATCCTGGGTACATAATACACTTCATGTAGGATAAAAGTGGCTTATAAAAAAGATTAGGGGGTAAGTATTAAAAAAATTATTTAAGTGAAATATTTGTAAAGACATATATTTTTTTGGCCAGCAAAAAAAAGTATATTTAGGCTTTACTAAAATACTCATTCTAATAATTTGCACCGTAAAACCAAATCGGTTTAGCGGTGTAAGGCCCTCCTAGATCTTTCTGAGGTCTCAAGTTTGAGTCCTAGATGAGACATTTGTGTTTACTGGGGCAACCATAAATTCTGAAACGGATTCTAAATGATAATAATAATAAAAAAGCATTGTAAATTACTCTACCACATATACCATAAATAAGGAAAGTTTAAGGAAGAGATATAAAAAAAAAAAAAAAATCATAAAAAGTTGGGGGAATATAAATTTGAGAGAGAGAGTGAATTAAGATGTTACATTTATGAGCAAATTAAAACACACTCCTCGATTACCTTGAGGTCACAGTAACAAAAAGTTACCTAGATCAATTAATTAATGTTGTATGATCATTTTGCCTATATCTATGTTGATTTTTCCCCCTAAGAATATAAAAGTAATAATATTATTTAATTTCAATTTAGACGATAGCAAAAAACTACTTATATTGGCAATAATACGAGTTATGCGATATTGTCAATTCTCTATGTTCAATTTATTGACTGCACAACTTTCACAGTTTCGGTTACCCTACGATGACCTAAATGACATTCATTTATGGCTATGGTTATTCTTTTCAGGATATATAATATTAATAAGGTAATAAGGGATAATGATATATTTACATATTTTTGTAAATTTAAATTGGATAAAAAATAAATTATTTTATTTTTAGTATTTGAAAAACAGGGCTAAACTCTTAATATAAGACATATTTAAGGGTTGATTTTAGTCGTAAATATAAAAATATTTTTATATTTATCAATATTTTTTAATTTACCTCTATTAATGCTTTATCAACAATAATCAAGGAGGAGATTGAGAAAAGGGAATAAAGGAAGACAGTTAGAATGTTTTAGAAAATATATATTATACTCTTAATCTAATCAAGTTGGTAGGTAAATATGTTTTTGTCAAGATATGTGAGAGGACTATGACAAATATTACCGAGTTTTTTTTAACCTAAAATAATAAATCTAGACGCTTGGAGGCGTAAGCATGAGAAGTCCAGATTTAGTTTCTCTCATAAGCTATTTTAACTATGATTACTGTTGATGCAGTATGTGGCGTCCAGTGAAATAGCATCCCCAAAATAAGCATAATCTACAAGTATATGAGCATCGGCCTAAAAAATATTTGTAATTTGATTTTCCATATCAAGTTGAAATGAATGATAAAATGAAGGGTTTTCAATAGTTTGTTCTTCAACATAATTCAACAACAATCCAACTTCGCCATTCTTCATTCTTCTTCTTCGTTTAGCTTTCAAATAATTTTTCATATCAATTTGAGTGAAACTAAGATTAGCTTGTCCACCGCTTGGTTACTCATAAGGTCAAAAGTAACCTTCTATTTTAGTCTAGCATCCCTAACCAAACCAATCTCATCTGCTTGTGCATCACATATTTTACGTTGAGACCTCATCATATGCATTGTTCCTTGGAGATGCGGTTATGATTTTCTACAAAGCCGGTGATCTTGCATTTACCTTCCACTAAATTAACTGTCATTCCAGTTTTACATTCCATCCTAGTCCTAGGGGTGACCATTCGGTTTTCGGTTCGGTTTTTCGGTTAAAACCGAAATACATACATTTTCACCACTGAACTGAAATCGAAGTAGCTAAAAAACCGAACCAATTAACCGAAATATTTCGGTTTGGTTTTGCATTTAATTTGGTTTTTGGGCTTAAGTTGAGCCTTCTTATTTGGGTTAATTCTATAAAATGGCCAATCTTCCTTCTTTTTTTCTTTTTATTTTTTCGATCAGCAAGACCAAAGACCAAATAGATAGACATTAGACCATTAAAAGAAATCACAAAACAGAGAAAAGTTGTTGCAAGATTAGTTCAGGGCTAAACACTAATACAACCGCCCCATCATCAATTTCAATTTTGACAAAACAGAGAAAAGCATAGAAGATTTAGCAGAATCCTATTGAAATCTGACAAAAAAGTCAGACATTGTAAATCGATTACTATCAGAGGAAACGAGAAATGAGTGCATAATGTTCCCAATGAGATATAAATAGCAATTATATTGAATTATACAAAACATGGCATCAAGCGTAAAATCTAATAAATATCAAGAACATGGCACCAAGAATATCATCAATAAATATCAGCAACATGGCACCAAAGAACTCATCCATCACATAGCCGGCATAAAATGATCCAAAAGAAGAAAGATATTGAGAACAACCTCGCAAATTAAAACAAGAATAAATCAAATAAAAAGAAAACAAATAATCTAATAAATATTAACAAAATACAAAGATAATGAAAAATTACTTACAAAGATATTTGCATTGCATCTACTATATGTCAACAATTGCCTCCAATGCAATGTTTTGAAAATCTAAAAAAAAAATTAGACGTCCCTTGAAAGATCATAATAAATATTATTCTAATAAAAAAAGGGAAATAGATGTAAAAAGTATTACCAAGTTCTATTCGTTGAAAATCATCATCTCCTACTTCTACAACATAGTTAAGTGAGTGTCTAACCCAATCTTGAGCACAAATCGGTGATTGTATAGCTTTAGGTGTTAAAGAGCTCCTAAATGAATCTAGAACTCTTCCTCCAAAGGTCTTGAAGGTAGACTCGAAAGCAACAGAGAAATTGAGATAGCCAACACATCTCTTCTTATTTGAGAAAGAATAGGGAATCTAGGACTATTTACCCTCCACCAACTTAATATATCAAAATCATCTTTTCTAGTCTCACTTTTTCATTTAAATATCTATCCACTTCGTTCTACTAGTCCTTCCACCAAGATGCTCATCCATGAATAATTGGTCCTCAATATCAAGTAATTTAACATACCTCGCGAGGTAGCCCGACTACCTCGCGAGGTATCCTGACTACCTCGGTCCCCTCATTTTTTTCTTTTTTTTTTATTTAATGTTTTTTAATATTTTTTTGAAATACCTCGCGAGGTAGCCAAACTATCTCGCGAGGTCCCCTCATTTTTTTGCGTCTTTTTGCTATTTTATTTTATTTTTTTAATATTTTTTAAAATACTCGCGAGGTAGCCCGACTACCTCGCGAGGTATCCTGACTACTTTTTTCTGTTTTTTTTTATTTAATGTTTTTTAATATTTTTTGAAATACCTCGCGAGGTACCTTAACTACCTCGCGAGGTCCCATCATATGACTTCGTTTTTTTGCTATTTTATTTTTTATTTTTTTAATATTTTTTTAACATACCTCGCGAGGTAGCCTGACTACCTCGCGAGGTATCTTGACTACCTCGGTCCCCTCATTTTTTTTCTTTTTTTTATTTAATGTTTTTTTAATATTTTTTGAAATACCTCGCGAGGTAGCCTAACTACCTCGCGAGGTCCCCTCATTTTACTAATAGTTTTTCAAATACCTCGCGAGGTAGCTGACTACCTCGCGAGGTATATTGACTCGGTCCCCCATTTTTTTCTTTTTTTTTTTATTTAATGTTTTTTAATATTTTTGAAATACCTCGCGAGGTAGCCTCACTACCCCGCGAGGTCCCCTCATTTTACTGCGTCTTTTTGCTATTTTATTTTATTTTTTTAATATTTTTTAGAATACCTCGCGAGGTAGCTTGACTACCTCGCGAGGTATCTGACGATACTTTTTTCTTTTTTTTTTATTTAATGTTTATTTAATATTTTTTGAAATACCTCGCGAGGTAGCCTCACTACCTCGCGAGGTCCCCTCATTTGACTTCGTTTTTTTGCTATTTTATTTTTTATTTTTTTAATATTTTTTGAAATACCTCGCGAGGTAGCCTAACTACCTCGCGAGGTATATTGACTACCTCGGTCCCCCATTATTTTTCTTTTTTTTTTTTATTTAATGTTTTTTAATATTTTTGAAATACCTCGCGAGGTAGCCTAACTACCTCGCGAGGTCCCTCATTTTACTGCGTCTTTTTGCTATTTTATTTTATTTTTTTTTAAATATTTTTAAAATACTCGCGAGGTAGCCCGACTACCTCGCGAGGTATCCCGACTACTTTTTTCTTTTTTTTTTTTATTTAATGTTTTTTATTATTTTTTGAAATACCTCGCGAGGTAGCCTCACTACCTCGCGAGGTCCCCCATTGACTTCGTGTTTTTGCTATTTTATTTTTTATTTCTTTAATAGTTTTTCAAATACCTCGCGAGGTAGCCTGACTACCTCGCGAGGTATATTGACTACCCTCAGTCCCCATTTTTTTCTTTTTTTTATTTAATGTTTTTAATATTTTTGAAATACCTTGCGAGGTAGCCTTACTACCTCGAGGTAGCCCGACTACCTCGCGAGGTATCCCGACTACTTTTTTTCTTTTTTTTTTTATTTAATGTTTTTATTATTTTTTGAAATACCTCGCGAGGTAGCCTAACTACCTCGCGAGGTCCCCTCATTTTACTGCGTCTTTTTGCTATTTTATTTTATTTTTTTTTAAATATTTTTTAAAATACCTCGCGAGGTAGCCCGACTACCTCGCGAGGTATCCCGACTACTTTTTTCTTTTTTTTTTTTATTTAATGTTTTTTTAATATTTTTTGAAATACCTCGCGAGGTAGCCTCACTACCTCGCGAGGTCGCCCATTTGACTTCGTGTTTTTGCTATTTTATTTTTATTTTTTAATAGTTTTTCAAATACCTCGCGAGGTAGCTCGACTACCTCGCGAGGTATATTGACTACCTCGGTCCCCCATTTTTTTCTTTTTTTTTTTTTTTTTTTATTTAATGTTTTTAATATTTTGAAATACCTCGCGAGGTAGCCTAACTACCTCGCGAGGTCCCCCATTTGACTTCGTTTTTTGCTATTTTATTTTTTATTTTTTAATACTTTTTTAACATACCTCGCGAGTTTTTATTTATTTTTTGCCTTTATGCCCTAATTGGCGGAATTTCGCGGACTTCGTTACTCTTACAAATTTTCTTCCCGAAATTTCGCTTAACTTCGACGCAATTATGATTTTCGAAATTCTAGACTAAAATAGACCTATCATATGATATCTAATCATACTTTGAAAAATAAAGGATACTCTAGCATTACTACTCTAACTATTGAAAGAACTACGAACACTAAAAGCTCGATGCAGAAAAACTTACCCAGAGCTTCATTGCGAATTTCCCGGACTCCTCCCCTAGAGCTTCTCTCTCTAACTTCTCTCTAGGATCTCAACTTTGGTGTGAAAATGAAGAGGAAGGGGGTATTTATAGAAAGGGAGGTAGGATTTCGGTAGTCGGATCAACTTTGTGAGAATCGATCTGAACCAGTCCAATCCTAACTTTTCCAACAAGTTTTTCCCTTTTCTTTCTCTCTTGGACGTCCTGCACAAGCTCCAAAGTCCAAGGGATTGGCCAATGGGAGGAGGCCAAGTGTCTCCTTCCAGAAGCCTTCCGGTTGAATTTCTCCGATCGGCACTCGATTCGCTTAATTTCGGAAAAATCTCAAAATTCTGGATTTACAACTTTGAAGACATATACTTACTTAGTAGAAATGTCCAAGTTAACCTAAATTTTGATTCCATATAGGGCTCCAACATCCGGTTGAAGTTTTCTCGAAAACGTGTCCAAACGCGTCCGGTTTCGAAATGCATTTACGGAATTATCAACTTCTTGAAAAAATTCACCGATTCCAAATATGTCCATATAAATTCAAACTCATTCCTAGATGTTGAGTTAGAATTTATTTTCTTCATATCCAAAAATATGCCTATTTGCATTTTTCTATTTCGTCTTATTAGGAAAATGCACATTCGGACTCAAATTAACTTCCTAAGAGTCTAACGGAAGATAAAATCCCACCGATCAATATTTTACCTTGAATTTGGAAATCTCATTCCTAGATCTCTAGATAGGATCCATTTCCTAATTTTAAAATTACTATTCACATTTTTACTTTAATTAATTATATTAATATAATAATAACAACTTGCATATATACATATATATATTCATTTTCTCTTTTTCTTTGGCCCAATATTTCGGCTGGCCCTTCTATTTTTAATAAATTTTTTTTAATTTTTTAATTTTATTAATTATTTAATTATTTACTTATTTAATTTTTCCCAAAAAAAATCCCTAATTGGTCCATTCTTGTATTTAGGCCTAAAAATACCTAAACTCAACTATTTTTCTCCAAAATTTCCAATTAATTAGTAAACATGTTTTTACTAATTTTAAAACAAAAACCACTATTTTTAGGGTTTTACATAATTACTTGTGAATTTTGTTGCTTATGCTTAAGTAATTAGCCCAATATTACTTAATTACTTAATTATAACAAGTTGGTAATTTTCTTACTTAAAACATCTCATTACCTTCATATTCTTGTATTAACATTAGCATTTCCATGCCTCTTACATTATTCTATAATTTGCAATGGTATTATGGTCTTTATATTACTTTTTGAACATTCTTACACAATTTCTTCAAGTTCATAATTTATTTAATTACCATAATTAGAGATAATATATTCTCCTAAATCACTTAGTCATTTTACTGCCTTTTAGGATTTTTCATAATTTTCCTAAGTTATTTACCCTTTCCGGGGTATTTTAGTCATTTGGCACTCTGGCCCTTAAATTCCCTGATTTCCTATGGAATTTAACTTAGAAGAAATAGACTATTTTTACACAAGTCTGGAGACATTATTTTCACTTATCAGAAATATCCATTTTATTCATAATATTCCAGATAATAAAATCCGGATATTACAATCACATTCAGTTTTTCTTTTACATGCTTATCTCTTTACCTCTAATTAGAGGGATGAGACATTTTGTTATTTTTTATTTATTTAGCTTTAATTATATACTACATCCTGAAATATTTTTTCCCCCTAGTATCATAAATTAATTAATTTCTAGAATATTGGTGTTATAGAAAAAATATGTCTGAACTGAAAATTAATTAATTTGAGATATTGGGTGCAAAAAATATTTCAGGATGTAGCATATGATTTTTTTAAAAAAACTATCATCCCTCTAATTAGAGGGACAAGTGATGAGGACATAGGAGGTGGCATGACCAATGCAACAAACTTGGAGGAATAAGCCTCGAGGATATGCATGAAGGCTTCATGCATATTGGGCTTTGTTTTATTCTTCTTACTTTTAGTTTTATTCTTCTTACTTTTAGTTATATTTTTGTAATAAGGCTTATTGGGCTCGCTTATTGGGCTTTGTGTGTAAGCATAATTAGGTTAAACTCAATATGGATGTTGTCCACTATATAAGGAACACCATAGCCTCTTTGAGGACGGCGAATTAAGAGTTAACTTTTTGGTGAGAGACTAGCTTCTCTAGGGTTCTTTTGAGAATCTTTGAACTTATCAAGGGCAACAATCCTTGTGGCGTTCTTCGACTTATCAATTCTTTGGAATTGTGGCGCCTACCTATAATCCAGTTTTCGTTCTATATTTCTTTGTTTCGTATCTCATTATTCCTGTGTCCGTTTTCGGTGTTTCTTGAGTCAAAGTCGTGTTTCGGAAAGCCATCTTTCTCCTCGTTTTGGAATCGATAAAATCCGAGGTCTGTAGCATGAGATACATTCTGTTCTTTCAGGACGCGTTAGGAGGCTGAATTTTCAGTGCGAATTTCCATTCCTTGTCGATCCAATCATCCATTTCTTTCGGGAATCATATCACAAGCATATAAAAAAAAACACCAAATATGAACCCCTCTCTCTTTCTTCTGACATAAAAAAATTGCAAACAATTCTAATTGAAGAAATACGGTGAGATTTTAACTGTATACTTTCTATGTGAAAGTTCGTATACATGGGCATTTGAAAAGCTTTAAAGGTGTAAAACAGGTTGTTGCTTTCTCAATCAGGCATTTGTACTAATCCTGTTTATTTAAATCATCTCGATCAATTGAATCATTCTTGTTTGATCTCTTACTATTCATTGTAGTATAGATTAATTGCCTGCCAATTACAATTTTCTTTTGAATTATTGGTAAGTTACATAAGTTCATATAGTAGATCCTGGGTACATAATACACTTCATGTAGGATAAAAGTGGCTTATAAAAAAGATTAGGGGGTAAGTATTAAAAAATTATTTAAGTGAAATATTTGTAAAGACATATATTTTTTGGCCAGCAAAAAAAAGTATATTTAGGCTTTACTAAAATACTCATTCTAATAATTTGCACCGTAAAACCAAATCGGTTTAGCGGTGTAAGGCCCTCCTAGATCTTTCTGAGGTCTCAAGTTTGAGTCCTAGATGAGACATTTGTGTTTACGGGGCAACCATAAATTCTGAAACGGATTCTAAATGATAATAATAATAAAAAAGCATTGTAAATTACTCTACCACATATACCATAAATAAGGAAAGTTTAAGGAAGAGATATAAAAAAAAAAAAATCATAAAAAGTTGGGGGAATATAAATTTGAGAGAGAGAGTGAATTAAGATGTTACATTTATGAGCAAATTAAAACACACTCCTCGATTACCTTGAGGTCACAGTAACAAAAAAGTTACCTAGATCAATTAATTAATGTTGTATGATCATTTTGCCTATATCTATGTTGATTTTTTCCCCTAAGAATATAAAAGTAATAATATTATTTAATTTCAATTTAGACGATAGCAAAAAACTACTTATATTGGCAATAATACGAGTTATGCGATATTGTCAATTCTCTATGTTCAATTTATTGACTGCACAACTTTCACAGTTTCGGTTACCCTACGATGACCTAAATGACATTCATTTATGGCTATGGTTATTCTTTTCAGGATATATAATATTAATAAGGTAATAAGGGATAATGATATATTTACATATTTTTGTAAATTTAAATTGGATAAAAAATAAATTATTTTATTTTTAGTATTTGAAAAAACAGGGCTAAACTCTTAATATAAGACATATTTAAGGGTTGATTTTAGTCGTAAATATAAAAAATATTTTTTATATTTATCAATATTTTTTTAATTTACCTCTATTAATGCTTTATCAACAATAATCAAGGAGGAGATTGAGAAAAGGGAATAAAGGAAGACAGTTAGAATGTTTTAGAAAATATATATTATACTCTTAATCTAATCAAGTTGGTAGGTAAATATGTTTTTTATCCAACTTCGTCATTCTTCATTCTTCTTCTTCGTTTAGCTTTCAAATAATTTTTCATATCAATTTGAGTGAAACTAAGATTAGCTTGTCCACTGCTTGGTTACTCATAAGGTCAAAAGTAACCTTCTATTTTAGTCTAGCATCCCTAACCAAACCAATCTCATACGCTTGTGCATCACATATTTTACGTTGAGACCTCGTCATATGCATTGTTCCTTGGAGATGCGGTTATGATTTTCTACAAAGTGGTGATCTTGCATTACGGTGTAGAACACGGATGTCCAGTAGCTTGTATGGGGTGGTGATTTGATATAGGATCAAGTGTCTCGATCAGGGTACCAATGTGATAGTACACGAGACGGAGAGAGGATCATTGAACACAACCGGGCGCTTGGCCGAAGGAGTGGGGTGTGTGCTCAGTGTGACGGTATGTAGATTAGTCTAGGTTTAGAGCGTGTGTACCTTAGGGCATTTGCTTGGGTATTTATAGGACCTACAGGAGCGGCTTTGGCGTGATTCCGGGCCTAATATCCGGCTGCCTATCCATATGCGGATGTATTCCTAGATATCAGGGGTAGTTGAGATATTCCGGGTTACGGATATGACGGATCGATGTGCCTACCCTTGGTTGGGCCTCCATGTGATTGGGCCTTATCTAGGTCAAATAACAGTTGCCCCCGGCCGGTAGTTCAAGGTTTTGGGCTGCTTAGGGGTATATCTTGTTTTTATAAATGTCGTCAGAGGTGTTACCCATTTCTGACGTCTGCGTCGGGCTAGGATTTGTTGAGTCCATTTCCCAGAGTGCGTAGTAATGGTTCGAGGTCGATGAGCGGGGTGTCCCTCAATCTCTAATGCGATGTCGTCTTTGGCGTCTTGTGGTTTGCGGGCGGTTGGCCGTGGCCGACATCAGAGGAGAGTGCCGTGGTTTGGACCGCCCAGAGCTACAAGCGTGAGATGGTGCGAATCAAGACACGGCACTCAATCGGCCAGGCGGGACATCCCGCCGCCCCCGAATTTCGTGCGCATTTAATGCTCTGGTGGTACGTTACACGTCTTCTCAGCCTTTTGGGGTGAAAAGTCGTGATTACCCTCGTCGGTTGGGTTTCTTTTGATTTGAATTTCCCTCCTTCTTTCCTCTCGATATAACTTGCTGGCATTTCTCTTTTTGCCCACTTTTTCAATTCGCTCATTCTCCCCCACACACGGGAATTCTTCTGCGCAAAGTCAGAATTTTGTTCTTAACTTCCAGTGTCTCAGAATACTCTGAAGAATCAAAGCTCCTTTCTCGTTCGGAATTGTTCATCTTCCTTTGCTGTGTCGATTTTCGTTCTAGCATTTTAATTCTCCCTCTTCCCATTTTCTTTCTTTGGTGTGCCCTGTGTTCTGGGTTTTCTGGGCGGAGTGTTTATGAGTAGAGCTATCGAACCCATAGGTTTCGTCCTTTTGAGTGTCTGTTCTTAGTTGTTTCCCCCTCCTTCTTACCCTTATGTTGGTTGTATAGGTTTGAGCTCTTGATGGATAGGGAAAACATTCTTCGTCTTCTCATCAGCCTTTAGATCCTAACGTCGATGAAGTGCTTCGTGAGCGTTATCCCTTTTTTAGTTATTGGCTGCTAGGGACCTCCTTATCCGGAGGAGAAACGGTCTTTAGCCCTCAGTGGTCGATCGGGTGCGCGAAGCGGCTGGGAGGCCCGGCTGTGGTTCTGGACCCGAGTCAATCGAACTGGCCTTATTAGGCCGATTTTCATAGTTCATCGGTATCGAGCCTCTTTTAGCCGAGCCGATAGCGCTACCAAACGCATCGTCCGTCAGAGTCGGGGTCGTTACCGGTGGCTATCACGGTCCCTGTTGGGATTGTGTTGCGAGAGCTCTTCCCTTATTGCGAGTGGGCAAGGCCAGTATGGCGAAGTCATCTGGGCTCGTGTCGGCATAATTCGTTAGGCGAGCTGTGCCGGACTTCAAGGGTCTTCCTTTCTCGGATTTGTCGTCATCGGTATTACGCCTAGTTCGACTTTAGTTTTATTTCATTTTGTTGTAGGTAAATGGAGTCTACGTCTTCCCTCGTCTTTTAGCTTCCGAAACGGAGGCGGACTCAGATAGTCCTTCACCGGCCTGCGTTCCAAGTATCCACTGGTGACTAGCGAAATGCTAACCATACGTTCGGCGATGACCAAGACGGATATGGATAAAGTGGGATCTCAGGGGTCATCGGGATGTCGTCTTTCCCCTCCCAGGAGGATGAGCCGATCTGTGCCTTTCGGGAACCGGGCTCTCCTAATTTCTTTCTTTTCTATCGGGATTATATGACCCGGCTCGGTATTCGCTTTCCGTTTACTGGGTTCCAAATGTCCGTCCTGCACTACCTTCATCTGGCTCCTTCTCGGCTTCACCCGAACGGGTGGGCTTATCTGCGGCGTTCGCCTATCTATGCGGGACAATGGAACCCGCTATTCCGTGTACCGCCGCCTTATTCCTTCATTTTTTCTCCCCTTTCACCCCTCGGTCGGGTAGGGAACCGCCCTCTCTGAAAGGGCTAACTTCTCTTCGTGCCGAGGCGGACCGGAAACTCATGAATGCTTTCTCAGACTCCTTTAAGCATTTCAAGAACTCTTTCTTCAAAGTTGTTGCAATCCCTGGGGAAGTGCCCTGGTTTCGAAAGCCGGCGAGGTCGGGCGTTGAATGGCGCTTCCCCTTTATTGGTCCTCAGAGCACCATCACTTCTCCTCTTCCACCTATCAATTTTCGTTAAAAGACCTCTCGAAGACGAGAGAGAGTATGCCGCTCGGTTGGTGTCTTACGTTGCCGAACATGGTGTCAAGAGGCGGCCTTCTATATTAAGAAGGCCGGTGAGTCATCCGGCTCGGCCTCCGGTATGGCTTTATTGCTACTTAATTGTTTTTACGCTTTGCCTTTTGTTATCTAACTAGCATCGACTTTAGATTTATGCTTACGTAACGAGTCAAGTTGCTATGAATCGAACCCAGATTATCTGGAGTATACCTTGCCGGTGTTGGGAAGCCAGGAGAAAGCTCCGAGAAACGTCCAGCTGCCGAGCCTTCTAGGAAGCGAGCTCCCACAGCTTCTATGGTCCCAAGGCCTTCTGCGTCGAAGAGGGCCAAGGTCGGGGATTCGACCGCTACCCGTACCTCGACCAAGTGGCTTCAAGCGGAGCCGGGCACAGGTGAGGACGTTTACGAGGGATCGGCATGGCCTTCTTTCCACCACGTCGGCTTTTGTCTCCTCAACCTCTTTCGGACGAGGACCTTCATGAGCTCCGAATATGTCCGGTCATCTTGGCGGGCTCTTGGATTATCTCGGGCACGGCCGCATCTCCATGGTTATTATGCTCGAGCTTGCGGAGTCCCGAACTACGAAGGAAAATTTAGAGTCGGGTGAGCAAAAGGTGAAGCAGTGGCGGAAGAGAAGAGAAGGTTGAGGTGAAAGGAGGAGGCGAAGACGGAACTTAAAAGTTCCCAAGCTGCCGCGGACAAAGCGGGAGGATCTTCGTCGACCCGCCGGCGCGCAAGCCCATGCCGACTGAGGCGGACCCGGGATTCCACAGGCGGAGGTTAATCATAAATTGGCGATGCCAACTCTCGTCAGGTTGAAGCCGAAGCTAATCGGCGGGCGAAGTCCTCCCGCGCTATGTCTATGGATGCGGTCAAACGGCTTACGCGGCAACGTAGCGAGTTATGTACGCGGTTGCGGCAAGTCAGAGGCAACTGGCGGAGGAGAAGACCGCCCATGAGAAGGCGGTGGCGGCGGTAAGGAAAACCGCGTCGGATTGTTTCGAGATGGCCCTAGCCCGGATTGAGTACTTAAACCCGGGGTAAGGCGAACGTGGTGGGTATGGATGTCGCTCCGCTTCCAAGATGGTGTTCTTATTCCTCCGCCTTTATCTCCGAAGATAGGTCGGCTTCGGATGCCGAAGTGAGCGGCGGTGAGCAAGCGCGGGAGAGGCTGCATCAGGGCGGACCTAATGGGGACGAGGCGCTGCGGGCGGGGGCCCCTTAGCTCTTGTTGTCTTTTTCTTTTTGCTTTCTTTGTTTTCGGCTTTTGATGCCGATTGTATATTGTACCTCTGAACTTTTAACTTTATGAATGAACATTCAATTAAGTAGCTCGTTACGTACTTTTACCTTCATGCGTACAGTGCACATGGGATAGTTTTAGGCCAGGGCCGGGGTCTTTAAAGAATTAGAGTCCGCTTAGTACTCTTACGGTGTCGAAACCGGGTGCATGAGTAGGGGTGTCTATATATACCGCTACGAGGTTCGGAGTCGTATTAGGGATTTTTAACCGGGGTAAGGGTGAATGGTCACATGCTCATCCGTGGTCGTCGTTGGGACACACTTTGACCATGTGGACACGATCGGGGTCCGTTATGACCATTCACCTTCTTACTTAGGTGTCAATTTCGATGCATCAAAATATTTACGGGTGTATAGACCTCGGTGTGCATGCCTTATTTAACGAATCATTTTGACCCTCTTAAAATTGAACATTTGGTCAACAAACCATTTATTTATTCAAGAGATGATTAGCTTTATAAAGGCGACAATGAAAGGAAAGTTTGCGAAGGGAAATGGCGAAACCAAAATAAGCTTGAAATAATAAATCAAAAACTTAACTCGGACATTGGGTGTCCGTTGTGGCATCTGGGCGTGGCCAGGCCCTAACTATAGTAGGCCCTTAATTTGTCGCCATTCCATGTCCTCTTGACGGATTTTCTTGTCAGTGTTTCGAGAACATACGCTCCTTTTTCCAACTTCTCCTTGACTCGGTACGGTCCTTCCCAATTTGCGGCGAGCTTGCCGTCTGGGCGTTCTTGTTACCGATGTCGGCCCTTCTTAGGACCGGGTCGCCCGGTCAAATGCCACAGGTTTGACCTTTCTATTGTGTTTCGCCGCCATCGGTTGCTTGGCTGCTATGTCTCGGCAATGGGCCGTGGTTCGACTTCATCTACCGGCTCCATCTCGGTTGCCAACGCCCTTGAATTCGAGGGTTCTCCTTCCTCGAGGTTACGAGCCTTCTCAAGATGGTGACCAACTTCGGCCGGGATCATGGCTTCGCATCCATATGTCATGCGGAAAGGCGTCTCTTGGGTAGGCTGATTGGATAGTTGTGCGAACTCCCATAAGACGTTATAAAGGCATTCGACCCAGCAGTGCCGGCCTCTTGCATCTTTTCCGAAGTCCATCGAGGATTACCTTGTTTGCCGCTTACGCTGTCCGTTTGATTGTGGGTGTTCGGCGATGCAAAATGATGTGTGATGCCGAGGTCCACCATCATATCTGGAAGTTCTGTCCAGTGAGCGAGTGCCATTGTCTGTCACTATCTCGTAGGGATTCGAAGCGGGAGAAAATGCTCTGTTGGATGAAGCGCCGGACCCTCGCCGATGTGATGGTGGCGGCGGTTCGGCCTCAATCCACTTGGTAAAGTAGTCCACCGCCACGATTAGCCATCGAAGTTGTCAGGGGCGGTTTAAGCGGTCGAGTAGATCCATTCCCCATTTAAAGAACGGCCGTGGGGCGGAGATATATTCCATGTCGATGGAGGGGACCAAATGATTTTGGCGTGTTTCGGCAACTATCACATGCCTTCACAAATTCGCTTGCGTCGCTTTGCATGGTGGGCCGGTAGTACCGGCCCTAAGTGCCTTTCTTGCTAATGCTTTTGCACCCATATGTTGCCGTTAATCCCTCCATGGGTCTCGGCGAGGACATATCTACTTTCGTGAGTGCCCGGGCACCTTAACATCGGTGTATGCAAGCCTTTTCGGTAAAGGCGATCGTCTATCATTGTGTATACCGCGGCTTCCCGTATCAGTTTTGGGCATTCGCGGTTCCAAGGGGAATAATTCCCCTTTCAATGTAGTCCTCGAGCGGCTTCCTCCAATCGGTGGCATCGGATATGACCATTACGCAGGTCGGCTCTTCCACCTTTTGTTGTATGACGGTTCTGTGGTTGGTCGTCCCTTTAGTGCTAGCCAGTTTGGAGAGTATGTACGCTCGGACATTTTCCCCTCTTGGTATATGGGTAACCTTTACTTCTTCGAACTCAGCTTGGATATTCTTGACTTTGCTAAGATACTTAGCCATTAGAGGCCCTTTAGCTTTGATATGTCCCATCTATGCGGGGCGGCGAGTTGTGAGTCGGTGAAGGCAGAGACTCTTTGTGCGTAGAGCTCCTTGACTGATGGAGTCAGGCCGGGAGCGCCTCATATTCGGCTGATTGTTTGACGTCGGGAAATCTAGTTGTAGGGAGTGTTCGATCGTCACTCCTTCGGGGCTCTCTATGATTATTCCGGCTCAGCTTCCTTTAGAGTGGGACGAGCCGTCGACATATACTTTCAGTCGTTGTTGCGGGGTCTTCGTTAATTGGAGTTAGTTCTCGAGGAAATCCGCGAGCTTGTGACTTAATAGCATGTCTTGCTTCGTATGTGATGTCGAATTCGGATAACTCAATAGCCCAGCGATCATTCGGCTGCCAGTCCGGCATGGAGTACTGTCGAATGGGTTGGGTGGTTCGAACAGTTATCTTGTGAGCTTGGAAGTACGGGCGCGATCTGCGTGCCGTCATTATTATGGCGAAAGCCAATTTCTCCAACTTCGATATCTTAGCTCAGAGCTTTGTAAAGCTTTGCTGACGAAGTATATTGGTTCTTGGCCATTTTTTCCTTCTCGAACCGGGGCCAGAGCTCCTTGCTTCTTTCCCAGTGATAAGTAGAGGAAGAGGGTTTCGCCGAGTGTGGTTTCGATAAGGCGGCGGAGTGGCCAAACATTGCTTAATCTTTGAGAATGCGGCGTCACGCTCAGGGGTCCAATTTCTGTCGTGTCCTTTTTAAGTAATTTGAAGAAAGGCAAGGCGCTTTCTGCGATTTGGGCGAAATCTAGTTACTGCGGCCAAACGGCTGTCAAGCTCTTGGACCTCCTTCTTGTTCTGGGGGCTGCATGTCTAATACGGCCTTACACTTATCGGGGTTCGCCTCGATTCCTCGGTGGTAAGCAAGAAACAGGAATTTTCTGCCGGTACTCCGAACGCGCATTTTGCAGGATTCAGCCGAATCTGATGCGCCCTTAACTTGCTAAATGTTTGCTCAAGATCTCGGATGTGGTCATTGGGATCACATGATTTGACAATCATGTCGTCGATATAGACCTCGATGTTATGGCCTATCGGTTCTCGAAAACCTTATTCATCATCCTCGGTAGGTTGCCCGGCATTTTCAAGCGAACGGCATGACGTTGTAGCGGTAATTTCCCTTCTCTGTGATGAAGGAAGTGGCTTCTTGGTCATCGGGGTGCATGGCGATCTGGTTGTAACCGAATACGCGTCCATGAGCAGACGAAGTTGATAGCCGGATGAGTTATCTACGGCGATCAATGTTCGGCATTGGATAGGCGTCTTTAGGGCATGCTTTGTTCGAGTCGGTATAGTCGGTGCATACTCTCCATTTGCCATTTGGCTTTGAAACCATCACCACGTTGGAAAGCCACGTGGTATATTGTATCTCCACAGCGAAACCGGCCTCCAATAGTTCGTCCACGTGTTGGTTCGGCGCTACACTGCCTATCGGGGCCCTTCTTCTTTTCTTACGGGCTCACGGTGTTGACCCGTAGTATGGCCAATTTATGACGACGAAATTGGGGTCTATGCCGTCGTCGGCCGCGCTCCATGCAAAAACGTCTCGATTGTTGGCCAAAAACTCCTCTATCCTCAATCGCGGGTCGGGGTCAAGGCCACGCCTACTTTCGTACTATGGTTTGGATTGATTCCAAGTACGAAATCTTCTACCTCTCCTTACAGTTACGGCGAGGTGTCCCCTTTTCTTCTCGTAGGTCTAATTCGATCATATTGATCGGTTCTTGGATCTTTTTGTGCTCTGGATCCGTTGTTCGGATCTTGCTTTTACGTTGATTGTCTCGTTGTAACATTGCTGGACTCTTTCGATCACCCTTGACGGTAACGACTTGGTTGCTATTGCCTATCATTTTTATCTTCGATGCTTAGTAGACACCGGCATGTCCCAATTGTGGATTGTTGGTCTTCCCGGGATGATGTTGTAAGGGGAGGGAAATCGGCCACAATAAATCTTACTCGCTCGGATTTGAAACCTTCCTTCGTTCCAAGGGTGAGTCGGAGGTCTATATATCCCTTTGGAGGGGATAATTCGCCATTAAATCCTACAAGAGTGGTTTGGCATGGCTTGAGTCCTCTGGTCGAGATTCATTCTCTTGAAGGCATCCCGTATGATGATGTCTGCCGAGCTCCACGAGTCTATAAATATCCTCTTGACTCGGCGGTTGACCGGGGTTCCGGTGATTACGAGGCCGTCTTGATGGCGGGAGTACGTCGGCCAAGTCCTCTTTTGTGAACATGGTGAGGTCGTTCAATTTTGTCGGTCATGTGTGATTCTTCTTTAAACTTTGGTCGGTCCCTTATTGAAAGAACTTCCCTTAGATATTTTCTCCGTTGGCTCGGCGTATCTCCTCCTCCTCAGAAAGCTCAGCTAATAACGTTGCAATCGAACTCCGTGTCGGAAATCCAGCTGTCTTCGGATGCCGGCTTCTTCCTCTTGCCCTCTCTTCTATTCTCGGGGTCGGATTGTTTGATCGGTCATTACGCTTTCGCTTTTCTTTTGTGCGTCCTGTGTTTTTATTACGTATTGACGCAATTTTCCTTCTCGAACGAATTTCTCGATGGCTTCGCGAAGTTCATAGCATTGATCCGTGGTATGCCCTTTACAATCGTGAAAAGAACAATAACGGGGACTGGTCCGTGTTGGACCGTTTCTGAGGGATGAGGTTTTCGACCTTCCTCATCTCGGTCGGCGCTACTTCCCTCCAAAGTGGGGCCAGGGAACATTGAGGGGGTATAATAGTCAAATTTATTCTTCAAGTCTGCCCTTGGTTTATATTGCTTATTATCACTTCCTTTCCGCGGCGGTCTTGCTTGCGGCCAGTCGGATTGGATTTTATCCCTTGGCGGGGTGTTCTTGTCAGGGTCCCTTCGCGCATTCGCTTGGCGCATTTGTTCCACCTCAAGATATTTCTTCGACCTTGTCATGAAGTCCTTTAAGCTCTTAGCCGGCTCTTTGAAAAATGATTCGGCGAGTCGGCTCGAGGCTGTCCGAGGCCATCGGCCGGGAGGTGGGCGTGCACTTCCTCCTTTAATTTACGGACTTGCGGGGCGCATGATTAAAACGATCCAAATAGCTTTGGAGTAATTCGCAGGGCCGTTGCACGATTTTGGATAAGGTATATTGAGACTTGGTTTGTTTCTTACTAGTTGCGAATTGTAACTCGAAAACCTTTGCCAAGTCATCAAATTTAGTTATCGACCACGGAGGCGGGGTTAGTAACCACTTTAGGGCGGGCCCCTTTAGTGTTGTGGCGAAAACCCTACTTATGATTGGTTCTCAGAGGCCTCGGCACATCATGATCATCGAAAGTCGTCCACATGAGTTGTGGGATCCTGCGAACCGTCGTATTTACTAAACTCGGTGAGGTTCGGCTTTCACGGGAACCGTGCTCGAGGATTTTGGGTGAAAAGGGGCATGCTGCTTTAGCCTCGGCATATCTTCCTTGACGAGAATCGTGTGGGGGATGTCGGGTCGACCCTTCGCTCCGGGAGGACTTCCCCCTTTGCGATTCTTTGGTAGAGGAGGCCGCCCTTTTGGTATTGTCTATTGTCTTACGCGCGGGAACTATGACCTTCTGGTCGGGTTCCCACGTTTTGTCATCCGATCATAGGCGGTGCTTTTAGGTTCCCTTCTCAGGTTCGCTCGTCAATTCGATGAAATTGTAGAGTATAACGTTTGTCCATATTCTCGATGCGTTTCATCATGGCGAGCATCCGTTATGGAGTGTAAGGAAGTCGGATTACGGGCCAGGGGTCTCTGACTTACTCTTGGATTGGACCTCGTGGCTTACGGCGATGTCCCGTGCTGCCGATGAACCGTCTCGGACTCGTTCCCCTTTTCGGGTTGATCTTGATTTGGGCCATGAGGTTCCTCGGCGCTCTTACATTGTGATAGCCGGTCTTCATTGTCTGCTCATTGCCACCGATAGGGTTGGTTGGCTTGCTCGGTGTCTTTGTGGTTGCCGGGGTGGTTGACGTTGCTCTCGGTTGTTCGAACCATCTCATTTGCTTCGGCTTGTCTGCGGGTGTTAACCCTCATTGGTCAAGGAATCGAAATTTATCGTTCCCCACGGTCGGCGCCAGCGTTGCAGTGTAGAACACGGATGTCCGGCCGCTTGTATGGGCTGGTGATTTGATATAGGATCAAGTGTCTCGATCTGGGTACCAATGTGATAGTACACAGACGGAGAGGATCACTTGAACACAACCGGGCGCTTGGCCGAAGGAGTGGGGTGTGTGCTCGGTGTGACGGTATGTAGATTAGTCTAGGTTTAGAGCGTGTGTACCTTAGGTACATTTGCTTGGGTATTTATAGGACCTACAGGAGCGGCTTTGGCGTGATTCCGGGCCTAATATCGAGCGCCTATCCATATGCGGATGTATTCCTAGATATCAGGGGTAGTTGAGATATTCCGGGGTTACGGATATGACGGATCGATGTGCCTACCCTTGGTTGGGCCTCCATGTGATTGGGCCTTATCTAGGTCAGTAACAGGAAACGAGAAATGAGTGCATAATGTTCCCAATGAGATATAAATAGCAATTATATTGAATTATACAAAACATGGCATCAAGCGAGGAAAATCTAATAAATATCGGCAACATGGCACCCGACAATATCATCAATAAATATCGGCAACATGGCACCAAGCAACTCATCCATCACATATGCTTGACATAAAATGATCCAAAGAAGAAAGATATTGAGAACAACACCAAAAATTAAAACAAGAATAAATCAAATAAAAAAGAAAACAAATAATCTAATAAATATTAACAAAATACAAAGATAATGAAAAATTACTTACAAAGATATTTGCATTGCATCTACTATATGTCAACAATTGCCTCCAATGCAATGTTTTGAAAATCTAATAAAAAATTAGACGTCCCTTGAAAGATCATAATAAATATTATTCTAATAAAAAAAGGGAATAGATGTAAAAGTATTACCAAGTTCTATTAGATTGAAAATCATCATCTCCTACTTCTACAACATAGTTAAGTGAGTGTCTAACCCAATCTTGAGCACAAATCGGTGATTGTATAGCTTTAGGTGTTAAAGAGCTCCTAAATGAATCTAGAACTCTTCCTCCAGAGTCTTTGAAGGTAGACTGGAAGGCAGCAGTAGAGTGAGATAGCCAACACATCTCTTCTTATTTGAGAAAGAATAGGGAATCTAGGACTATTTACCCTCCACCAACTTAATATATCAAAATCATCTTTTCTATTCTCACTTTTTCATTTAAATATCTATATCCATCACATTCTACTAGTCCTTCCACAAGATGCTCATCCATGAATAATTGGTCCCTCAATATCAAGTAATTTAAAATACCTCGCGAGGTAGCCTACTACCTCGCGAGGTATCGATGTTACCTTGGTCCCCTCATTTTTTCTTTTTTTTATTTAATGTTTTTAATATTTTTTGAAATACCTCGCGAGGTAGCTACTACCTCGCGAGGTCCCCTCATTTTACTTCGTCTTTTGCTATTTTATTTTATTTTTTTAATATTTTTTAAAATACCTCGCGAGGAGTAGCTGACTACCTCATGAGGTATCCTACTTTTTTCTTTTTTTTTTTATTTAATGTTTTTATTATTTTTTTGAAATACCTCGCGAGGTAGCCTCACTACCTCGCGAGGTCCCTCATTTGACTTCGTGTTTTTGCTATTTTATTTTTATTTTTTTAATATTTTTTAACATACCTCGCGAGGTAGCACGACTACCTCGCGAGGTATATTGATTCTGGTACTCTCATCTTTTTTTATTTAATGTTTTTTTAATATTTTTGAAATATCTCGCGAGGTAGCCTAACTACCTCGCGAGGTCCCTCATTTTACTTCGTCTTTTTGCTATTTTATTTTTTATTTTTTATTTTTTTTCAAATACTGTGAGGTAGCGACTACCTCGCGAGGTATATTACTACCTCGGTTTTTTTTTTTTTTTATTTAATGTTTTTAATATTTTTGAAATACCTCGCGAGGTAGCCTCACTACCTCGCGAGGTCCCTCATTTTACTTCGTCTTTTTGCTATTTTATTTTATTTTTTTAATATTTTTTTAGAATACCTCGCGAGGTAGCTGACTACCTCGCGAGGTATCCGACTACTTTTTTTTTTTTTTTTTTTATTTAATGTTTTTATTATTTTTTGAAATACCTCGCGAGGTAGCCTAACTACCTCGCGAGGTCCCTCATTTTACTTCGTTTTTGCTATTTTATTTTTATTTTTTTAATATTTTTAACATACCTCGCGAGGTAGCTTGACTACCTCGCGAGGTATATTGACTACCTCGGTCCCCATTTTTTTCTTTTTTTTATTTAATGTTTTTTAATATTTTTGAAATACCTCGCGAGGTAGCCTAACTACCTCGCGAGTCCCCTCATTTGACTTCGTTTTTGCTATTTTATTTTATTTTTTAAATATTTTTTAAAATACCTCGCGAGGTAGCGACTACCTCGCGGTATCTGACTACTTTTTTTCTTTTTTTTTTATTTAATGTTTTTTATTATTTTTTGAAATACCTCGCGAGGTAGCCTAACTCCTCGAGAGTCCCCTCATTGACTTCGTGTTTTTGCTATTTTATTTTTTATTTTTTAATATTTTTTAACATACCTCGCGAGGTAGCCTGGACTACCTCGGCGAGGTATCGATCTGACTACCATGGTCCCTCATTTTTTTTTTTTATTTAATGTTTTTAATATTTTTGAAATACCTCGCGAGGTAGGCTAACTACCTCGCGAGGTCCCCTCATTTTACTTCGTCTTTTTGCTATTTTATTTTTTATTTTTTAATAGTTTTTCAAATACCTCGCGAGGTAGCTTTGACTACCTCGCGAGGTATATTGATTTCTCTCGGTCCCCTCATTTTTCTTTTTTTTTTTTTATTTAATGTTTTTTTAATATTTTTTGAAATACCTCGCGAGGTAGCCTAACTACCTCGCGAGGTCGCCTCATTTGACTTCGTTTTTTTGCTATTATATTTTTTTAATATTTTTTTAAAATACCTCGCGAGGTAGCCTGACTACCTCGCGAGGTATCCTGACTACTTTTTTTTCTTTTTTTTTATTTAATGTTTTTTTAATATTTTTTGAAATACCTCGCGAGGTAGCCTCACTACCTCGCGAGGTCCCCTCATATGACTTCGTTTTTGCTATTTTATTTTTATTTTTTAATATTTTTAAATACCTCGCGAGGTAGCGACTACCTCGCGAGGTATATTGATTTCTATAAGTCCCCCATTTTTTTCTTTTTTTTTTATATTTAATGTTTTTAATATTTTTTGAAATACCTCGCGAGGTAGCGAACTACCTCGCGAGGTCCTCTCTTTTACTTGTCTTTTTTGCTATTTTATTTTATTTTTTTTTAATATTTTTTAAATACCTCGCGAGGTAGCCTCTACACTCGCGAGGTATCCCGACTACTTTTTTCTTTTTATTTTATTTTTTAATTATTATTTTTTGAAATACCTCGCGAGGTAGCCTCACTACCTCGCGAGGTCCCTCATTCGACTTCGTTTTTGCTATTTTATTTTATTTTTTAATACTTTTAACATACCTCGCGAGGTACTGACTACCTCGCGAGGTATAATATTCTACCTCGGTCCCCGTTTTTTTCTTTTTTTATTTAATGTTTTTAAATATTTTTTTGAAATACCTCGCGAGGTAACTTCTAACTACCTCGCGAGGTCCCTCATTTTCTTTTCGTTTTTTTGCTATTTTATTTTTTATTTTTTTTAATATTTTTTTAAAATACCTCGCGAGGTAGCGACTACCTCGCGAGGTATCCGACTACTTTTTTTCTTTTTTTTTATTTAATGTTTTTATTATTTTTTGAAATACCTCGCGAGGTAGCCTCACTACCTCGCGAGGTCCTCCATTGACTTCGTTTTTGCTATTTTATTTTTATTTTTAATACTTTTAACATACCTCGCGAGGTAGCTTTGACTACCTCGCGAGGTATATTATTCTCTCGGTCCCCCGATTTTTTTTTTTTTTTATTTAATGTTTTTTAAATATTTTTTGAAATACCTCGCGAGGTAGCTCTAACTACCTCGCGAAGTCCCTCATTTTCTTCGCGTCTTTTTGCTATTTTATTTTATTTTTTTTTAATATTTTTAGCATACCTCGCGAGGTAGCGACTACTACTGCGAGGTATCCTATCTACTTTTTTTTTTTTTTTTTATTTAATGTTTTTTTATTATTTTTGAAATACCTCGCGAGGTAGCCTCACTACCTCGCGTGGTCCCCTCATTTGACTTCGTCTTTTTGCTATTTTATTTTATTTTTTTAAATATTTTTTTTAAAATACCTCGCGAGGTAGCTTTGACTACCTCGCGAGGTATCTAAATTTACTTTTTTCTTTTTTTTATTTAATGTTTTTTATTATTTTAAAATACCTCGCGAGGTAGCCTACTACTACTCGGTGAGGTCCCTCATTTGACTTCGTGTTTTTGCTATTTTATTTTTATTTTTAATATTTTTTAAAATACCTCGCGAGATACCTCGCGAGGTATCCTGACTACTTTTTTTCTTTTTTTTTATTTAATGTTTTTAAATATTTTTTGAAATACCTCGCGAGGTACCTTAACTACCTCGCGAGGTCCCCTCACTTTCTTTCTGCGTCTTTTTTGCTATTTTATTTTATTTTATTTTAATATTTTTTTAGCATACCTCGCGAGGTAGCGACTACCTAGAGGGTATCCGACTACTTTTTTTTTTTTTTTTTTTATTTAATCTTTTTTTTATTATTTTTTGAAATACCTCGCGAGGTAGCCTCACTACCTCGTGAATAACCCTCATTTGACTTCGTTTTTTGCTATTTTATTTTTTATTTTTTTAATACTTTTTTAACATACCTCGCGAGGTAGCTTTGACTACCTCGCGAGGTATATAGACTACTATCGGTCCCCCATTTTTTTCTTTTTTTTCATTTTAATGTTTTAATATTTTGAAATACCTCGCGAGGTAGCCTAACTACCTCAAGCGAGGTCCCTCATTTTACTGCGTCTTTTTGCTATTTTATTTTATTTTTTTAATATTTTTTAAAATACCTCGCGAGGTAGCGACTACCTCGCGAGGTATCCCGACTACTTTTTTTTTTTTTTATTTAATGTTTTTATTATTTTTTGAAATACCTCGCGAGGTAGCCTCATTACTCCTGCGAGGTCCCCTCATTCGACTTCGTTTTTGCTATTTTATTTTTATTTTTTAATTTTTTTAACATACCTCGCGAGGTAGCTGACTACCTCGCGAGGTATATTGATTCCTCGGTCCCCCTTTTTTTTCTTTTTTTTTATTTAATGTTTTTTTAATATTTTTTGAAATACCTCGCGAGGTAGCCTAACTACCTCGCGAGGTCCCCTCATTTTTATGCGTCTTTTTGCTATTTTATTTTATTTTTTTTTAATATTTTTTAAAAATACCTCGCGAGGTAGCTTTGACTACCTCGCGAGGTATCTGACTACTTTTTTTCTTTTTTTTTATTTAATGTTTTTATTATTTTTTTGAAATACCTCGCGAGGTAGCCTCACTTCTCATGAGTCCTTCATTGACTTCGTTTTTTGCTATTTTATTTTTATTTTTTTAATATTTTTTAAATACCTCGCGAGGTAGCGACTACCTCGCGAGGTATATTGACTACCTCGAGTCCCCCCATTTTTTTCTTTTTTTTATTTAATGTTTTTAATATTTTTGAAATACCTGCGCATGAGGTAGCTAACTACCTCGCGAGGTCCACTCATTTTCTTAACGTCTTTTTTTGCTATTTTATTTTATTTTTTTAATATTTTTTTAGCATACCTCGCGAGGTAGCCTACTACAGCGAGGTATCTGACTACTTTTTTTTTTTTTTTTTATTTAATCTTTTTTATTATTTTTGAAATACCTCGAGGTAGCCTCACTACCTCGCGTGGTCCCTCATTGACTTCGTTTTTTTGCTATTTTATTTTTATTTTTTTAATACTTTTTTAACATACCTCGCGAAGTAGCTTTGACTACCTCGCGAGGTATATTAACTTCGCGGTCCCCCATTTTTTTTTCTTTTTTTTTCATTTAATGTTTTTTAATATTTTTGAAATACCTCGCGAGGTAGCCTAACTACCTCGCGAGGTCCCTCATTTTCTTTGCGTCTTTTTTGCTATTTTATTTTATTTTTTTTTTTTAAATATTTTTTAAAATACCTCGCGAGGTAACTGTTACTACCTCGCGAAATTGTATCTTTGGCTTTACTTTTTTCTTTTTTTTTTTTTTTTATTTAATGTTTTTATTATTTTTTGAAATACCTCGCGATTTTGAAATTTTTATCCACTTCGCGAGTCCCCTTTAACTTCGTGTTTTGCTATTTTATTTTTTATTTTTTTAATAGTTTTTTCAAACTATCTCGCGAGGTAGCACGACTACCTCGCGAGGTATATTGACTTACCTCGGTCCCCCCATTTTTTTCTTTTTTTATTTAATGTTTTTAATATTTTTGAAATACCTGCTGATGGTAGCCTAACTACTGTAGCGAGGTCCCCTCATTTTGCTTCGTCTTTTTGCTATTTTATTTTATTTTTTTTTTAATATTTTTTAGAATACCTCGCGAGGTGGCACGACTTCTCGCGGGTATCCTGACTACTTTTTCTTTTTTTTTATTTAATGTTTTTTTATTATTTTTGAAATACCTCGCGAGTAGCCTCGCTTCCTCGCGAGGTCCCTCATTGACCGTTTTTCTTATTTTATTTTTATTTTTTAATATTTTTTAACTACCTTGAGGTAGTTTGACTTACCTCGCGAAGTATATATGACTCTCGGTCCCCCATTTTTTTTCTTTTTTTTATTTAATGTTTTTAAATATTTTTGAAATATATCGCGCGGTAGCCCTAACTACCTCGCGAGGTCCCTCATTTTTCTTTACGTCTTTTTGCTATTTTATTTTATTTTTTTAATATTTTTTTAGCATACCTCGCGAGGTAGCTGACTACCTCGCGGGTGTCTGACTACTACTTTTTTTTTTATTTATTTAATCTTTTTTATTATTTTTGAAATACCTCGAGGTAGCGCTCTTACTACCTCGCGTGGTCCTACTCGTTGACTTCGTTTTTGCTATTTTATTTTTTATTTTTTTAATACTTTTTAAAATCATATCGCGAGGTAGCTTTGACTACCTCGCGAAAAGGTATATGATTACTCTCGGTCCCCCCATTTTTTCTTCTTTTTTTTTTTTATTTAATGTTTTTAATATTTTTTTGAAATACCTCGTGAGTAGCCTCACTACCCATGAGGTCCCACATATTTCTTTGCGTCTTTTGCTATTTTATTTTATTTTTTTAATATTTTTTTAGAATACAGCGCGAGGTAGCTGACTACCTCGCGAGGTATCTGACTACTTTTTTCTTTTTTTTTTATTTAATGTTTTTTTTATTTTTAAATTTTTTTAATTTTTTTTTAAATACCTCGCGAGGTAGGCTGACTACCTCGCGAGGTCCCCTTCTCTTTTTCTTTTTTTTTTTATTTGAGTGTTTTTAATATTTTTGAAATACCTCGCGAGGTAGCCTGCACTACCTCGCGAGGTCCCTCATTTATACTTCGTCTTTTTGCTATTTTATTTTTATTTTTAATCTTTTTTTGACATACCTCATGAGGTAGCTGACTACCTCGCGAGGTATCTGACTTTGCTTTTGCTTTTTTTTTTATTTAATGTTTTTAATATTTTTTGAAATACCTCGCGAGGTAGCCTAACTACCTCGCGAGGTCCCCTCATTCAACCGTCGTTTTTTGCTATTTTATTTTTATTTTTTAATCTTTTGAAATACCTCGCGAAGGCTAAGCCTAACTACCTCGCGAGGTCACTGACATTACGTTTTTTTCTTTTTATTTTTATTTAAAATGTTATTGATATCCTACTTATTTTGTACGGGAGGTATTATGTGATATAAGGGATGCAACCATTTAAATTAAAAATGATATAATATATTATATTGTATTATATTATATTATGTTGGAGACGTTGCTGTTGGAAGGAATTAAATGAAGTCAAATACATAGTATTTATTGGAAGAAAGACGTGGACCCACGGAAGCAATCTTCATCAAACACGTACATGATATATTGTTGAATCAAAGAAAGAGATTTTGAAATAGAACAAAATCCGTCCAGCTCACATGTGTCAAATATATAGATATCTATATTATATATGTGAAGATATTAGATTAAAAGAAAAAGAGATAAGGATTTCCACGATCTGAACGCCCATCAGAATAGCTGAAACAATATATATTAAGGAGATCAGGACAGAACGCAGGATTAGAACGAAAAAGACGGACAGAACATCAAGAACGGAACAGAGGACGACGCGGAAAGAAGACGCGAAAATGAAGAAAAACAAGCAGACGCACGGACGACGCAAAGGGAGAATGAAATTTGGATTTTCTTTTCATTCCTTTTATTTTGGTAACCTAGTCATGCTTGGCTAGTTTTCTTTTGTAGTTAGGAGGTGAGGATGAATGTTTATGAATTTAGAGTATTGATTTGAATTCTTATTTAATTATTGTTTTTCTTGGTGAATGGATTAAGCTAATGCTTCAACGCTTTTTCAAAGAGTGATCGCCTTTTAGATTGTTTATAGGTTAGTATATATTTTGATAGAGATGTTGAATTACGTTTAACTAGAGCGATAATCCATCATAGAATTGCATGACATAGGCGTAGAACTTTACAAATTTTTGCGACCTCATAATTACAGTAAACAAATTGATTTTTCTAAACAATATTAAGACATTAGGTTGTTTTCAAAAAATAACGGATTAAGGTAGCGTCAAGTTATTGGAACTTAGTCTAATTTTTAGAGAATTGGTGCGTCAGGTCGTGAGAATAATGATCAATTAGAGACTTAATTCAAATACTTAGAGAACATAGGGGAATTCTATGCCCTAGCTGCGTTTTTCTCTATTAATTATCTTTTCTAAACCATCGTTCTTGAGATTCTTAATCTTGAATGCTTTTCTTGATTAAATTCCTTAAAAATTATGTTTGGTTACAAATCAACCCTTATTACTCATTGATCCAACTAGAGCTTAAATAACGAATTAGTGGTTTAGTCTACTATTTTAAAATGGGACGATCTCTTTCTCACATACTTTATTACTTGTAATGATCGGTGCACTTTAATAAAGTCGCTACCAAACACCTTAATCCTAATATTATTAAGGATATAAGTTTTATTAATACATTTGTCTAAATCTAGCATGATTGGGATTGTTGAAGCTTAACGTTGACTTGAAAACAAATTGGTGCTGGCCCAAAAAAATCCAGGACAAAATAAATATATCAAACATATAAATTAAATATTATAATTTCATAACTTTCTAATGATAAAAAAGTAATTATAGCATTCATTAAAAGAAAAAGTAAAATTCTTAGTCTAAATTTAAAGTAAATGTTATATACAACTTTTTACCAGAGAAAAGATTTGGCATTAACCCTACAAGAAGAAAGAGTATTAGAATAAGGAAAAAGTTCCACTCTACCCTCAAAATTAAAATTATGTTCACCGATTCTTTCAGCTTTGATTCCTCTTTCATCAATCAAATCATACTTATACACATCCTTCTCAGTAGCAAGCACCATAGAATGTCCATTTATTACTGTAAATCCACGTATATAAACTTTTTCCAACCTAATATCTTGAAAAGTCAATGTCAAAAACATTGACCAGGAAGATGATTGATAATCTTTCAAAACCCAAAAGTAAAAATACGACCACCTCTGTCCAAAATTCCTAAATAAATGTCGTTGCCTAATGTTCCAACTATTAAAAGTACAATTAGTATTTTTTTTTTAAATGTTATATGCAGTATATCATATCTATCAAGAAAGTAATACTAGTAATTACAACATTATGAGAATAGTTTGGGATCAATTAGATTTTGATACTCTGTAATATTTCTTTTTCCATTTTATCTATCATATTTATCATTTCTTTTTCAAATTAATTTTCCTGTCTTGTAAACTTATGTATAATTTGACATTAGACATAAGTATTTTAGAGAAATTGTGTCAAATGTGTTATAACTAAGTAATTTATTTAGTTTCATTAATTTACTCAAATCAGATAAATATATCAAATAATAAAATTAAAAAATAGGTCTTATATTAAGGATTAGAGGAACACTAAACTTGAATTAATACTTGTGGACCTTATATGAGCATTAATTATTTGAATTAAATTTATTTTGATATACGAATCCCTCTTGTTATGAAGAGGTTAGTGAATAAATTGGCAAATGGTTATATAATGTTCTGTGAAAAGTACTCCCCTTGTTAGAATGTTAAATTAGTTAGGATAATTAATGTTAAGATGATGTTAAGTGGTTGCGCTCCCAATGATCAATTAAAATGAGAAAAAAATAATGTTTTGACCAACCTATAAGTTAACTTGATTTCTAAAGTTTGACTCGTTACAATTTAGTTTCTAAACTTTTGACTCTCTTTCAACTCGAGTCCACTGATGTTTCTTTTTTTTTTGAGAAAGGTGATCAACAAGGATCGAGAAATGGTTACAACGGAGGCGAACTCTCCCGTACCTTCCATCTTCCCAAGAATTCCGGAAGAATACCAACATGTGGACCAGATAGGAATGATACCCTACCTCCAAACTTAGGGCATAAGTTGCCAAAAAAATCCGCACAACGGTTGCTTTCTCGAAATACATGTGATCTGGAAGTACTCGCGAGTCTTGCTTGAAGCGGTGTTGTATTCTTGGACAATACGCATGTGAGCATTGGACTCCTTCCATCTTACGTACAATGCATCTGACTACTAGGCAATCCACGGACAAGAACATCTACAAAACCTAAAGACCGAGGCAGTTCAGGAGACCATCCATTAGCGCCCATAATTCAGCTTGAAGAGATGTGCATGCTCCAAGATTACTGCGGCACCCGCTTGCCACCTACCCTCACTATCTAGAATAATGCTTCCTTGACCCGAGCCTTCATTGTATCCGGCTTCCTTGCACCATCACAATTCAAAGATGTAACATCCTCAAAATTAACTTAACATAATGACTAATTAAGGGTTGATTGACCACTAATTAATGCTTCATCATTTACCAAAGCATACAAAAATAAATCGAGTATGCAAAATGAGCCCCTAACGTGACAATATACAATCATCCAACATCAACCAAAAAGACGGAAGCACTACTTTTAGTAGAGTATGCAAGCTTAGATGTCTTCCCCTGATGGACTGCAGGAACTATCACACGAAAAATGTGGTAACCATCAATCCAACAATTACGAATACTAATATGTGCTAGTGAGGTGCCAAGTGGAACAATTTATATATCAAAGTATTAAATAAAAATATAATTTACCAATATACTCGTACAAATTTTCATATCAAAAATTTTGTATCAAATGTGCAGTATTACTGTGTTCATTAACACAATTCCCAAGATGCCTCCCACCAATCCAGCCGAACCGCCTTATTTCCTCCGACTAGACCCATGGGCTAAGTTACATCCATATTCCGGTTACTCAAAAGCTCACTTGGTCATGTGATGAGATTCGGCCAAAATCTTGAGCACATGTCCCGAGACCATGGGTCTTTTCCCCTCATTGAACTAGTGGGGTGTCGTAGCCCTCATTGAACAAGTGGGCAAGTCCTCATTGAACAAGTGGGACAATAGAAAGCCAACCATCGTGCACCAATGGAGGCCTCACCACGTGGTGGAATAAACTACTTCATCTCTTCCCCAATTCAACCCTTTCCATAATTATCACAATTCTTAATCATATATAAAAATATGTATATATTTCACAATTCAGATCATAAGGTTCCTACAAGGCAATTTCTATTAAGATATTTATAATCATTTCACAAAATACCCACAAACAACATACTAATACACATAATAAGTGGAAAGTGATTACCTCTACCGAAGCTAACTATTACCACTTTGCTCCTAATCCAAGAGCTCAAACACACGCCAAAAAAATCAATCTACCACAACCAATTTACTAACCATTAATAACTCTTCTAAAACTCTACATAATCAAAATTATGATTTATAATTTCATAAAATTAAAATATACAAATTTTAATAATAATATATTTGGAATGCTTGAAATAGGCACATTATGGCGGAATTTGAAAATCGGTGAGACCATTGTAACCATTAATTCTCCTTTCTATCTATGAATAATTAACAATTACCCTTTTCTATTTATTATTAATTATTTATACTATTTTATTACCTATTCCTTTTTCCTAATAATAATAACATTTATTTACTTTTTTATTATTATTATTATTAGTTTATTTATTATTATTTTCATATAATTATTTTAAACTCCCACGAGCTATCTTAACTCTTTAAAATAGAATTTGATAAATGCTCACACCACGGAAAATAGGCTCCACTATATGCATGTATTATTTTGTAAATAATATTATAAGTGAAATAGTATAGGAATTAGTTAATAAATACTAACAATATAAAAGTATATTTTATTATGATACATATATATGTATCAATATAACATTAAGGCTAGCTTTGGGATCACGTACTATATATTTATATATACAAAATCCACAAAACCCACGTACATATGCTTCCTAACCGCAACTTAATATATATATATAGGAACTATAAAAACCTGATGCATGGCATGCAGTAGCGTTTTATGCATTATGGACCATAACAGTTAGCTTTTGGTTCATTATGCAGCAAGGTCAGCTTCCTTTTCTTCCAAAATCAGCGTGTGTGTGTGTGTATATATATATATATATATATTATTTTATGAAAGCAAATTTTCCCCCTCATGGTTTCCACGTACAGTGACATATGCAGCAAGGTCATATAGATAGATAGCAACGTCTTCCTTCTCCCTTTACATATACAGCTTTATATATTTATAAGATAGCAAGTTTTTATGTCAGATCACTCTTTCTATCAACTATATGTTCAGTGATATATTTCTATATAAACCAAGCTTTTTCCTTATCACTTCCGATCTGCAGCAACGTGTGTGTGTTCCAATAGCAAAACCATATTTCTTCTTTTTCTTCTATGTGCAGTAACTATACTTATATATCTATATATTGTGAGCACAGTGAAACCTAAGCTCAAAAAAGTCATACACACACACATACTACCCAGCACCCCCACTGTTATGAATATTCATTTAACAGGAAACCACATGGCTTGGTCCCTACTATTCTATACTCTTAGCTTTGGGTTGGGAAGTGCCGAAAATCAAGAGAAAAAGGGACACCGAAGACTCACCTCCAGTTTCTGGTTGCACGGAGTGATCTTTGCCCAAAACCGACACCCTGTTTCTAACGCGTTTTGGCAGAGGGAAATATGGTTTCAGTTTTGAAGCTCTCTCTCTCTCTCTCTCACGGTTTCAAAGTCCTTCTCTTCTCCGTTCTCAGCCTCAACCCTTTGCTCTCTTCTCAAATGAATGCGAAACGAGGAGGAAATATATAGACATGGCACGGTTTGACCGAGAAGAAATATCCAACGGGTTTCTTTTTGGTGCAGGGCTCGATGAGATTTGCTGAGAGAAAGAGTATGGTGCCGCTGGTATTACTGTTCTTGCGTGTGCTCAGTGATTAGCCGAAAGCAAGATCATCAGTATGGTGTTTTCCGTAAACCACACTGCGATGATTTTCCTTTTCTTTTTCCGCTGCGCTTTCGTGTTGCAGTTGGTATGAGAGAATGGGTTAATATTCAGGTTCTGGTATAAGTTGCTATATCACGTGTTGACTTGAGTATCTGGGCCGAAGAGACTTGAGTTTTGAAAAGGATATGGGCTTTGTTTGTAGTTGAGCCGATGGAATGAATCAGGTGAATAAATCTGATGATTGATATATATATGGGTTTGGGTGTTATTCTAAAATTTGTCTCTGGTAAAATAATACAAGGAAAATCATTTCTTAATTTTCCAAATAATTAAATTTAATCATTTGGCTACCCTTCACGATTTAATTCTCAAATATTATTTCTATAATTTTTTTTAGGCATAATTTATTCCTTATGGAATTATTCATGTCCCAAAATAAATTAAGGGAAAAATAAGTCTAAATTTCCAATAATTATCCTCATAATTATTTTAAGCCAAAATTTCATAATTAATTCCATTTATTACTCAAACTTTAAAATCCCAAAATTTGGGATGTTACAAAAGACACATAAGGGAAAGGAGGTTGGATCCGGCGAACAATTATCTCCTGTTTCCCATGCTCTGGGTTGTGTCCTCTACTGAAAACATCGGCAACTTGACTATTAAAACCGGCAAAATCTCAACCTCACGAATGATACTATCCAGGAGATGTATGTTTATTCTCAAAAAGTGCCACGTTTCTTCTTGCCCAAAGCTTCCAACAAGTAAGACCAAAGGAACATGCCTAGGCTGCCTTGCAGAGCCCCTCTCTATTTTCCAACAAATTGTTCACCATCCACTCTGGAGAGGTAAGCGAGATTGGATCTAGGACTGCTCCACCGGTAGGAGACGACACCAAACTTCTCGCGCATGCTTCTGAGAATGCGAGAACATGGTCGACATCCTCGGGTCCTTCGCACTGCCCAGAAAGCATACATCCTCATCGGTCGTATGTCTTCTGCGGCGTTAGAGTTTGTCAATAGGCTCTGACGCCCGGCCAAACCAAAGAAAAGTACGTATCCTTTGTGCCCCCTCCCACTTCCAAATTTCCTCCCACAGACGTGTTCTATCAGTTATCCCATCCTCGGTCAGCAGGTCATAGGCGGAGGAAACAGTAAAACAACCGTCAGCCGAAAGATCCCAAAAACACTGGGCTATCCCATCATCCTGCATAGGGGTTTTAACACCTGCTATATGTGAGAGGACATGATGTGGGAGATCCCTCTCGAAAAGGTTCCAATCCCAATTTCTGCTAGTTGTCACAAACTCCCCATTTTTTTAAAGCCACATCCCCCATCCTGATAAGGTTTACACATGTCCTCCCATTTGACTAACGAAGGCTTGTGGTCAGACCCCGTCCGCCCCCAGACAAAGTGCCTAACATGTTTCTCCCCGGATCATCTGCAAAAAAATAAGTGAGAAAAAGGATGGCCATCTTTCCCCATTCGGATAGGCAGCCACTGATGCTCTACCACCTTCTTAGAAATAATTTGAGATAGACGCTCCATGCAAAGAACAAAAATGTATAGGGATAAGGGATCACCTTGCCTTATACCCAGGAAGGAAAGAACTTCTCGACCTTACTCCATTCAGACTACTCTCATCTTTGCGGGTCTTAATACACAACATCACTGCTTGTACAAACTTATGCGGAAGGCCGGCATCATTGAGGTTTCCTCTATAAAGTCCCACCTCAAACGGTCATATGCCTTTTCCAGGTCAACTTTGATGGCCATCCACCCTTCTCGCCCTTTTTTTGACCTCATGGAATGAATCACCTCCTGAGCTATTATAACGTTATCAGGAAATTTGTCGTCCCGACCCGCAAAGCTTGATTGGTTCGGGAGCACAAGGTGGGAGTAACCATTTCTTCAAGCGATTAGCCAAGACTTTAGTGATTACCTTATAAGAGACCGTACAAAGACTAATGGGCCTGAACTCCTTCAGCCTTTCCGGGGATGGAACCTTTGGAATAAGGGTAATGAGAGTTTCATTTAGATCCGGGTCCAGAATCCCTGCATTAAAACATTGCGTGACCAGATGATGTATAGAAGGCCTTTATTCTCCAATATTTACGAAAGAAATCAGCATGCCACCCATCGATCCCGGGCGCCTTAGAGGCTTCATTTGGAATAGAGCCTTGTGCACCTCACCAAGAGAAATGTCCAGTAAGAAGAGAGCAAGGCATAGCCTCGTTAATATCCGGGAAAAGGCCCTTGCCTTGGTATACGAGACGAGACTCCCCTTCTTTACTATAAAGGTTTTGGTAGAAAGAAAAAGCCCACCTTCGCATGTATCTCGTCAGAACACACACCCCATCATCCCCTGCGAGAGGCGTGATTAATTTCCGTCGGCTTCGTCTCATTGCTTTGGCATGGAAGTAGGCGATATTTCTATCCCAGTTTAGCCAATCACACCTCGCCCTCACGAGCCCAAGTCACACTTTCTGTTCTGATTACTTCAAACTCCTTCCAGTAGTTCACCATCTAGTCATCAAGATGTGTAGAAGGCCTATCTTCCTGAGCTTTTTGAATTCCACCTAGCCTAGCTAGGATTCTGCGCTTCCTCCAAGAGATGCTCCCAAACACCTCTCGATTCCATACCTTAGCCGATCTGATAGTCTGCGAATATTCGCATTAATAGAGTGCGAAGTAGACCAATTATCTTGAACCACTGTTCAAAAGTAGCATCGGAAAACCAAGCGGCGGATATCTAAGCGGTGGCCGCCCACCCCCAAGATGAGCTCACCACTAGTATGGATACAAAGCGGTCGGTGATCGGCCGAGCTTTGGTAAATGTTTGACCACAGATGCCCCAAAGAGTTTAACAAGCATTGTTCCCAATGGCAGATCCGGTCTACGGAGCAGTACCTCGTCGCCATGTAAATTTAGGGCCACTAAACCCAAGGTCGGACAAACCACAATTAAACATGAGTGGCCAGGGCGCGTGCACAACCTTGAGTTCTCACCTCAGCACCCCCACAACGTTCACCTCCACACAGGATTGCGTTGAAGTCACCCGCAATAAGCCATGGGGATAAAATTTGACTTGCTAGATCCTGTAGTGAACTCCATAAATCCCTGCGTAGTGTATAATTCGGGCTCCCATAAACAGCCGTAAACAAAAAGGAGACAGGGCTGCCGACAATCTCAATTTTAGTATGAAGAAACTGCAGATGACACACTTCTACTGAAACATGCAAGGTATCCTTCCATAACAACCAAATACCACCGAGAGAAACCCCCAGCCTCCGACTGTAGGAATGATCAAAACAGTTGTGCCACAAACACATGCCTTTAATACACGAGATACGTGGTTCAACAAGTACTACCATACTTGGCTTATTCTCCTCCACAAAATGCATGAAGGTACGCAGGTGAAACTCCTACTCATTTGCTCCACGACAATTCCAAACAAATATTTTTGTAGACATTAAAAAACTATCGATGGAAATCGGAACACGCACACCGACCCGGTGGGGTCCTCATCTTGCCTATGCACCGAAGAGTCTCTCCCGAAGAACAACCTGGATCAGAAACTAACTCAAGAGGCATCACAAGCTCTTCCTTCAACACCGCATAGGCGTCTTTAGATATATAGTGCTAGAAGGTTTCTTACGGACTTTTAAGCTTTTAGCGAGAGGAAGAACGAAGATTAACACCATGTTGTCCCTTTATTTGAGGTAGCAGATCCATATTTATATTCTCCTTTCCTTTAGAAACACCAACCCGCTTCTTGATCCGTTCTTTGACCCCCAAAGCAGATCGATTCTAGTCGGTTCCACATCATCGAGCTGGTCGATCCTGGCGAAGCTCACAACCATATGATTATTACTATCTAATGTCGTGGCTAACGAATGACTACCAGGATTAGGAATGGCGGGAGGAGTCACATTATTTTTGGTCTTCTCAATTCTGTTTGTTAAGGGCTCAAGACCCGGGCGCTTCCATTGGGCTCCTCTCCATCGTGATATCTCTGGTTCAAGAATAGGGCCACTGGTGGAAGAGTTGACGTCAGAGGTAGACATGGGTTGGGTAGATGGTGGCCCATCATGATTGTGTTTCTTTCGGTACTCCTTCACCATGACTCACGGGCATGGAGTGGCTCGAAGTGGGCCGCTATTAGTATGTTTTGACATGGATTCTTTGCCCATTAAATCAGCGGGATTCTTTCAATCCCATTCACTCCCACTCAGATTTTATTTCCTTTATTCCTTCCCCCATCCTCCTTATTTGGCGCCTTATCGAAGCCTCCACATCCTCACAATTAAATAGAACATTAAAGCGAGATACACCTTCAATATGCAATCCCCCACCTTTCGCATGTCAGTCCACCGGAAAAGTCGAACGTGATTCTCCCATTTGTCAAGCCTAAATGTTCATTTGTCGGAGTGGTTTGTGAGCTCTTACGCCACATCGTAGCACTTGGTGTTCTAAGACTACATTTATCCTTCGCATGACAAACCTTCCACACTCAAAGCAAATAAGTGGTAATCCTTCATACTCAACACCATGCGTCCTCCCATCCACCTTGATCCACGGCACCAAGGGTTTCTGCAAATCTACCAGCACAGCAATTCGAGCATATCTCCCCCTCCCCATGGTTTCTGTTGTGTAGTCTATTTTAATCACCTCTCCCAACAGTCTACCAATTGCTCTCAGCGTGCCTTTGTGATAGTAGCGGAAAGACAAACCGGAGATCCTCAACCAGACCACAGCGTTAGACAACTTGGCCGTCCTTGGGTCGAAGGCGATAGTCCACGGTGCCGCACAATCGGTATGCCCCAAGGTCATCCATGCCCCCGGTCAACACCTTCGTATAATCCTCTTCTAGGTCAAAGGTAGCAAAGAAAACCCCCTTCCCGTCTATCAGCTGGAAGGAGCCTTTCAAGCGCCGAGAGTTCGAGTTCGATTCGAAGGTCGAAATAGGTGGCCGATCTCCTAATAACTTGATAACTAAGGTGAGCTCCATTCCTTTAGCAGGACATCCCTTACTCCTTCGAGAAATCAATGGTGGGGATATCCCATCACTCACGATCTTGAAATCCTCATCGGTTACAATAACTTCCGGCGAGCTCAGGCTACCCTTACCCCATCACTCAAGTTTAGAAGTTTGTTTCGATAAGAGGTTCCACCTCCCTCCTCCTTCTCTTCCATCACAACATCAGGTGCTTCCACTCCCCACGACCCTTCATCCATTCCATCGGGCGAATCACGAACTTTTTTGGTCGATACGAGTTCATCCGCCGACGAAGGCCTAGCATCGTCTTTTATGCTCACGGACTCCATCCTTTCAAACGTAATCGAAATGAAAAGAGGAAAAATGTCCACGATGTTTCTAATCATCCTATGAGATCAATTTTCTTATATTATAGGGCTTATAAAATTATGAGCATCATGTAAATGATTTGTAGTTCCATCCGTCATTAAATAGGATATGTTGTGAAGGGTGTGCTTCGATTTTTCTAATCTCTTCTTTTTTCAAGCGGTATTCACTATTTATCATTCAAAAGTTAAGAAATCTATTTTTCTACAATGGTTTTTCTTGCATGCTTGGATGTTTTATCGAGTTAAAAGCATCCTAAGTGGTTTCAACTTTTCTCGGATATGAGTGATTTGTTGCCCTTCGGTGCTTTAGAAGGATCTGTTATGGAAGTCGCGGATACTCAACAAGATTTCTAGAAAATAGAGGCAAAGGGGATGCGAGTTGGTTGTGACGGGATATATGTTGTTCTTTATTTTTGTTTAATTTATGTAAAATCCACCTAAGCAATTTTTAGCATTATTTTAACATATTTTTGTCAAATAGCATGACTACGAAATATCATGGACTAAGTTGTAAGCGAGTTTAGAGTTTAGAGACTGAATTATAAGTGAGTAAAAATTTTAAGGGTCAAAAGATTAATTTTTCCCATTATAATAAATAGAAGTTATTTGCATCTAGCAGTTTTGTCCTAATTTTAAAAGTTTATGGTTATTTTTACTCCAAAAATATTTTGTGGTAAATGTTACACTTTTAATAAAATTTAAAATTTATTTTAGCACCTTAACCCTAATGAATATATAAGGATGTAAGTTTTATTAATACATTAACGTTGACTTGAAAACAAATTGGTGCTAGCCCAAAAAATCCACGACAAAATAAATATACCAAACATATAAATTAAATATTATAATTTCAGAACTTTCTAATGATCAAAATAGAAAATCACAGCATTCATTAAAAAAAAATCTTATTCTAAATTTAAAGTAAATGTGGTCTGAAACCTTTTACAAGAGAAAAGATTTGGCATTAGCCCCACAGGAATAAAGAGTATTAGAATAAGAAAAAAGTTTCACTCTACCCTTAAAATTATGTTCACCGATTCTTTCAGCTTTGATTCCTCTTTCACCAATCAAATCATACTTATACACATCCTTCTCCGTAGCGAACACCAAAGAATGTCCATTTATTACTGTAAATCCACGGATATAAGCTTTTTCCAACCCAATATCTTGAAAACTCAATGTCAAAAACATTGACCAGGAAGATGATTGATAATCTTTCAAAACCCAAAAAGTAAAAATACGACCACCTCTGTCCAAAATTCCTAAATAAATGTCATTGCCTAATGTTCCAACTCTATCCCACCTGAAAGTACATAGGTCATGATTGTTTAATATGGCAAGAGTTTCTGTAACTTCTTTAGGAAAAAGAACCCTTCTTGTCTCACCATCTTCAAAATTATATGATAACATGTAATGATACCCTCCGTTAAAATAAGGACAGAGGATCATCCAACTATAACCCATATGCAAGCCCTTTTCTCTTTCTTTCCACACACCTTCTTCTGGTAGGTAAGTTTTACATTCAACACTCTTCAATTCTTGGTGTCTAGAATATTCAAAAAGAAGCAATTCATATTGATTTTGGTTCCGATCAAAAGCCATTGATAGGTACGCTTGAGGTTCACTCCATAGCAAACTACCTGTTGCAACAATAGAGGTGAATGACTTTGTTGTAGGGTTACAGAGAATGAATTCGTCATGATCTAATAATCCTCTTTTTGAACAAATCCGCAGAGGAGAAGTCCATTGCTAGATAAGAGGATTCTTCCAAACCTTTTATTAAGAAATCGAAGAAAGCTTCTGGGAATAATAGCTAAAGAAGAAGATGGTGATGCCGTGTTTCCATGTAACGGATATATTTTAATTTGATGACCTTGAATGAAAAAGGAAGTATCACCTCCTTGTAGGGTCAAATTTTGAGCGTGCTTTATAATAAATTTGTTGTCCTTGGCGAGTCTATTTATTGCTTTATAGCATGACTTGAACTTCATGATGGATTTTGCAGGCAACTGTGAGAATATATCATTTACTATCTCTTGAGGTATCTCCATAGTCTTTACCTATATAAATATAAGTATACATGTCATGTTTTGTCATAGATAATTAAGCTACAACAGAAGAGGTGGGAAAATTGGAAAAAATGAAAATCTGTTATGCACAGTGCTGGGCAATAATTTTTATAGGAGGCTTTTTCCAATTTTTCAATACAAAGAAATCAAAGTGGTGAAATATTATAGAATAATAATGCTATAAACTTTCTTCGATGGCTATCTATTAGTCACATGCAAATGTTTCTTCAACATTAATTTCGTCAAACAAATACTATCTTCAGGAAGAAACCAGTGGGAGACCTGATTCTCCCAGGCTGGATACCAGACCATAATTTTGTTTTTTTAAAAAAAAAAAAAAACTGAATATGTTTCCATCCAAAGGCAAATAGAGAGATGAATATCAAAGTATTTGCAGAAAAATAAAAGGAGAAAAGACATAAAAATTAAAAGAAATAAAAAAAAAAAAAAAAAAACTGACGGAGGGGAATGGATCGGAGATGAATCGTTCGAACCTCTTTCAGATTTAGCTCTAGCTCTTGTCTGTGAGAGAGCCTAAGGAAGGGAATTGAAGGATAGAACGTTCTGGATGAGGAAAATAGAGGAATGAGAAATATATTTTTAATAAGTGAAATTTGGAACATATAACTGCATATGGGGATGTCCTTATATAATGTCTCATCTCCTAAGTTTTTTCCGCTAAAGATACCGTATCTATTTAAATTATTTTTGTTATTATCTCAAACTATATTTCAAAACTTTTGATATTATCCATTTGTATTAATCATTATTTTTAAATAATATCTATTTTCATTTATATTCACGTACGTTTTAAAGTTTTTATTTTAAATTCATAATACAAAATATTTAATGGATAACCTACAAGAACAGATTTTTTTCTTTTTCCATATTTTTAATGGCTTATAACATAATCATTGCATTAGAAAAGAAAACTAAATGAAGAAATCTGATTGATACATTTCAAATTTAAGATTGAGGCTATATACAATTTTATCTTTTACGAGCTTTATTGTTTCTCAAAAGTATGTTTAATGAAGATGAATTACATTAAATAAATTTTAAAATATAACGATGTTAAATTATTTACATATAAAATTTCATCCAAAAAAAAAACAGTCAGAGACCTGATTGGGTTCGGTCTCCCAGACCATAATTTTTTTTTAAAAAAACAATTGAATATATTTCCATCCAAAGACAAATAGAGGGATGAATCAAAGTATTTGCAGGAAAACAAAAACAAAAAACCTGACAGAGGAGACTGGAGATAAATAGTTTGAACCTCTTTCAGATTTAGCCGTTGTCTGTGAGAGAGCCCAAGGAAGACAAATGAAAGATAGAAACGTTTTGGATGAGGCAAATAGAGGAATGAGAAATAGATTTTTTTAATAAGTGAAATTTGGAATAAGAAGTTGCGATTCTCTTTACCCGCTACTTATTGCGATATAAGAGAATACTCCCTCGCTCTCGAAATCCAGACTCACTCCTACAGAAAATAAATACCGTATCTATCTAAATTGTTTTATTATTATCTCAAAGTATATTTCAAAACTCTTGATACTATCCTTTTTTATCGTTTGATTAATTAGTAATTTTTTTAAAAAAATAATATCTATTTTCATTCATATTCACGTTTTAAAGTTTTTATTTTTAAATTCATATTAAAATATAGCGCTTATGTTATGTTCATTTATTTACATAAAAAAAAATTATATACATGCGCGCACAAGTCGTTCTATACGATAAATACATGCCAGTCCATAAACATATTTCTAACTTTCTTTTTCTTGCGCGACATATGTCTAACTTTACTTTGCCTTTTTAACTAAAGATACCGTATCTATCTAAGTTTTTTCCGCTAAAGATACCGTATCTATCTAAATCTTTTTTTTTTTTGTTATTATCTCAAACTATATTTCAAAACTTTTGATATTATCCATTTGTATTAATCATTATTATTTTTAAATAATATCTATTTTCATTTATATTCACGTTTTAAAGTTTTTATTTTAAATTCATAATACAAAATATTTAATGGATAACCTTCAAGACCCGATTTTTTTTTTTTTTTTTGCCTGAACTTTAAGAAACGATATGAGTATTTAAAATTCAAGATATTTTTTATGGCTTATAACATAATCATTGCATTAGAGAAAAAAAAAATGACGAAACCTGATTGATAAATTTCAAATTTAAGATATATTTAAATATAATTTAAGATTGAGGATATATACAATTTTATCTTTACGAGCTTTATAATTTCTCAAAAGTATGTTTAAACATATATCTAACTTTTACTTTGCTTTTTTTTTTTTTTTTTTAAATCAAGAGGGTTTAACTTTGAGCTTCTTTATTTTTGGTAAAAACTTTGAACTTCTTATTAGAATTATTCCCTACATCCCGTTAAAAAAGAAGAAGAAGAAGAACTATTCCCAATTCTTTTGGGTTTGCACCCAGCAATAGCTCTTTGAATATCGGGTCTAAATTAACTTCGCTGGGCCATAATACTGGGCTTACTCTATCCTTTGATCTCGGTTTGTATGATGAATTTATGATGCGTCGTGATATTGTACTTGTTTAAAATATAGGGAGAATCCTGCCAAGGTCCAATTAAGGTCCAAAATCGCAAAAAGACCCAACAACTTTCACATACCAAAAAGCGCCTGCGCCTTTCTGTATAAACGTTAACAACTAAAACAACCAAATTGACAACAAAATAAATACCCGTTAACAACTAAATCGTCGCATTAACAACAATATTTTAACAACTAAATCAATCACTTTAACAACAATATCGCCCCGATTAACAACTAAATCACCGATTAACAACTAACATTTTAATGAAAAATCTCGAGAAAGGCCCTAGGACCCTTTTTGGTATGTGAAAGTGGTTGGGGCCTTTTTGCAATTTTGGGCCTTAATTAGGCCTTGACAGGATTCTCCCTAAAATATAAGAGTTATTTGACTTTTATGATAGATTAAGGTAGATAAATGAATTATTTAATCATAACATATGTTATCTATTACTCCCTCTAGTATTAATTATAGGAATTGTTCTAGTGTAGAATATAAATGTCAAATTTCTCAAGGGATTAGTATGTCTCTATTAGATCAAATGATTCCTCAAAATATCTATAAGGCGATATCAAAAGGAATATCACCTGACTCTAAGATATCTAGATGGAAGATACCGAAGAAAGCAATTGATCACCGTGCAACATGAGTACGACGTTTAAAACATTAAATCATGAATCATACATCATAATCCCCCAATATAATAGACTTTTGGATGGTATAAAAACAATTATGTGCGGGGATTAAATAGTTTTCCTTCACATCGAAAAATAATCTGGGATACTTGTTTTATAATAATAATCAAATTAATTCCATTTAACTTTTAACGTAAATGTCACATGTTTATTTGTAATTTTGCTTATTTGCATGGCATTTTGGAGATTTTGAGGTCGTGAGCATTTTCTTGACATTTTGCTTATTACTATTATTATTATTTTGATACAGATGAAATAGAAAACCAAAAACTAAATGAGGTTACACACGTCCCAGTTTCTCTTGCAAAATCAAAGTTTGCAAAAATTCAGGGCAGGTATCAAGGAAAGTAGAGGCAGAAAATTAAAAGGTGCTTGCTGAAGGAGCGCAGATCGTACACAAATGACGTAAGGAAGGATGATGAGGGTGGGCTTAAAGACGCAAATGGCCTTAAAAAGAAGGGTTAATGAGTAATAATACACATGAAACTTTTTCCGAGGAGCGCCCAAAGACCACGGGTTTTTTTTTGAAAGTAGACGTGTGGTTAATTAATAGGAGCAAAAGTCCCACTAGGTGTTAAATACAAACGGTTGACCGTTAGTTTGACCAAAATGGCCGAGGTGGACGCTTACGTCGACATTATGGCTTTGAACAAATCAATAAGAAAGGATAAAAATACAAAAATGCCCTCCCAAAGGATAAAAATTCCACCGTCAGCCCCCACCATCGTCCCCCGCCATCCCAAAGGATAAAAATTCCACCTTCAGCCCCCACCATCGTCCCCCGCCATGACCCCCACCATCGCGAACAATCCAATGTCCGAACTCGAAGCTTCATCATTGAACCAAGATAGAACAATGTGGAGCCAAATACCCCTAACTCCCAAAAAACTCAATCAAACACTATGCTAACCAAATCGAAAGCAGTGTCGGCCAAATCGGAGCATGGGGGTGTTAGATCGAGCTGGGGGTTCGTCGGTGGTGGAGTCGGGGGTTCGTCGGTGATGGGGGGGCGCGGTCCGGATCGAGACGGGGCGGCGGTCCGGATCGAGATAGGGGGACGGTGGTCCTGGATCGAGATTTGGGGGAGGAAGAACCAGAGCCGGATCGAGATTGGGGTGGGAGAGAACCAGAGGCCGATCGAGATTGGGGAATGAACTTGGCGTTTTTTTTATTTAATTAGGGACATTTTGGTATTTTCATAAAAATAGTGTGGGCCCCACCTCAAAGTTAACACCGTCGAGTCGATTTAATCGGTGGTATGACTTTTGCACTTTTTCTAACCACATGTCTACTTTCGCTCCAAAAAGCCCGTGGTGCTGGGCGCTCCACGGGAAAAGTCCATGTGTATTATTGCTCCTTAACCCTAAAAAGAAAGAATAATGAGGTTGGGGCGGAGGATGTAAAGGCCCAAGAAAGGAAGGCAATGGTGGGCCTGAGGATGCAAATGGACCAATGAGGGTGGGCTCATGACCCAAAATGGGAAGACCCATGGACACCCCGGATGATGGCATGATGGAGGCTCTCATCCAAATTGTACCTTATTATACAATCACAAAACAATACAAAGATTTCTTCATTTTATAGCTTCTTATTCTATAGAGCTTGAGAAGGGATTTTTCCTCTCTTCTACTCTTTTCCTTGCACCTCTCTTGCCTTGAGAGTGCTTTTTCTTCTTCGGACATAACCTTGGATTTTGCAACTGGTGCTCTCTTTCTCTTCCCCACATCAAAAGATGAAGGGGCTGCGTTTGTTGATCTCAACGGGTTCAAAGAGGTTGACACTACCGGTCCAGTGCAGTCCACTTTGAGACTTGTTTGCACTTTTATCTTCAATCGACTTGGATTGTGAAGGCGACGTTGGTTTCTTAACAAGTGTGTCCCTTGTGCCCAAAGATCGAAGAAAAGTGAGGTGAAGCATATGCCTCTTCTTGAGTCACCCACTTGCCTATGGCATCGAATAATAGAACCACGGCTTTGGATCATAACATAAAGCATTTGTCTAATGGTAATAATAGCCTCGAACTGTTGTCAAACACCCATTCTTGCAAACTTCAACTCAAGCTTTCAATAGGACAACTAATAGTTGCACCTCTCAACCAATCACACCCATGCCAAATTGTGATGGGGACCAAACATAGAAATTCTTTGCTTCCAATAGGGACAATAAATTGACCAAATTTCAGTGAAACATAAATTGAAGCAAAACCATGATGACTTAGCAAAGTCCTTTGCCACCGCAGTGGCAATGTAAACGGATCACCACCGCTTTGATTCAAAGCTCTAATCACCTTGATAGCCAATTATGATATTTCAGAAACAACAAGAACTCAAACAAACAACTTGAACATCAAAAATAATGGCAAACAGTGGGCATCATGTGGCAAGTGCTTGGGTTTCGATTCAAAAATCACAGTGGTGAATATGGAAAAGAATATAAATCCAACATGAGACCACTATGTTGTTCCATAGGAATATCGAAACCCATGAATATGAATATGAATGTTTTTGCCGATGATATTAGATGAAAAAATGCGAGACAAATCTTTGAGAACTTTCGACAAATTGGAATATGTGTAATGCTTCATGACTATTCCGTAAATAGTATAGACACAATACCAGATAAGCCAACTCCAACATCCACCACTGTCATATTCCGATCACACAAATGAGCAAAGCTCAAGTGCTTCGTCTCTCATCTCCTCTCGTCCGGTGTCAGTGGTTAATAATATGATCATACACAATAGACAAAAACCTGTAGAACCCAAACGCCTGCTTTTGTGTCTTGTATGGACCTAGGTTGAGAAAATTGTATATTTTTTCCCAGTTCTGGCACTTCTCTCCTCCAATTTCTTGCTCTTCTTCCTCAATTTGATTGGATATGAACGGCGCCGTTGACACTGTAATTGAATTCCGCAATTTGTGCATTCCATTATCGTCAATTCACGCACGACCTTGTATTTCTCTTTTCTCCTTTCCAAATCACAAGAAGTCCTAACGCTTCTTCCTTTCAAAACATTTGAAGCATCCCCATCTACACAAACTACCGATTTCTTCTCCATTCAAAGAACAAGAATGAGCTTCCTTAAATCGTAGATCGTCCGTTTATGGTGGAGCTAGTTTTCCAAGCTTGAGCGTTCTTGGGGATCCGTTGTGTTTGGTGAAAGATAGGATCAGAGGCGAAGGCGAAATCGGATATGAAAGTTGCCACGGTTTGTCGTGAAATCAAGAAAGGTGGATCGAGTTGTGCCCATCGGTTCTTGGGCTGGATCTTGTATTTCCGATTGGGTTTGAGCCTTTTCTTGATTTTGGGCCACCTTCTGGAGCATTTAGATATAGGGTCAAATAATATAGGGTGGTAAAACAAGAATTATTTTCATGGGCTTCTTGATTATCTGGCCAAACCCAAACTTGAAAAATAAACCTGATGCTATGATACCATGTTAACATATGTGATTAGAGAAGATGATAGAGATACAATATAGAGAAGATGAAGATCTTGTATTATTAACAAAAGAGGAACAACCCCTTACAATGAGTAACCCATAAGGATTAACTCTAAAACCTAGAAGGAGACCATGTTAACTCCCTCTCTTGTGAGACTCCACATCCCACATACATGGTGAAGGCTCCACACCTAACACCCTTGGTGAGGGCTACACACCCAACACACTTTTATCTCATTAGCCTAAGACCCTTTATATAGACTAGGGCCCTAACTAACTCACTAACCATTCAACTAACCACCTAATACTTCTAACAGAGATCGTACACAAATGACGTAAGGAAGGATGATGAGGGTGGGCTTAAAGACGCAAATGGCCTTAAAAGAAAGAATAATGAGGTTGGGGCGGAGGATGTAAAGGGCCCAAGAAAGGAAGGCAATGGTGGGCCTGAGGATGGAAATGGACCAATGAGGGTGGGCTCATGACCCAAAATGGAAAAGACCCATGGACACCCCTGGATGATGGCATTATGGAGGCTCTCATCCAAATTGTACCTTATATGACTCTATCAAGGCTTTTAGTTAATGAGATTTACCGCAGTCCGAAACCTAGTTTCCCATTCTATAAATTATGTTCAAAATAGGATTCTTTAAGAATTTTAGTAACAATATAGTCTTTGATGGGATTCATTTGTTTTGATGAATTGAGTGATAGTTTTTAGACTAAGTCGTCTTTTACTGTTGCTTTTAGCTTCCTCCTATATTATTTTGTTTTAATTGGGAGAATTTTGCATTATACTGTAGATCATGTATGCTTATGTGCAAGTATGTTACGAAATGTTTTCCTATTTCCTCATCATGTCCTCTATCATTATTTACAAGTTTCCATTATAAACAGCTACCGCGTGACCAGGGGCGGAGCTTGGGACAAAAATTGGGGGGCAAATAGTGGTGGGGCATTCGGGGGCAGCGCCCCCGAAATTTTTTTTTAAAGGAAAGTTTTATATGCGTTAAAAAATAAAAGAATATAAACAATAAAGGAAAATAATATAAAAAAATACACCACAAACATTGAAAGGCAAAGAGGCTTTAATTTATGTGATTGTGAATCTTTGGTTCAAGTAGAGTGGGGAATTAAAGCCGGCCCGGCCCGACAGGGCCTAGCCCTACAGGGCTGGGCTCAACAGGGCCGGCCCTACAGGGCCTGAAGTAAGGAAAACATCTGTTTTTCAAAGCCCGGCCCGATAGTATCAGGGCCAGGGTAAAAATTACTATTCTAGATTTTAACTATTTTTCTTTCTTTTTCCTTCGATTTTTTTCAAAGAAATATAATTAGTAAATTGCAACCATTAAAGTTCTAATCTATCAAATAAATGTTATCAACATTAATATCTAAACAATATAAATCATTCAACAAATAAACACATTTATTAATTAAGTAATAAAAACAAATAAACACAAAGAATATGTTTTTTCCTTTTTTTTCAAAAAATATTAAACAAAGGAATTCCTTTGTGTATGCCCACGAAAAATGCCTTTCCCTCTCGTAATTTTGTGTGTGTCTGCAGATTCCTTCGATTCAGGCATGATTTTACTGACAGGTAAAAATAATTATACTTATTTTACACAAAATATATTTATAATTTATTACTTATATAATATTGTAATACCGAAGTATGTGTTTATTTAATATAAAAACATCCATTCTTTAAAATTTATAATAACTAATTATGTGTTTTAATACATCATTAAGTTGAAGTCTAGGTAATTAATTTTTTTAAAGAAAATGCTACGGTAAACGGGCCTAGCGGACTGGCCAGAACCTGCGGGCTGCCCGATTAGCCGAGGCCTACGGGGCGACCCTGCAGGCCAATTTCAAAATTTTGACCTATTTTTCAAGCCCGAGCCCTACGGGGCCGGGGCTTAAAAGCCGACCCGATGGGCTTGGCCGATTTCCGCTCTAGGTTCAACTATGACTCATGTAATTGAACACCACAACATTGGAAGGTAAGAGGCTGAGGTTAGAATGAAAAATCAATAAACTTCATCCACAGGTGTAATATAAAATGGGTAAAAGCATACTAAAGAATACACCACAAAAGTAAATTTTACTGATAAGCTAAAAATTTCAGGTAATTAGAATGAAATATAGAAAAAAAATGACAAAATTAACATAAGTCATATAAGACCCTACATAAAACACAACTTGAATTATAAGCCCCAAAGATATAAAAAGATGAGGGGAATTGGGGGGGCCAAAATAAAATGTTACATTATATTAAAAAAAAATTAAGAAAAATTTTAAACAAAAAAAAAAAAATTTTGGGGGCCATGGCCCCCTATGTCATGAAGAAGCTCCGTCCCTGCGCGTGACAATGACTAATTCTCTATAGGGAAAAATAACATTCAACACCGTATCATGAACATAATTTCAGCGTGATGTGAATAGTCACGGTTCATTAGATAGAAAAGGATTTTCAAATTTTCCTACCTAAATTATGTTTCATGAAGATGAATTATGATACCGACTCATATGAGGCCCGTTTCACGTATGGCCCAACAAAGGGCAAACTACGTGACCTAAATATGACGGCATAGCATTTGGGCTTGGGGGCACAAAGACCCATAATTTCAAACACTAACCCTACAGGTAAACTCTATAAATAAGATGTAAACCCTAGAGGTATGATGATTTTGTCTAAACCTAGCATGATTGGGATTAGTTGAAGCTTAAAGTTGACTTGAAAACAAATTGGTGCTAGCCTAAAAAAAATCCAGGACAAAATAAATATATCAAACATATAAATTAAATAATATAACTTCATAACTTTCTAATGATCAAAATGAAACATTATAGCATTCATTAACCAAAAAAAAAAAAAAAAAAAGTAAAATTCTTAGTCTAAATTTAAAGTAAAGGTGATATACAACCTTTTACAAGAGAAAAGATTTGGCATTAGCTCCACAGGAATAAAGAGTATTAGAATAAGGAAAAAGTTCCAATATGCCCTTAAAATTATGTTCACCGATTCTCTCAGCTTTGATTCCTCTTTCACCGATCAAATCATACTTATACACATCCTTCTCAGTAGCAAAAACCAAATAATGTCCATTTATTACTGTAAATCCACAGATAGAAACTTCTTCCAACCCAATATCTTGAAAACTCAATGTCGAAAGCATTGACCAAGAAGACAATTGATAATCTTTCAAAACCCAAAAGGTAAAAATACCACCACCTCTGTCCAAAATTCCTAAATAAATGTCATTGCCTAATGTTCCAACTTTATCCCACTTGAAAGTACAAAGGTCATGATAGTCTACTTCGGCAAGAGTATTTGTAACTTCTTTAGGAAAAAGAACCCTTCTTGTCTCACCATCTTCAAAATTATATGATAACATGTAATGATATCCTCCCTTAAAATAAGGACATAGTATCATCCAACAATAACCCATATGCAAGCCCGTTTCTCTTTCTTTCCACACCCCTTCTTTTGGTAGGTAAGTTTTACATTCAATATTCACCGATCCTTGGTGTCTAGAATATTCAAAAAGAAGTAATTCATATTGATTTTGGTTCCGATCAAAGGCCATTGATAGGAATGTTTGAGGTTTATTTCGTAGCAAACTATCTGTTGCAACGATAGAGGTGAATGACTTTGTTGTAGGGTTACAAATAATGAATTCGTCATGATCTAATAATCCTCTTTTTTGTTCAAATTGACAGAGAAGAAGTCCATTGCTAGATAAGAGGATTCTTCCAAACCTTCTATTAAGAAATCGAAGAAAGCTTCTGGGAATAATAGGTGAATAAGAAGATGGTGATGCCGTGTTTCCATGTAACGGGTATATTTTAATTTCATAACCTTGAATGAAAAAGGAAGTATCACCACCTTGTAGGGTCAAATTCTGAGCATGCTTTATAATAAATTCGTTGTCCTTCGTGAGTCTATTTATAGATTTAAAGCATGACTTGAACCTCATGATGGATTTTGCGGGCAACTGTGAGAATATATCATTTACTACCTCAAGAGGTATCTCCATAGTCTTTACCTATATAAATATAAGTATATATGTCATGTTTTGTCATAGATAATTAAGCTACAAAAAGAGGTGGGAAAATTGGAAAAAATGAAAATCTTTTATGCACAGTGCTGGGCAATAATTTTTTATAGATTATTAATTAAAATATACTCCATCATGCATATGGTTCAAAAATTAATGAAGGATTATACGGAGGCGATACTTGTATGAATCCTACAAGATCCTATATATCCAGGTTAAATCATTCACAAACCTTGAATGACATCATCATTTCTAACTCCATAATTCATGAGCCCTGTTCATATTCATACCTACTTATATTCAATATATTTTCATTTAATTTTTTAAGAAAACTGAATATGTTTCCATCCAAAGGCAAATAGAGAGATGAATCAAAGTAATTGCAGAAGAATACAGAGGGGGAAAAAGACAGAAAAATGAAAGAAATTAAAAAACCTGAAGGAGGGAAATGGAGATGAATCGTTCGAACCTCTTTCAGATTTAGGTCTTGTCTGTGAGAGCCTAAGGAAGGAAAATGAAGGATAGAACGTTCTGAATGAGGCAAATAGAGAAATAAGAAATAGATGTTTTTTAATAAGTGAAATTTGAAACGAGACGTTTTACCTGTTAATTATTGCTATATAAGAGAACACTCTCTCGCTCTCAAAACCCAGAATATGATTGTAACTGTGAATGGGGATGTCCTAATATAGTGTCTCATCTACTAAGTTTTTCCCACTAAAGATACCGTATCTATCCAAAATATATTCTTATTATCTCAAAGTATATTTCAAAATTTTTGATATTATCCATTTGTATTAATTAGTATTCTTTATTAAAAATAATATGTATTTTCATTTATATTCACGTTTTAAAGTTTTTATTTTAAATTCATAATAAAAATATTTAATGGATAACCTTCAAGAACAGATTTTTTTCCCATATTTTTAATGGCTTATAACATAATCATTGCATTAGAAAAGAAAACTAAATGAAGAAATCTGATTGATACATTTCAAATTTACGATTGAGGCTATATACAATTTTATCTTTTACGAGCTTTATTGTTTCTCAAAAGTATGTTTAATGAAGATGAATTACATTAAATAAATTTTAAAAGATAACGATGTTAAATTATTTACATATACAAAAATTATATACATACCCACACAAGTCTTCTATATGACAAATACACGCCATTCCATAAACATATATCTAACTTTCTTTTTTTCCCCAACGTATATCTAACTTTTACTTTGCATTTTTAAAATAATAATAATATTAAATCAAGAGGGTTTGACTTTGAACTTCTTATTAGAATTAACTTCATCCAAAAAAGACCTGTCGGAGACCTGATTGGGTTCGGTCTCCCAGACTGGATACCAGACCATAAAAAATTTGAATATGTTTCCATCCAAAGACAAATAGAGGGATGAATCAAAGTATTTGCAGGAAAATAAAAACAGAAAAATGAAAGAAACAAAAAACCTGATAGAGGAGACTGGAGATAAATCGTTCGAACCTCTTTCAGATTTAGCCGTTGTCTGTAAGAGAGCCCAAAGAAGGCAAATGAAAGATAGAGCGTTTTGGATGAGGCAAATAGAGGAATGAGAAATAGATTTTTTTAATAAGTGAAATTTGGAATAAGAAGTTGCGATTCTCTTTACCCGCTACTTATTGCGATATAAGAGAAATACTCCAGTCGCTCTCATAAATCCAGACTCACTCCTACAGAAAATATGATCTAACTGTGAATGGGGATGTTTCTTATATAGTGTCTCATCTTCTAAGTTTTTCTGCTAAAGATACCGTATCTATCTAAATTTTTTTTTTATTATCTCAAACTATATTTCAAAACTCTTGATACTATCCATTTGTATTGTTAGAAATAATATCTATTGTCATTTATATTTCAAAGTTTTTATTTTTTGATATAGGATATTTAGGGTGCCCTTATTTAGTGCTTAACCTTCAAGCTGTTCGTGAGAGTTTTTGGCGGAACCTGAAATGTTGAGCGTTTCGCCTTCGGGTGCTGTGTGCATGCCGATCAGACAAAATAAGTCAAGGCTTAGAATCAATGTACTCAAGCGCCCGTCTCCTTCCTCTCGTATATATGAGTATATACAGTTAGTTAGTCCTTGGCTGCCATCAGCGACGTGTCATGTGTGCGTGTCCTGGATCGTGCGTGATATCCATGATCG